>REGL01000177.1:326631-352016 GCA_004194395.1 Aurelia aurita complex sp. Pacific
CGGAAAGTACGGGATAACCCGCGCACGTGACTAAAACCTTGCGCTTTTAATGGCGACCAGTTTCATCGCAGCTTCTACGTAAGTTTCATAGTGTTTTCTTGACCATGTCTATGAAATATGATGGAGCTTTTGATATCCATCAAAACTTTCAAATGTTCGGCGTTAGAAGATAAAAACAAATCTTCCACCAAAGCTTCGATTACTGAGATTGTTGCAGGTACTTTGGATTACTATTCTCTATGCAAAATTGCTATTAGATACGTTGTGTTCAGCCTAAGCACATGCGATGATTTGACACGCAGAGCCGCGCAGAGAGGACGGGCTGTACAGCCCCTTTAAAGATAAGTTTCCCAACTATTACTGAGGGTAAAGAGGGTTTTTACATCGAACTCTTATCAACAGTTATACTTTTATGATAAAGAAATGTTTGTTTTCCACAATCCTTGCGAAGACACATGGCCAGGAAAAACGAGTCTTACTATTTATATAAAAAGATCAATTCAGCCCTCTGCAAGAATATCTCGTATTTTGAAGAGAAATTCACAAAAAGATACAATTGCCGGGATAATACGGGGAGATACTATAACCAGCACAGCAGAGTAGTTGAGAACCATTATTTGTTTATTTTGATTGAATCCATTAGAGCTTTTCAGCAGAGGCACACTACCGTAATCCATTTTTGGCTGCAGTTAGTGCAACTATGAGGTTTTTTCGACCGAGAACATGTGATTTCTTTCGATCAGGATGGAGTTCATCACAACTTTCAGCTATGTAAACAAACTATGCCATGCACAACAAGACGTGAAGAACTGATGACGTACCATTGTGAGGAACGGTCCTCGTTTTGAATGTTTTTGAATCCGCTGGTATTCCATGAACCTCAAGAACTACAAATGGATCAACATCCTAAAATATGAGAGATCAAACTGTAAGCATTTCTGCAGAGAATAGACGATTACGCTAAAGATGGCGGCGAGGAACTTTTTAACATGATGCAATGCGTTCTAATTACGAATCTTCAACGATTCTATAGGAATTCGAATAAAGAACGCAATGCATCTTGGTATAAAAAGTTCCTCGCCGCCATCTTTAGCGTAATCGTCTATTGCTACCGGGACAGCTAACAAAAGACTGCGATTGAAAGCAAAAATCAAAATAAAATTGCATGTAAACATACGTCTCCTTTGGCTGTTGATCCTTTTGGCTTCGGAAACTGATGACCACTGATTATCTAGAAGAAGGAGAGATTCATTCGCAAATCAGCCATTTAAGATCAGCCATTTAAGCCAATGGGGGGGGGGCTCTCTCCTCGATTAGTTTACCTATTGAGAGAGCTCCTCCTTTAAGTAATTCCCTCCATACAATTTATTCTTTTCTCTGTTCTCTGTTAGTATAGTAGATTATAAATTGTATGAAGTGAATTTAAAATATATGAAACTGAAAGATAGACATACAGACAGGCAGCTGAGAAAAAGTAACATCCAAAAGTTACGTGGAGGCTTAGCAAGACAGAGTATTTAGAACAAGCATTTAGAGCAAATGAATTTACCTTCAGTTGCACATTAAACGAGCAATTTCCAGGGATTTCACCTTTCATGTGTGGACTATAATACGCAACTTCTGCAGGAAGAAATGAGATATCGTTCTAAAACGTGGACACAAATCTGTTTAAACAAGCACAAGGTTAAATATTCAGATCAGAAAGAACAGAAAGAGTTTTTTGTTACAGTGAATAATAAAAATTGATAAAACGGTTAACCTTCTCTTAGAACTGCAGGTTTCAAGACATATCCACTTCTACCATTTTGTAAGAATCTTCCACGGTTCAAATCCACAGATAAACCAGGATATTGGTAATTCAATGCAACTGGAAAGAAGGAATGAGAAAATCGAATAACAATGAAGTTATTCGACGTTCATTGTTATTCGAATAACAATGTAACCCAATGGATCTTTTAGCTGTTCGAAAGAAGAACCTGAATCGAAAAACATCTTTACACATTTTCAAGAATTTTCGAATGTGCACAATGGTATTAGAAGGTCTACGCCAGTCGATCAAGCCTCTCGTATAAAAATGTATAAAAATATCGCTCGATCCCGACTGTTTTGTGGAACAGCTAAAAGGTCTCTTAGGAATGAACAGATCAAAGAATTGAATAAAATTATGAATAAACCTGACTTGAGGAGTCAAACAATTCAGTTGACGAAAAATGGTCATTTCCTTCTAAAAACTGAGAATCTATCTAAAAGTATTGCTGTCAAAATCCTTGATTAAAGGATGAATTGACTTTTTAAAATTGAATAGGTTAATATATTTTAACCAGATTTCTTTCGCTTTTTCCTAAGAATCGAACGCTCGATCAGGTACAGATACCGCGGAAAGATACGTCCAGAACTATTTGCTCGAAACGTTGTGCTTGATTCAATTCTTATCAAAGGGCAAATGTTTTCTTTATTTAGTTGTTTATCTTCGTACAATTGCACTTACATGCAACAAACAAGAGCAATTTGTGATTGTTTTTATAAAGATATAATATACCTAACTCAGAATTAGTATCAATTCGAGGCGAATGATGCAAATCACAGCACAGCAAGAAACCTATACCATGCCTATTTTGATGCAAATACACGTACAAAACTAATTCATGTGTTGCTTAGAGCAATGCACGCTCTTGGGATTTGGCTCCAAATTTTATCGAGGCGAAGAATGTATTTCAAAAGAACTGACGTCATTTTTAAAAGAGTCTAATATACAAACAACAACTTTCCTTACCTAGTTGACAACCACAATTCCAAAATTCTTGAGGATTGAAATTACTTGAATCTACTCTTTTTCCAGCGGGATAAATTCGACTAAGAAATCTTTTATTGTAACTAATAAATTCTTCTGGTGCACTTTGGCACAAACGTCGAGCTGTTGTCTCTCCTATTGAACACATCTCCCAATATTTTTCTGCAAGGAAAGAATAATCTATTCAGAATGTGTTTAGACACTGCAAGATCATGACCTTTGCGTTGGCATGGAATAACGTACATATCTGAAAAAGAAAAGCGTTCGCAACTAAACATCCATTCACACGACCTTCCTGTGGAATGGCGTNCACATCTCCCAATATTTTTCTGCAAGGAAAGAATAATCTATTCAGAATGTGTTTAGACACTGCAAGATCATGACCTTTGCGTTGGCATGGAATAACGTACATATCTGAAAAAGAAAAGCGTTCGCAACTAAACATCCATTCACACGACCTTCCTGTGGAATGGCGTCCATCCATTTAGATAGACATTTACTGCCATGCATGCTAACGAAATAGTATTTAGGGGAACAAAAACATATGCACAAGTAGTCAGAAACACGAATCTTATCGTTGTGCAGCCTTTGCGAGACGGAGGCAAACTGAATTTGGATTGTTTAGCTATTACTTTCTGCCTTTACAGCATGACGACTGAGCTGTGAAGGTTCACGGAAATGTGTCTTTATCCGTAAAAGGCATCTGGTAATCCAGTAGCGGCAAAAACTACTGTTTTTCCTTATTTACTGTAACTTATAACGAATATTTGTGCGAATATTGTTTGCTCGCTAGGAAGTAAATATCTTTTACGACTAAGTCTGCGTATGTTTACAACGGATATTCCAATTTTCAGCATTCTGCATCTCTCCTGCTTTTATTACATGCTCTGTGTATTCTGAATAAAAAGAATTAGATATCACCCCAACGAAATAAATTAAAATTAAAGATGTAACTTACGATTTTCTAGTGAGTATTGGAAAGATCGAAACCGTATTGATTTGCAAATATTGACGAGATCTGATAATTCTTTCGCTAGCTTAATCGTCTTGTTGTGTAGTGCGTTCTCGTCCGGCTGCTTAGAAATAAAAAAAGAAGAGTTCAATCAATGATGGAACGCAATTCAAGGGATGTCTACTCTCATTACAGAAAGCACAGGGATGTAAAGTTTGAAGGCCTACTTCTTAGGTCACTAAAAACTGAATGTGTACGAAATATGTGATAAGGAAATAGGGAAGAAAAATATTTTAAGGGTTGTAGTAAAGGAGGTCGGTCCCATCTTGATTGTATAAAAAGAAGTGATCAGTGGCGGACACTTAGGGGGTGCGATGGCCCCTCGCGATGTTGGTTAGAACAAAGCTACTTTGTTTGAAAATAATGTAAATAAACAATGCTTTTTAACTGAAACCATAGCTTGCCTCCCCCCCCCCAATACTTGGGAAAGTGTCCGCCACTGGGCGTAATTTTGTATGTCGAAAGATTGCAAAGAGATCTTTATCCTTTTCATGGCCATGAAAGAAAACCACAAATTTCACTCGAGCAGCTTGCTAGACAAGGGAAATATTCAACGGCTATCGAACTGGAAAAGTAGAGGGCGAGAAGGAATATCAAATCTATTAGTTTAAACGTACTTGCTGTATGTCTTTTCAGTAAAAAGGTGACAAACGGAAACGAAGGGAATAAATGTTTTCATACCTTTGTCACGGAGGATTTGTTTTTGTGAGGGAAACCCAATGCGCCATTTTTAGTCTCATTTTCGTTAATCGTTTTCTCTTGTCCATTCCCATTACTGTAAACTACTGAATCATCTTCTTCCTCTTCACTGACCTCGCCTTCATCGCATGAAACTGAGGTTGGCAACTTTTTATTCTGTAAAAAGAACATGAACAAGAATTTGAAATGCAGAAGTTACAGATTCCAAATGTACTGCATTCAGCGTTGAAATAAGGTCCAGACTACATCTGAAACACGACTTCAGAGGAATATTCGTTGTAGCCTACACAAGACAATCATAGAAATAAGCATTGTAAAGCGTCGTAGAATTAACGATAAAATTGAAAGGACTCTCCTCCAGAGGTCCCTTTCCTGAGGCCGACATGATCGATGGTTGACACATAAACATTCTGCTAGAAATCGTAGGGATGGAAATTTTATCATGATGGTACTGAGATTTCTCAGTTGTCTTGGAGTCTCGATATTCGACGGTCACATGCAATGCGTAAAATAAGAGGCCACCGCTGCCATATTTTATGGATTTGTATATAGTTCTAAAATGTAATGAGCCAACGAACCTACAATTTCTCAGGTAGGTAATCTCTCACAAAAGGTGCGCTACTCACCTTGACTAAAATTTTTCTTTTGAGAGATTCTGGAGATGGCATATGCTGAACATCTTCACTAACTGATTCCGTGTACAGCATATCTGATTTGGAAAAAATAAAAGAAGAATTTCAACAATCAAAAGCAAGCAGGAGGTCAAGACGATGGTAAATCTATGTCCATTGATTGAAAAGTCACAGTTTGACTGCAAATCCCTGCATCTGATTATATTATCTAAATTATCTAAATTTTGACAGATATGCAGTGATTTTTAGTCAGGATAAGAACGATTGGAATTTTTTGATTGCCTTTGGCTACAAAGATATTTATGATTGATTGAACTCAGTATAAATGAACACAAACGATAGAGATTGATATATTTCAATAAAGGTTTTTACCTTTAAAAACTTCCACTAAATATTCTGCCATGACTTTCTGTTGTTTTGTACTGCAGTGGTTCTCTATTGAAAGTATTACTGGATAGCTAAGAAGAAGAAAAATGTCCAATTAAATGATCGATTGAGCTCTCTATTACTCTATCATTTTCAAGACAGCGAATATCCCTTTATCCCTCTGTGTATCCTTCCATAATTTTGAGCATTGAAAATTCCAGCCTTATGCTGTAATAAATAATCCTTCCATACAAAAGAAATAAGCCCTCTCCCCCATTATCTAAACCTGCGTCTCTTAACGTATACAGCTCGATTTTCATTTTAGAAGTTCCTCATATTTAAAGGTGATTTGAAGCGAAAATTTTCATTGATGCTAATGAATACCACTGTTGAATGATAGAGACCTTTATTCAAATATTTTTGATACCTTGTTTCGTTCTCGAGTTATCCGCTATTTTGTAGGATTGGCTGATGACGTCATTTTGTTTCGACAAAAAGAAAAAAGTATACAAGCAATGTTCACTATGCTTCCATAAGGCACTCTAACAAAAAAACTTTCTTCAATTAGCGTGCCTTTTTAAAGATCTCATTAATTCACGAGACAATCCATTATCCATTTATGTAGCTTAGCTGAACATTTTCTTTCAACTGTTAACTGTAACCTTTCAAAGATAAGATACGGCTATATTCCATATAGTATCCTAGTAATTTGCAAACAAAATGACGTCATCAGGTGATACTTAAAATCAATGAATAATCTTCCAAAATCATCTCAAATCAGAATCTTTATGATATAACAAAAGTAGAAAAGTGGAGCAAAGAAATTAAGAGGAGAAGATTAAGCTATTTGCTCAGACTGCCAGAGGAAACACCAGCCAAACAAGCCCTATATGAAGCACTAAGACCTGTGAAGAAACCCAAAGCACCAAAACTCACTTGGTTAGGCCTCATCGACAAAGATCTCGGAGGACAAGGCCTGAATGTAAAAGACACAAACAAATTAAAGAAACTAGCAAATAATAGAAACACTTGGAGTGGAATTATCAAGCTCGCAATGTCAGGGACTGACGTAACAGCGTAAATGATGATGATGATGATAAATCTTCCAAACGACATGAGATATCAAAACAATGTCAACAGGATCTCTTATAATTCAACAGTGCTATTCATTTGCATCAATAAACATTTTCGCTTCAGGCCACCTTTAAAGAATGAAGGAAAGTCTTTCTTCCTTGACCAGCACACAAAAGAATCAACAACAGCAATCAATCCATCAATCAATCAATCAATCAATCGATCAATCAATCAATCAATCAATCAATCAATCAATTCCAGTCAAAATGTCAGCAGAATATGAATGAGGAATCGTAATTCAATGGAAACTCACTCTGATGTCTCGAAGGCATGTTCTTCTATTGAGACTAATGCATCGTAAAATGTTATGCGACTTGTTAATGTTCTGCCATGGTAAATAATTGGCTCACCATTTGGTCCATCCCAGCAATCGACTACAACAAAAATAGATGACAATAAATTAAGAACGAGGAAGAATAAAATCCAAAGCTTTAATACTAAGATAAGCACCCAAAGAGAGAATAAATTCACAGACTGGCATCAAAACACAACTAAAAATATGGGGAGTTTGAATTCTTACTACACAGCACCTCCTCTGCATTAGCTCCAGTCACTTTCCCCAAGAAACACTGACTGTTTCTTACAATAATTAGAATCAAGTGAGCTAATCAGTCCCTTTTCTTAAAAGGCTAATCTCCTAAAAATCCGCTAAAAAGCTGGTAAAATCAAGGTAAAAGATTCAATCGATTCTCGCCCAAAATTGAAATAAAGGAGCATAGAGACAATGAAATCTGAAAATAAATAGTAAATCTAGTCTGAGTCACAGACCATACGGCAAGAAAATCGTGTTCTCGTTTGGTCTGTGAATCATGCTATAATAAATCTAAGTTGCAAATAATTTTGAATAAAATTAACAATAAAAGTGATTTCGAAAAACTTACGTTCAAGACATCGGCATCCTTTCTGCAATGCTCTGATGTAGCCTTGTACACTTGATTTTCCTGTAAGCTGATCTTCCAGAAGATAGCTATGGAAAATTTATGAAATAGTTACACAATTGAAGAACCAATTAATATGCACATACTAACCGGTTTTGTGCTGTACAGGAAAGAATAAAGCCCGAGGTCTTAAAAGTACAGACCGAGTTTGCGAGCTCTGTACAATAAGACCGAGGGCTTTATATTTTTCCTATACAACTACAAAACCGGTTAGTATAAGTTTTATTACCTGATAGCTTCTGATTTTGACTTATGTCATTCAGTCAACTGCATTTTGTTACTGTTATGTCGCTTGAGTTTATTGCAAATCTCATAGGCCTAAATCAGTTGCTTTGGTGACAAAAACGCATCCTTGTATCGTATTATACAAGGCTACGGGAAAACCGTGGGAATTTGCGATTATCCAATTGAATTTGCGGGATTCTTGTATTGCCTCGTTTTTGAAACGTTAGTCAGGTAATAATGCTTCATATTACACAAATACAGATCGTGATGCATTCACTTCAGAGCTAAAACAGATGCAACAGATGATAACGCTAATGATGGCGGCGAAGAATTTTACCAAGACGCATTGCATTCCAAAGACGAATCTTTGACAGTTTTGTAGGGATTGGATTGCGCAATGCATCTTGGTAAAAAGTTCCTCGCCGCCATCCTCAGCGATCATCATCGTGTATTCTGCTTACTAGCCATACAACTTTCTCATGTTAAACTGTTAAACTCTAAACGAGATCCCAAGTACCAAATGCAACGCATAACGAAATTCTCTCTAAAGAAGCGCTTTTAGTGAAAACATAAACAAAAAGGTTCATCGTATAGACTGTATCTGGCCAGGCCTAAGCATAGGTTCCAAATCTTTCAAAAGGACCGCTGGACTTATCTGAAATCTTCTATATTTTCAGAATTAGAGTGTTTTCTTCTTGTTCCAGAATTTAAGAGAAAGTTTCGAAAAAACATAAAACCAGTCTAATTTTTAAACTGTTTGACGCAATATGAAATAATTTCGAAGAGAACCATAGTTTATGGATGCCTACAACATGGCATCAAGCAAAATTCTGTCACTCTTCTGGTTTATGAATTAGAAATTTGATGACGTCACATCCTTAAATGAGTTGAGACGTAAGATACGCTGAAATTTCGAAAAATATATAAAACTTCTGAAAAGTCCATCGGTAGAGTTATAGACTAGTATCTAAAGTTTCTTTCAAGCCATTCAAGCAGAAGAAATAGGTCATTAAATTTTACACCCGCCTTTTTACGCTGAGTTAAAGATTTGGAACCTATGCTCCAGGCCTATCTCTTTTTCTAAAAAGAAGATAACGATAAAGATGAACTGCTTACGTGTTATGTGATGATGCAATGTAATAATGCGATAAAGGTCTTGTCATATCATGAGTTATTTGTTTCGTTTGTTCTGGTGATACTACATCACAGTCTTTGTCCATTAAATACCTTGAAAATCCTGCAATCAAGGTTGAAAGGGTAAGAGATCCTATCCAGGAGTGGTTTTACTTTATTCCTGCCTCTTTCGTATGTCATAAATTGAGGTACCCTTTAGTCGTTGAGATGTTATTGTGTTATTGTTCAATAGTTTGGAATAGACTAGCCCCAAGGGAACTCATAACTCATGCGTTTGTAAAGTTGTTTACGACTGTTTCTGGGAGTCCTAAGTTGAGTGTTTTGAAAAGCATATGTCTCGTTTGGCTAGGCCAAGTTTAAGAAAACCTAACAGTCGTCATTAACATTAATTAGCTGTTCCCAAAGCCATTTTCCCAGTCTTGCCGAATTACCCAACAATGGATATTGTCACCCACATACTGAGCCACTTCACGATGGCATCCATACCCCTGGGGAACGCTAGAGCGATAAATGTACGGGGGCGTTCCACTGGAGTAGAGAGATTTTTACCCTGTGCTAGAGAACTTTTTAAAATTGATCACTCTATCTGGGAGCAAATCACGAAGGAAACAAAGGAAAAATTGCAAATTAGAAATTAATATCTTGTAAGAGAACAAATACTTGAAATTATGTACCCTTTCTACAGCACCATGTAGAAAGTCAGCAATATTAGCAATTCAATGTGATTCAATTTTGCTGAAAGGGCCCAAGGGCTGCTAGGTTTCATACCGGGGGATTAACAAATTTTGGACAATTCAATTGCCTCACCTTTTACAACTGGGAGCGAGAGTGCTACTAAACTTACCATCAATTCCAAGAATTTGTTTCTTCCTTCCTTCTTCCGTTGGTTCACATCGATTTACGATTTCCAAACAATATTCTTTACCCACCCACGTCATCTACAATGAAGATAAAACGGTGCTCTGACAACTGAAATTAAAACAGCACTTTCTAAAGCGGAGGATGTGACAAGCGACGACAATAATTTTACACTTCATTTTATCGACTTTCATTCCATGTTAACAGTTGACATTTCCAGGAGACAAGTCAGCGTTCATCTTCAGCAAATCAAATCAAATAAACATGGCAATTTATACCAATTTTTATCTTGTTTGTTCCTTGGTATAAATTGCCATGTTTATTTATTAGATTTGCTGAAGATGAACCAAGCCTGGTTCGAAACGTTCTAAAAACATGTTTACGTCAAATTAATTTATAGTTGTTCTTTTTTAACCGATTATGTCTCTTATATACCGTCTCCTGGAAATGTCAACTGTTAACATGGAATGAAAGTCGATAAAATGAAGTGTAAAATGATTGTCGTCGCTTGTCTCATCCTCCGCTTTATCATCAAACTGCGCTTTCCAACGAACTGTCCATTATCTAAAGCAGAATCATGACAGAATACAACCAGTCTCAGAACGGTTAGTGCGGTACATGAACTATGGTCTGCTCTTTTAAAATAAATGGTCCCCAGAGGGGCCACTCCCACATTTTCTTATAGTATCATGCTTGTACAAAGGTTTAACATATGCACCTTAAACGCTGACCTGTTTTAGCGAAATACATACCCTAATTGCGGAAAAATTTCTTGAGAACATACCCTTTCCCGTGTCAAATAGAACTTCTCAAGTTCAGGTACCCTAATTGCTGACAAGTCAGTTACTAAAATTACTAATATTGCTGGTGTGATTTGAACAGGAGGAAACTGCTTCCAAATTCCTACTCCATCTTGTGCTGGTCTGCTAAGTTCCTTGACTCGTTACAGATTCTATTTTAGAAATTTTGATCAAAATATCATTGCAGAGGAGTTTAGATTTATCCAATGCAAATAAGTACACCCTAAGGGGATTTCCAATGAATAATATATCAATAAAGTTACATACCCCTTGTTCTGTTTCCAGAAAAATGAGTAAATCATCTGTAGTTAAGTATTTTCCATTACTAGAGTATCTAAGAATGAGATTATGAGAAAGTGAACTTCCCAAAATGCAAGTCAAAGCACACTTACTGTGTGGTAAAACAGACAAATTAAGCCTGAGGATCAGACAGAGCAAAAAACGCGTTCCTTGCTGCAAAATTCAACTTAAAGCTTGAAGAAAAATGTGATTTAAGTCACACACATATTAAGGACAAAGATTCTTCTGTGCAACTGGATTTCGGTTACACGAAGGGTTCTTCGTATAGCAAGATTTTAAGAACGATCCTGTAATTATCAAACAAACAGTTCCACAATAGACCATTTAGCCATTCTAAAAAAGAATCTAGATGGAACGATATTCTCAAACAATTTGTAGACTTTTCGAATGTGCACAATTGTGATAGAAGCTCTAACGCCACTCGATCGAACCTCACGAATAGAAACGTATTAAAATAACGCTCGATCCAGGCTCCTATGTAGAATAGCTAAAAGGTTTTTTCGAGTAACTTGACCGAATTCAACTTGCAATCAAGTAAATCATGAAAATAATAATCAAGTAATTAAATTAAACATATCTGCAGGAGAAATTTTGCGTTATCGCAAATCTCTGACATCCAATACAAGACAAACTATATGTTGCTTTCATCCCAGTTTTACCGAGTAAAGATACTTGAATATGCTCGTCGCAATTTTTTTACCAAACAAATACAAAGAAAACTTACTTCACCATGAGAAAATAAATTTCAGTTCTTGTCGTGAGGTCTTTAAAGAACGAAACAAATTCATCTTGATTGAGGGAATTCCTTGTTGAAAGTGTGCCCTTTGATAAAGTTTCCTGGAAAGGAAAGGAATTTGTCAGAATAACGACTCGTTAAAAACTAGAAGAACTGGACAAGTTGTCTTCGAACATTTTTAGATTTGAAAGTAAGATATTTTTACAACCAGAGTAAAACAATCTTTGTGGTGATTCCGTTACCTAAATTTCGCTTAGAAAGAAAACATTAAGGGTTTCAAGCCTTAAGTTTAAAGGCAGAAATACCGCAATGCGACAAAAAACAGCAGCAAATATGATGAATTTATTTT
This sequence comes from Aurelia aurita complex sp. Pacific, assembly GCA_004194395.1. Classification (NCBI taxonomy): domain Eukaryota; kingdom Metazoa; phylum Cnidaria; class Scyphozoa; order Semaeostomeae; family Ulmaridae; genus Aurelia; species Aurelia aurita complex sp. Pacific. The sequence continues at coordinate 338,606 of REGL01000177.1, forward strand.
TTGCCAATATTTCAAGCCTTACACTGAATTTAGCGTACTTGTGTCTATGGTATGATGCTAGTCGTGGTTTCTCCTCTTTTACTGAGGAAAAGTGATTAGATTTCTTATGTCAAAACTGTTCCCGAGAGGTCGCACTACATCTGGTTGATTTCTCGAGGATTCAAAAGTCTAACCTGAGATTGAAACGCTTCCATTTTCGCTACATTAACCCCCATCCTGCTTACAGAAATGGAGCAAAAGCTGATTCAGATAAGACGACCCCCGTTTTTGTTTCCATTGATCAATTCTATCAAAATAGGGCTCATTTAGTAACTGCATTATTACGCTTTTAGAAAATATCTTATCTGTTTTGCTAGGATAAGCTAGTCCAGAAATATTTGAGTTTAAAACTGGAAAGCTTTTTATGAGACTTTAACAGGGACTCAAATATTTTGAAAAGATCGGGTGGTAGTATTTTCACTAATGACATTCAACAAAGAGATTGAATTGAATTGTCATACCTGACAAAAGTCTGGTCGCTGCACAAAGACAGCCAAAAAACAGAAATATGGCTCCTTACCTGAAATTTTTGTCTAATCATTGCTGTTGGTGCACTTATTCTCAGTTTTCTCAATAACGCTGTGATTTCTTTCTCACTTAATAATTCTTTGCCATTTGTATTAAAAAAAAAAAAAAAAAAAAAAAAAGGCTTACCATGTGTACCATAAAAGCTGACCTGTTTTAGCGAAATACATACCCAAATTGCGGAAACATTCTTGAGAACATATCCTTCCCCGTGTCAAATAGAACTTCTCAAGTTCAGGTACCCTAATCACTGACAAGTCAGTTACTAAAATTGCTAATATTGCTGGTGTAATTTTAAGAGGAGGACACTGCTCCCGAATTCCTAACCCATCTTGGCTGGTCTGCTAAGTTCTTTGAATCGTTACAGATTCTATTTTAGAAATTTTGATCAAAATATCATTGCAGAGGAGTTTAAATTTATCAAATGCAAATAAGTACACCCTAAGGAGATTTCCAATGAATAATATATCAATAAAGTTACATACCCCTTGTTCTGTCTCCAGAAAAATGAGTAAATCATCTGTAGTTAAGTATTTTCCATTACTAGAGTATCTAAGAATGAAATTATGAGAAAGTAAACTCCCAAAGTGCAGGTCAAAGCACAGTTACTGTGTGGTGAAAACAGACAAATTAAGCCTGAGGATCAGACAGAGCAAAAACGCGTTCCTTGCTGCAAAATTCAACTTAAAGCTTGAAGAAAAATGTGATTCAAGTCACACACATATTAAGGACAAATATTCTTCTGTGCAACTGGATTTTGGTTACACGAAGAGTTCTTCATATAGCAAGATTTTAAGAACGATCCTGCAGTGCACTAACAAACAGTTCCACAATAGACCATTTAGCCATTCTACAAAGAATCTTGATGGAACGATATTCTTATAGAATTTTCGAATGTGCACAATGGTGATAGAAGGTCTAACGCCACTCGATCGAACCTCACGAATAGAAACGTATTAAAATAACGCTCGATCCAGGCTCCTTTGTAGAACAGCTAAAAGGTCTATAGACCATTTAGCCATTCTAAAAAAGAATCTAGATGGAACGATATTCTTATACAATTTGTAGAATAAAAGGTCTATAGACCATTTAGCCATTCTAAAAAAGAATCTAGATGGAACGATATTCTTATACAATTTGTAGAATAAAAGGTCTATAGACCATTTAGCCATTCTAAAAAAGAATCTAGATGGAACGATATTCTTATACAATTTGTAGAATTTTCGACTGTGCACAATGGTGATAGAAGCTCTAACGAACGTCACTCAATCAAAACTGTCGTATAAAGATCTATGGAAAGGTCGCTCGATCCAGACCCTTTTGCAGAATAGCTAAAAGGTCTTTTCGAGTAACAAGACGGAAATCAACTTGCAACCAAAGAAGAGCAGATAGGCTCAATGACCATAGCTTGGAGCAGAAACACGCCAACATTTTCTCTCACATTAGATGTCAAGCAAAATTTTCACGAACAAAAAATTTAACATATTTGCAGGAGAAATTTTGCGTTATCGCAAATCTCTGACATTCAATATAAGACAAACCATATGTTGTTTTTATCCCTAGTTTTACCGAGTAAAAAGACTTGAATATGCTCGTCGCAATTTTTTTAGCAAACAAATACAAAGAAAACTTACTTCACCATGAGAAAATAAATTTCAGTTCTCGTCGTGAGGTCTTTGAAGAACGAAACAAATTCATCTTGATTGAGGGAATTCCTTGTTGAAAGTGTGCCCTTTGATAAAGTTTCCTGGAAAGGAAAGGAATCTGTCAGAATAATGACTCCTTAAAAACTAGAAGAACTGGACAAGTTGTCTTCGAACGTTTTTGATTTGAAAGTTGCAACCGGAGTACCACCATCTTTGTGGTGAGTCCGTTACCTAAATTTGGCTCAGGAAGAAAACATTAAGGGTTTCAAGCCTTACACTGAATTTAGTTTAGCTACTTGTGTCTATGGTATGATGCTGGTGGTGGTTTCTCCTCGTTTACTGAGGAAAAAGTGATTAGATTCCTTATGTCAAAACTGTTCCTGAGAGGTCGCACTATATCTGGTTGATTTCTCGAGGATTCAAAAGTTTAACCTGAGATTGAAACGCTTCCATTTTCGCTACATTAACCCCTATCCTGCTTACAGATATGGAGCAAAAGCTGATTCAGATTAGACGTTCCCCCGTTTTTGTTTCCATTGATCAATTCTATCAAAATAGGGCTCATTTAGTAACTGCATTATTACGCTTTTAGAAAATATCTTATCTGTTTTGCTAGGATAAGCTAGTCCAGAAATATTAGAGTTTAAAACTGGAAAGCTTTTTATGAGACTTTAACAGGGACTCAAATATTTTGAAAAGATCGGGTGGTAGTATTTTCACTAATGACATTCAACAAAGAGATTGAATTGAATTGTCATACCTGACAAAAGTCTGGTCGCTGCACAAAGACAGCCAAAAAACAGAAATATGGCTCCTTACCTGAAATTTTTGTCTAATCATTGCTGTTGGTGCACTTATTCTCAGTTTTCTCAATAACGCTGTGATTTCTTTCTCACTTAATAATTCTTTGCCATTTGTATTAAAACTTTGGAATTGTTGGCACAACCATCTAAAATCACATATCAAGGATCGAAACAGTGTCAAAATACGATGTAAAATGAAATTGCTGAGCTTTAAAATGAGGCAAAATTAGGCCATTGAAGCCTGATAAATGCTGCACAACCAAACATTGTCAACGTTGCTCTTTATTGCAGCTATTAACATATTTCCTCTCATTTCAAGGTTTCAGATCAATTTGTTGTTTCTCTTGCAGGATTTAATGGTTTTCTCCCTTGTTACATGTTAATTTGGTTGTTATTTTTTCACAGGAGTTAACAGTTTTCTTTCCACACATTACAGTATCTAATGTTGCGTTTGTGGTTTTATTACGGTGAGTCCGTTATACAAGGCTATTTTTAATATACAGATTGCAGTATGTAATGTTGCGTTTGTCGGTAATTACAATGAGTCCATTGCACAAGGCTATTTTTAACATACAGATTGCAGTGTCAAATGTTGCGTTTGTGAGCTATTACAATGAGTCGGTTGCACAAGGCTATTTTTAATATACAGATTGCAGTATGTAATGTTGCGCTTGTTTGTCGGTCATTACAATGAGTCCGATATACAAGGCTATTTTTAATACACATATCATAAATAGCACAAATCTTTTCTCGCCTATGTTGCGCCGTTTGATCACAAATTGAACAGTTCTTTTATTTANGGCTAATGTCCCTTCCAAATGAAATGACAAAAACTGTGAAAGATTTTCCAAGCGATTTCGGGGAAACGGTAAGTAGTTTACTTCAGTGGTGTATGTAGGATCGCTTACAATATGCCTCGCCGTAACAGAAAACATTAGCGAACGTTCATGCCCTCGTGTATCAAAACTCCCCGGTCACTGCAAGGCCTACGTCAACCAAAAATAGAACGAGCATTTTGACAGAACGCGTTATAGCTTGCGCACAGCTGGAGGCCCAGCGGAAGACCCTCCTCCGCTTGACCTCCTAATGTGCGCATGCTAAATGCGTTACTGTTTTATGGAATTTTAACACATTATAATATATGAAACGGCAGCGTAGGCGGAACATCAGGTAATGCCATATGATGACTATTTTTGGAATGAGAGCATTTTGACACACATTAAAAGCTCCATTAATTCTAAACTGATTGAGAAAAGTCAATACGACCAGTACATGAAATAGTCAGGTTTTGAAGGTCTACAAGATGGTAGTAAGCAGAAGTCTGTAGCTTTTATGGTTTACGATTTAGTAATTTGATGATGTCACAACTACAAAACTACCGGGTGAGTCAGAAAAAAGAATCCCCGTTTGAAAGGTCACGGCTCCCTGGATATCAAGACAATTATATCGGCAAATATATAGTTTAATGGTAGATATGTTCAAATCTACTAAAAAATTTACCTGACTGAAATCGGCCACTCTATTCTGAAATTATGAGGGATTTTCTCGAGAGAGCCTCTTCAAAAACCTTCAAAACGTCCCAAGGATGGCCTTACAGCAATGACTTGTGGACGCTTTAGCACGTGCTATCCTCTTGGGAGGATGAACAAGTCCTATCCCTGGTATCGATGACCTATTCAGGGGGATTCCATTCTCCCAAGAGGACAAAATACATGAATTTATGTGAGTCTCATCAATTTTAGGAAGGAAAATTTGTTCAATTGTTTTCATTCGTTTTTGCAGGTTTTTGGAAGGGGCTTTCTGCAGAAAATCACCCATATCAACGGGAAGGAATGACCGATTAAGGCCGGGTAAATTACTGAACCTAATTGAACATATTGGCAATAAAGCAAGACAGTTTTCAATATTATTGCTTTGATATTCACGGAGCAGTGGCCTTCCAAGCGGGGATTCTTTTTCTGACTCACCCGGTAGCAGAAAATCTTAAATTCTGCAATCCTGAAAGTATTGATAACATCAAAAAAGCTCTTTCTGGAACTATGGCAAATTATCTGAAGTTCTCTTCGATAAATTCACTTGAAAGAATGGGGTAGAAAAATTACAAACTTGATTTTAAAGTTTTGCAAAGATACCATGGGTATGAGGAAACAATATGTTTATTTTCTCGAACATAATGTGTTAATAAATCATACCCGTGTCTTTATTCTTGTTGTTTTCGCCTGCAATTTATGATCAAATCCTCAAATCAACTACCAAATTCAAATCTGTAACTGCCGCAAACGAGGACAGCCTCACTTTTACAGAACACAGAAAATATTAAGGCCGTTGAATTTGGTAGTTGATTTGAGGATTTGATCATAAATTGCAGGCGAAAACAACAAGACTGAAGACACAGGTATGATTTATTAACACATTATGTTCGAGAAAACAAACATATTGTTTCCTCATACCCATGAAGATACCTACCCTCCGAAAGGGAAGTAAATAATATTCTTTATATCAGATAAAGAATTATCATAGAATAATCACAAAATATGGTATCAATTCAGCTGGAAACTTCATTACCAATAGCAACTTTAAAGAAATTCAGATTCTGCTAACGTCACTGCAGTTTGCTGAGGAGTACGGTAAAAACCAGACCCTGAGACCCTAAGACCCTGGCACCCTAAGTACCAACGTGACAAGACCCATAACATCGATGGATCATCACCTTCAATATACGATAGAACGATAATTTGTCCTTGTCTTCTCGCTGTTATTACTACTATTTTTTCGCTATTATGTAATATTCATTGTTTAGATAAAATTTTTTTGTACATAATTTTTTCCTTTGGCAACGTGAAATGCGATGTTGAAACACCACTTTTACAAAAAATACATCAAAAACCCGCGTATAAGAACCTACAATCTTGCATGTAAGCCTGGTTTCTTAACAATGAATGCAATGGATTGGTTCTTATAAAACAATGGACAATCTGACAATGAATACAATGGATTGGTTCTTATAAACAATGGACTATCTGACAATGAATACAATGGATTGGTTCTCATAAAACAATGGGCAATCTGACAATGAATACAATGAATTGGTTCTTATAAAACAATGGGCAATCTGACAATGAATACAATGGATTGGTTCTTATAAAACAATGGACAATCTGACAATGAATACAATGGATTGGTTCTTAAAGAACAATTGGAACTGAGATAATTTCAACATGTAGGTTCTTAATCCACTGGGTTCTTATACGCAGGGTTTTACAGTAGATTCCACCGTAATGTGGTCTGAACAACAAAGATGAAACAAACCGGGTCCCAGGNTAGAATATCAAAATATGATTTTATGGCTAATGTCCCTTCCAAATGAAATGACAAAAACTGCGAAAGATTTTCCAAGCGATTTCGGAAAAATTGTAAGTAGTTTAATTCCGTGGTGCATGTACAATCGCTTACAGTATGCCTCGGCGTAACAGAAAAAAATAGCAAACGTTCATGCCCTCGTGTATCAAAACTCCCTGGTCACTGCAAGGCCTACGTCAACCAAAAATAGAACGAGCATTTTGACAGAACGCATTATAGCTTGCGCACAGCTGGAGGCCCAGCGGAAATCCCTCCTCCGCTTGACCTCCTAATGTGCGCATGCTAAATGCGTTACTGTTTTATGGAATTTTTAACACATTATAATATATGAAACGGCAGCGTAGGCGGAACATCAGGTAATGCCATATGATGACTATTTTTGGAATGAGAGCATTTTGATACACATTAAAAGCTCCATAAATTCTAAACTGATTGAGAAAAGTCAATACGACCAATACATGAAATAGTCAGGTTTTGAAGGTCTACAAGATGGTAGTAAGCAGAAGTCTGTAGCAGAAGTCTTCGTTTACGATTTAGTAATTTGATGATGTCATAACTTCAAAACTACCGGGTGAGTCAGAAAAAAGAATCCCCGTTTGAAAGGTCACGGCTCCCTGGATATCAAGACAATTATATCGGCAAATATATAGTTTAATGGTAGATATGTTCAAATCTACTATAAAATTTACCTGACTGAAATCGGCCACTCTATTCTGAAATTATGAGGGATTTTCTCGAGAGAGCCTCTTCAAAAACCTTCAAAACGTCCCTAGGATGGCCTTACAGCAATGACTTGTGGACGCTTTAGCACGTGCTATCCTCTTGGGAGGATGAACAAGTCCTATCCCTGGTATCGATGACCTATTCAGGGGGATTCCATTCTCCCAAGAGGACAAAATACATGAATTTATGTGAATCTCATCAATTTTAGGAAGGAAAATTTGCTCAATTGTTTTCATTCGTTTTTGCAGGTTTTTGGAAGGGGCTTTCTGCAGAAAATCACCCATATCAACGGGAAGGAATGACCGATTAAGGCCGGGTAAATTACTGAACCTAATTGAACATATTGGCAATAAAGCAAGACAGTTTTCAATATTATTGCTTTGATATTCACGGAGCAGTGGCCTTCCAAGCGGGGATTCTTTTTCTGACTCACCCGGTAGCAGAAAATCTTAAATTCTGCAATCCTGAAAGTATTGATAACATCAAAAAAGCTCTTTCTGGAACTATGGCAAATTATCTGAAGTTCTCTTCGATAAATTCACTTGAAAGAATGGGGTAGAAAAATTACAAACTTGATTTTAAAGTTTTGCAAAGATACCATGGGTATGAGGAAACAATATGTTTATTTTCTCGAACATAATGTGTTAATAAATCATACCCGTGTCTTTATTCTTGTTGTTTTCGCCTGCAATTTATGATCAAATCCTCAAATCAACTACCAAATTCAAATCTGTAACTGCCGCAAACGAGGACAGCCTCACTTTTACAGAACACAGAAAATATTAAGGCCGTTGAATTTGGTAGTTGATTTGAGGATTTGATCATAAATTGCAGGCGAAAACAACAAGACTGAAGACACAGGTATGATTTATTAACACATTATGTTCGAGAAAACAAACATATTGTTTCCTCATACCCATGAAGATACCTACCCTCCGAAAGGGAAGTAAATAATATTCTTTATATCAGATAAAGAATTATCATAGAATAATCACAAAATATGGTATCAATTCAGCTGGAAACTTCATTACCAATAGCAACTTTAAAGAAATTCAGATTCTGCTAACGTCACTGCAGTTTGCTGAGGAGTACGGTAAAAACCAGACCCTGAGACCCTAAGACCCTGGCACCCTAAGTACCAACGTGACAAGACCCATAACATCGATGGATCATCACCTTCAATATACGATAGAACGATAATTTGTCCTTGTCTTCTCGCTGTTATTACTACTATTTTTTCGCTATTATGTAATATTCATTGTTTAGATAAAATTTTTTTGTACATAATTTTTTCCTTTGGCAACGTGAAATGCGATGTTGAAACACCACTTTTACAAAAAATACATCAAAAACCCGCGTATAAGAACCTACAATCTTGCATGTAAGCCTGGTTTCTTAACAATGAATAAAATGGATTGGTTCTTATAAAACAATGGACAATCTGACAATGAATACAATGGATTGGTTCTTATAAACAATGGACTATCTGACAATGAATACAATGGATTGGTTCTCATAAAACAATGGGCAATCTGACAATGAATACAATGAATTGGTTCTTATAAAACAATGGGCAATCTGACAATGAATACAATGGATTGGTTCTTATAAAACAATGGACAATCTGACAATGAATACAATGGATTGGTTCTTAAAGAACAATTGGAACTGAGATAATTTCAACATGTAGGTTCTTAATCCACTGGGTTCTTATACGCAGGGTTTTACAGTAGATTCCACCGTAATGTGGTCTGAACAACAAAGATGAAACAAACCGGGTCCCAGGACCACACGATGCCACAATCCAGTTTTTACTATATGCCGTTCGCTGATGATGCAAAAAGATCTGAAACACACGATCAAGATAAAAACGTACGAGATACTTACACAACGCCTTGTCGGGTTTCTTTGAGCTTGGCTTCCAAACCAGTGAATCTAATTTTGTACTCAGTTGATAATATCTTTGGTATTGACGCCCGCCAGGTCTTAGTTTGAGAAACTCAGTGCCGTTCTGCATAAATGAGTAGCAATCAGATGCTGGAAACAAAGAGAGATTTTCCTGATTAAAATAGCACCGACCGGGTTCGTCAAACAAATGAGTACCGGGTGAGGGAAAAAATCTTGATAGCAATCTAATTTGGCGATCTCACAGATGTATCAGAAATACATTCAGGCACTTAACAGCCTGTACTTTTACCAACAGTTTCGAAAATTTAGCCGCTTTTGCTCATGGTAAACCTGCCATATAATCATTTAGAACATGGGGCTGACCATCAGCCAATTTCGTACTGCTTCTATAGGCTGCATTGCTAGCAATTTGACAAAGGATTTTAGGCCTATCGTAAGATTATTATTCGAGAACGATACTACCAAGACCGACTTTAATTGACAAAATTTTTTGTGTCTTGATCAAAATTTAAGCAGGGGCATGGGAAGCAGTTCTCACTGGGAGCATGCCTTCCAAGGAAATGGGAGCTAGCCCCCGTCAAACAACAACAACAACCTGCATAATTTGCTAATTTTTTTACTGATACAGCAACCTGTAAAAAGCTAGAGAGTGAAAGCAAAAATATTAGATTCATTAGCGCAGCTGGAGAAGAACAAAACAAAATACAAATTAAATGATTATCTCAGAGGTGCAGCCTAATGTAGGCCACGTGTGCAGTGATTAAATTCTGCAGCATGTGTCTCGAATTTTTGAAGAAAATAGTGCACATATCTATCGAGGAGCCATTGTCACCCAGGGTCCTTTGCGGGCACGCTGAACAATCTGAACATCAAACTTGGCCTAAGAGAAACCATGAATCCACACTGCAGTCGTTTGACAATCTCGTCCCCAGAGTGAGTTCATTGTTTTACCTCTAGCTTCGTTGCTGGCTTCGTGACCAGCGTATGACGTCAGAACACCCTGGGAACGAGGTTGGTCGCTTGATAGAACTGGTAGAAAAGGCTTACTTTAGTTGAACTGTTCAGTGTAAAAACCCGCGTGTAAGAAGCTGTGAGTTTTGGAACTGGCTGAAATGAGGCGCTTGAAGGGAATGTAAGCATATACAAGAATTTGATAAAAATAGCCCTGCAAAGACAATTGGCCGTGACATGTGGCAACCCATCTTTGGGTATCTGATCTACGTCAACAGGAAATACTGATATCTGATAGGCTAGAATTTAACCGCAAGTGGCTTGAGCCATTTTTATATGCTTACATTCCCTTTAATTAGCCAAATCAGGCTTAAGGTTCTGAATCCGCAATTCCTTTCATGTGAGTTTTTACTGCATCAGTTCAACTATAGACTTGCCCTAAGTCTATTTCAGATAGACTTATTACAGTTGACGAAATAGACTCGGGGCAAGTCTAGTTCAACTACTGCATTGTGGATCTATAGTTTCCATCAAGGCTAAATTTGCTTATGAGACAGTCGGAAACTGTAACGTACCCGCAAAGGACTCTTTGAAAGCTGACTTGAGTTCCTTCCATAAGAAAATGCTTTGATCTTGAACAACTAAAATATTAACGATTCCAAGCTTCTATCAATGAGATACATCATTGCTTAGCTGCAAGAGTTCAAGCTTCGTCGGAAACAGCGAGAATGCTGAGCTTTCATTGAGAAACCCAAAAATAGCAAATCTTATCTGTTTCAGAAGGAGATATTTTTCCAGTGAGGTTTTCTCGTTTCCAAGCAATTTGCAGGCTAAGATTATTTCATAATAGTTCTTGCTGGTGCTGGCTGGATCTCTTATAACTCGGAACGTTCTTCGAAAAATTTTGAAATGTTCACGAGAGCATAGGCAGCAAACATGAAGATTGTTATGGAGCCTTAAAGAAACTGGAAAGAAACTCTGAGTACTCAAACTCTGATAATTCTAAGAAATTTTCAGCACTGGCTCAAATACTTAGTTTTTTTATGAAAAAATACGTGAGAACTTATCTTAATGTTTAGTTATTTAAGAGGTCTGTTTCTGTTAAAGAGTTACCTAAAAATAGGTGTTTTTATGCCACAGACACGACAAGTCAGAGTTCCTCACCTTCTTCATTCTATGGTTGGGAAAGGAAAGGTTCCATTTGTTATTTAATCAATGGATTAGTTACCAGCCTTCCACAGCCACATATGCCCTTTCCGTTTCAGTACAACTTGATTTTTAAACATAGCGTACTTAACTTATTGAATAATGAAAACATAACCCTGTGGAAGGAAATTAAACTCTCAACGAAATTAAGAATCCAGATCAGTCGTGCGAAAATTCAAACTATGCAGAAGCCTGACTTCAGCGTGTTCTCAAATTGACTGTTGACATTGACGTCATTGTGGCCTAGATTCACAATAACAAGCAACCACGAATATAGCAAATCTATGTATCTTATCTTTAATTGTGTCTATCACTGACTTCGGTATAATTTTAAAAGTATGGTTTACGATATTGATGGTTTACGATATTGTTAATTTGTGATCAGATTCTATTCCGCAAAAATACCTTGCAACAGCTTTGTTTTCTCTTGCAGTGTTCTGAGGCATCTTTCTAGTCTTTGCTTTTTTAAGAACTTGGATCAGCCAAAAGTCTTTTAATTTTGCAAGAAAGTTTCCATTTTTTAAGCTTTTAGTACTAAAAGTTTCTTCATTTGGTTCTTATCATTTGAGTGCATAAATTATGATATAGTTTTAGACACGGATACAGATACGTTTCTTGACATGTAAAACATCAGTCGGGAGGAATAATGTTGTGTTGTCGCTCAGCACTTCATTAACTTTATTAACAGCTATTTCTGTTTTGTCATAAAAATCATAAAATCGTCTGACAAAACTTCAGTAATTTTCGTTAAAAAACGACAATGATAAAAGGTGGAATCGGCCAGGGCTGGCTCTGTGTGATTCTGGCTTGCTTAGGTTTATTGATGGCTATTGCCTGGCTTGGGTTTATTCCATTTTAAGAACATTGGTAGCTAAACACTGCTGGTGTGCTTCAATGGACGAGCACTGCAACTATTTTTTTTAACTACGGAGGAATAATTTCTAAGTTCTGCGAAGGAGGTTGCGACAGACCGAAATGATGCTAGCTCCTCCATAGTAGTAAGTAATGTTTTCCTCTGCAAAAGCAAAAGCTGCGGGAATCAAGCACAAATGCGTTGTCTAACTACCCGTGCTTAGAATTGGCAAAACAAACAGTTTCTTCCACAAGGCAATGACTATTCCGTGCCAAGCAGCGATAAAACACTTTCAAGACATTGTACTTCAAGTATTTAACGATTAAATTGGATTCATTTTATGTGAAACGTCAAATTTACTGAAAGTAATTTCATATCAGTAACAAGATAGCGAATTTTCCACTGAATTTGACTTCGACAGATTGGGTCAACCCTATTATCTGAAGAGAAATCTTATCAAATAGAGGGAAGAAGTAATAAAATTGACCATCTTTATCACAAAACAGGACTTTTGGCAAACATTTCCGCATAATATGCTTTGGAGAACGAAATTCTAAAATCTTCATGATTCAAAATCATTTGAAATTGTTGATATGAAATTATGAGATATGGAAAATAGAGAGCAGCTGTTTGCAAAACTGCCCAGAGAGAAAACACAAATAAGTCATGATTTGGGCTGAGCACCAACTTTAATGTCTGCCGATGTTCACAAGAAAAAGATGTCCCACAGGGCAACAGTACTTTCATTTTGGCTGATTTCTGGGAAAATGACAACTTGCTATTCATGGGTATCCAACAACCAACATTGGGATAATTTCTGTGATAAACACTACAATTGTGTTCACAATGACAAAACAGACGACTTAGGGCCATATCAGGACATTTTCTCAAGGCAAATAAATATGTTGACTATGAGAGAGGGGTTTGAAATTCTCAGAGGGGATACATAAAATGTCGAGGGTATGGGGGTATGAGTTTTTGCTAACGTGGGCAGGCTTTAAGGTGCAGCATTCACCAAACATGGGTCTGTTTTGGTTACGATTTCGGCTTTTGGTTAGATTTGAAAAATAGTTAACTTTGCAGAATATTTCTCGTATGTGCACAGGCAAAAGATGGAAAGTATACTTTATATGGAGGTCAACACTGATTCTTGGGAGACATTATCTTAAGGAAAAACGCAATATTGTAAAAGTAGTTTGTAAGTAGAGTAATCCATAACATGTATTTCAAATTTTTAATGGAATATATAAAAGAGAGGGTATATTAGTAGTATATTTTCATGCGGCCTGATTGGGAGGACAGAGCATAAACTGGGTAAAATCACGTTGTTGTGTATCCAACGTAAGGAAGCGCTTGACCACACAAGCCTTTTGAAATGATAAATCAAGAGTTTAGGG
>REGL01000178.1:0-10653 GCA_004194395.1 Aurelia aurita complex sp. Pacific
GAAAGCCTCATTTTCAGTCATGTGATCGGAATACGACGATATCATTGGCTTATAAGCGTGAAATTGGAAGATTTGCGGGTTTCCCTGTGCCCTATTGAAAGATTTGACTCATATGCTGTAGGGGACAGGGGCAAAGTTTCCAGAAGCAGATCTATTCTTGAGTAAATTTGACTGGCCATTTTCCTGTTGAGCGTGTTTAAATGCCAAGAAACGTATTTGCAGCAGTATTAAAGACAGCATGACAATTCATGAATTAAACAATAAGAAATAAAATGAAAAACTTTTGGTACTAAAATGAGAAAAATAACGTGTTGAAATGAGAAACCTTTAAAACATGGCCTGACCCAAGGTTCTCATTAAAAATAAGTGATACCTTTGAATTTAGTACAGAGGGGCAACAAAGATGACAACAACAAAAGAAGGGCTTTTTAAATCTTATTGAGGAGGTGGACAGGGTCCACGAAAAGTTTTCTACATCAATGCAAATATCTTCCAGCCTCCTACCCTGATCCTCTTATACACTCTTTCTTTATAAGAATAACATTTATGAGAATATTCAGGCTTAGATTTATCCAATTTTTAAGAATGTCATAAGAATATCGCTCAGCTTCAGCTGGCATATTTGTGTCTCATCTTTTAGCAGTTGCCTGCTTTGCGATGTTTGTTATAGCTGCTTAAATTTTTCTTTCGTTCCACCATTTTCTCGTACTATTTTTGCTTGAAACCATATCAGATTTGAAAAAACAAGAATACTTTAATGATACTTTCAGATTTAAAATGAAAATTTCCATAGCGAGGCTGGAGAAAATTTAAAGCATTCATTTAAAAAGGAGCGTATGTAGCTTCTGTTGGAAGAGTTGTTGAAGGATGTTAGAATTTGATCTTTCGACTGAGATCAAATCAACAAACAATATTAATGCATTCAAACATAAGATCAAAGAAAATTTTTTGCAAAATGTACAGAATGATGAAACACACATGCAGCTCTGTATTGATACTCAACATAGAGAAGAGAGAAAGGGTGACTGCACAGTCACTGAGATATTCGTATGACACTTTGATTAATAGATATCACACTTTGGAACAATATGAGCCAAACCTTGAAGTGTGTAACAGAATTCTTGTCCCAATTTTCCAAAATAAGCTGCCAAATGACATCAGGAGAAAGTGGGAGTATGAACTTTCCAAGCTAGAGAATGAAGAAGAAGATAAGAGAGTTACGGCAGAGTTTTTCTTCGATTNTTCGTTCCACCATTTTCTCGTACTATTTTTGCTTGAAACCATATCAGATTTGAAGAAACAAGAATACTTTAATGATACTTTCAGATTTAAAATGAAAATTTCCATAGCGAGGCTGGAGAAAATTTAAAGCATTCATTTAAAAAGGAGCGTATGTAGCTTCTGTTGGAAGAGTTGTTGAAGGATGTTAGAATTTGATCTTTCGACTGAGATCAAATCAACAAACAATATTAATGCATTCAAACATAAGATCAAAGAAAATTTTTTGGAAAATGTACAGAATGATGAAACACACATGCAGCTCTGTATTTCCTTTTTTTCGATGTATTTTCATTATACATCACCTCTAAGATAAAAAGTCAGCTTGACCTTTTAGTGCTATCCCTGCCGCTGTAATTAGGGGTGTTTATCTTTACGTTTTTCACATTTTATATTGTGAAATAAATAATGCATATTATTATCTATTTTTTATTAGAAAACTTGTAAATATTTATTGTGGCAAATCAATACAGACATACATAGGTATGGGAGGGGTAAATGTTTCGACCCTATACACGTAGCTTTTTTTATAATGATCTGCCCATAAGAAACTCAACTCTTAGATCGCCAAAAAATTAAGAAACCCCAGTACTGGGAGAATATAAGTTAAGAAACTATTTATTTTGATAAAGGAAATCCTTGACATATTTTTACTTTACTTTCACTTGTTTCCTGTGTCATATTGCACGTAAGGTACTTGAACAATGTCTAAACATTGGAAAGGCTTAAAAAACCGTGTTTTGAAATGTTCACGAGGGTACCCGTGAACATGAAGATTGTTATGGAACCTCTAAGAAACTCGTGAGAAACTTTGAGTACTCAAAATCTGACAATTTTAAGAAACTTTCAGTACTGGCCCAAATTCTTAGTTTTTTATAAAAAAAATACGTGTACAGTAAATAGCAACCGTTTTTACATTGTTTTAGGTGCGATGTTGTTCTGAGATCTTACTAATTTGAGAGCTCAAAAAATACGTGTACACTTCCATAAAAAAGATAAGAAACTCGTTAGAAATCGTTTGTAGCGAAATTATTCTAAGATTTAAGAAACTACCTTCCATCCCTGGGAACTTTAATTTCATATAAAGTATATTCGAAAATGAGTGTACATATCTTCGCAAATCTCTCCTTCTAACTTTCAGATTAAATTTTTATTTTACCCTTGATTCAGCAAGTAGATACTGTGATTTTCAAAACTTGAACTGATGCAACAGACAATACGCGTATTTCTTTTCATAAGAAACTAAGAATTTAAGCCTACTGAAAGCTTTTTAAAATCATCAGATTTTCAGTTCCCAGAGTTCCTTGTTAGTTTCTTAGAGATTCCACAACAATCGTCATATTTACTTTCTGTCCCACCCTGAAAACTTCGAAACAAAGATTGTTAAGCCTTGCTCAAATACCTTCCAAGAAATACAGTAGTTACAGGCAGTTTCTTTAAAAGTATGTGTTCGACAAAAAGAGGCTAGACAAACATAAGATGTTTCTTGAAATTTTGTCCCCTTGTCACCCGTACCCCTTGGCTTACCCCCTGGTGCATTTAGTTGACATTCCCAGACAGTTTCAGAAGGGTTTCACAAGTGCGTTCGAATCGATTTAAGAACTTGCAGGACCTCAAACATATCAAGTGAAATAATACAAGCGTAGTTTGTTTGAAGGAAGAAAGATACGGAAAGGAGACTTTTTGGAATTTGAAACAAGGGTATGAGGGGCCTTCTTTCTGAAAATCAAGCGTATGCTGTGCTGTACATGGTTCTAGCAATCGAAAATTGGGGCAGGAGTCTACTGGAAAGACTTGCGATTGGGTGTCAATCACAAAAAAGACCGCAGTTTGTGAAGGAAGCACATAAATTTAGCGAAGTCCATACAGAAAAGGAAACTGAAAATGCAAAGCCCTATGTTCCAGGTAAGTGCTGTGTTATTTGCATGAAGTTTGATAAAAGTTTGAGCGAATAAGAGCCAGAACTTGATAGTACGCCGAGATGAAAGGAATGAAATATTTTGCTGAAACATGCGTTCGAAGAATCAAAGTTTGCCCTACTTACCCATGATCCTTTTCTTTCCGTGAAGTGGTCTATTGCGGGAATAGACATTAGAATTGAATGAGCAAAGGCTCCATTTCATTGATTGGCTGACCCGCAGACACACCCTACAAATTTTCACACGCCGTTTGAGAATATGTGATCAGTTTCAGTTTCATATAGTTTAAATTCCACTACATACAATTAATAATCCCAGCTACTAACTATACAAACGAATAGTTAAACTACAAAGATAACAGATAAAAGATAATGTTACAGAAAATTAATACAATAATACAGAAAATTAATACAATAGACCAATACAAAGAGGAGCAAAATAAATCTTATGCAGGGAATAGAAGCAAGAGGGAACTTTGTACTTGCCATGCGCGAAGAGCGCACAGGGGATCAATGCTTACAAGACTGATTTCACGTGAGCTGTGGTGTGGTGTTGCCAAACTATCTTCATCGATGCAAGCACAAATGTAATTCAAAAACAGTTTACCTCGATAATTTTTCAGTTTACATTCTTATCAATCGTCGGAAAGAGCTGTGGATGCAGGCAAGTACAGAAACAGATTATACCATTGTTGAAATTGAGGTGTTCTCAGGGGCAGATCAGGACAGATGAAACCGATGCAAATGCATCGGTAATTCTCACTAGATTGACAATCAGGAAATCTACAGAGTGTCCCAAAAAAATGCATACAGATTTGGTTGACTCCAGTGATGTGAATTTAGCTTTAATCAATGGCTAATCACTCTCAGAATGTTCCTCGATAGTTAACTTGAACATAGATACCTCGCTTGTTGGTAGTGGTGCTTTGAGAGCAGAAATATCAACCTTGAAAGCTCAAATTTGCGTCCACTTGCAAACCAGAGCTTTGGCCTTTCGGCCTGAGCAAATTCCTGAAGCATATCGAAATTAAGAGCTGAAATTAATGAAAAATTAAGAAACTTTCCAATGGATGACTTGGGGGTGACTTCTGGAAAACAGAATAACACAAGGTCTAATATTGTTCAAATTCTATCAAGGCTATCGCAGATTTATACGCTGGGCCTTAAAGACAAATGACGGATATATAGCGCCTAGTTTAAAAATAGAACAAACGATGGTTTAGTGCTTTCATTTGTCTAATTGATTTGCTAATCTCTCGATATCATCAAATACAATGGAATTCAATAGGTTATATTTAGATTGCCCAGGCCCCTGATTTAAGTCACCTTATATCTCCGTCATTTGTCTTTAAGAATTTCCTTAGGCCAAAAGGCTAAAACTCTGGTTTGCAGGAAGAGGCAAATTTAATATGTCTGCTCTCAAAGTACCAATATCAACAAACGAGGTATCTATGATCAAGTTAACTATCGAGGAACATTTTTAGAGTGATAAGACATTGATTGAAGCTAAATTCACAGCGCTCGAGTCAACCAAATCTGTATACATTTTTTTTGGGACGCCCGGCATAAAATAGGATTTTTAACAGATTCAAATCATTTCAGGTCCATCTTGCTTTTGTATGGCCATAAAGCTACAATAAAATGCTATTCCATAAAATGAATGGATCAAAGCCCTGACCACAACATCCTGTTATCCTCGTGTTTTCCTGCTCCCTTCCGAAACGCTCGCAGTGTCATCCAGAATGCCAGCCTTCCCACCTTCCCACTGTTGCTTTTGTGTCGGCCCTTTCCCACTGTTGCTTTTGTTCCTGCGCATACGTAGCAACCAGATAGCCTTAAACTTAGCAACGAAGCAACCGCATAGGGATAACAGAACGCATCTTACGTAACTGTTTTTAAGAGTGCATCGGTGTCAATCATAGCAGCTTTGACAGCCCCCTTCTTCTCAACAAAAGATAGCCAAACTGAGTCGGTCCCCAGACCTCTGAGGGAAGAAAATTCAGCGTTTTGCACCGGTGAACCGATGCAGTCTGAGCCTGAAGGTCACTATTGAGGAATAAATTGTCTCCCTGTTGTTGTGTTGTTCGTTTTTCTCTCGTCTGATAAGCGCGCGGAAATATTTTCTCAAAATGGCAGAACCGGCATTCACCCGGAAAAAGGTAATTGAAGAAAAAGATATTGCAAAGATCACGTCATTACGAACAACGATCGAGAGGAAATTCATTGCAGCCCTGCACACTATTAGAGGACCAAAGTACGGTTTCCTAACTGAAGGGATCAATGGCAGGGATTTATTCAGCGAGCATCACATCCCATACCATCCATCTGAATCTTAACATAAATTCACAATACTGTACAGTACAGTAGAAGAGCTTGCTTCGTTGCAAGTCTCTTACAAGGATCTCCCACTTTTCCACATGAATATTCGTAGCCTTCCACTTCACCATGATGAATTTCATGCTCTCTTGTCTAACCTCAATATTGATTTTCAAGTGATTGGTCTGTCAGAAATTAAAGTTTCAAATGATGCTCCAATAACTACCAATGTTGACCTCCCTGGTTATAAATTCCATCACACTCCTTCAAATAGTGCTGCTGGTGGTGTTGGCATCTATGTTAAATCTAATCTTACAGCTAACAAAAGGGATGATCTCTCTTTTAGTAATGATGACTTTGAGACAATCTGGATTGAAATAGAAAACTCTAAGGCAAAAAATATTCTGTGCTGCTGTGCTTATCGTCATCCTAGCACTGATATATCAGGATTTTGTGACCATCTGCAGGCGAAGCTTTCTGTGATAGAAAATGAAAATAAACTCATCTTTGTAATGGGAGATTTCAATATTAACTTGATGAATTATGAAAATCATACACCAACAAATGATTTTGTTAACATGATATTTTCTCAACATCTCCAGCCTTCAGTTCTTCATCCTACTCGTGTTACTGATACAACTTCTACGCTTATTGACAACATCTTTGTAAATAATGCCTTAGGTTCCAACATTCAAAGTGGAAATATCTTATCTCTAATTTCAGATCATCTACCACAGTTTTGTATCATAAATGACTGCACGTTTGATTACAAAACTTCATCTCATTTTTCTTATGATTATAGCCAGTTTGATGCTGATAAGTTTCTTGCTGATTATGCAAAAATTGACATTTCTTTTCTTACTGATCAAAGTATTGGTCTGAATGGAAAATTTGATAATTTCCTGCTCAGTCTTCATTGCCTTATTAATAAACATTGCCCCCAAAAGAAGTTGAATAAGAAAAGATTAAAATTAAGAAGTAAACCCTGGATTAACTCACGCATTCAAAAAATGATGAGGATCAGAGATAGGTTATTTCAACAATTTAAAGCCAACAATTCTGAAGCTGATTTAAGGGCTTTCAAACTGTTTCGTAATCGTGTTGTTAATGAGCTAAAAGAATGCAAGAAAAACTACTATCATCGGTATTTTGATGAAAACAAGAGTAATATGAAGATGCTTTGGAAAGGCATAAAAGATATTGTCAGTTTAAAATCCAGCAATCTAGACACAATTTCACATTTAACTGACAAAAATGGCTCCCAAATCAAGGATCCAGCGAAAATAGCTAATGAATTCAATCATTTCTTCACCAATGTTGCAAATGACATCACAAAAAAGATCCCAAGAAACCCAAAGTCTCCATTAACTTACTTATCTAATCCCAATTTGAATTCTTTCTTCATTTCCCCTTGTACTTCTGATGAAGTATCATCTGTTATTCAGTCTCTAAAGAATGGTAAATCATGTGGTCCTAACAGTATCCCAATTAAGTTATTAAAGATCTTAGATTCTCACATTTCTGTTGATCTATCCACCTTAATCAATCAATCTTTCGAAACAGGTTTTTTCCCTGACAAGCTTAAAATAGCTAAAGTTATCCCAGTGTTCAAGAAAGGTCTCACTACCAAAAAATCAAATTATAGACCAATTTCCCTGCTCTCCATTTTCAGTAAGATATTAAAAAAAATAATGTATAAACGTCTCTATAGTTTCCTTGAGGTATGTGAATTGTTGTTCAACATGCAATTTGGTTTTCGTAGTGGTCACTCAACTGACCATGCACTAGTCAGTTTAACTGAGAATATAAAGTCTTCTTTGGATAAAAATAGATTTGGTTGTGGAATATTTATTGATCTCCAAAAAGCTTCTGATACTGTTCACCATGATATTCTTTTAAGTAAGCTGGAACATTATGGAATTAGGGGAACTGCTCTGAATTGGTTTAAGTCATATTTAAGTGATCGCAAGCAATTTGTTTCAGTTAATGGTCATTCATCTTCAACGTGTGACAAAACATGTGGTGTTCCTCAGGGATCAGTTCTGGGTCCTCTGCTATTCCTAATTTATATAAATGACTTACCAAACTCTTCTAAGCTATTATCTTTCTTCTTATTTGCTGATGAAACCAATATTTATTTTGAATCTGATGATCTCGCAAGATTGACCAAAAAAGTCAATAAGGAACTAAATAAAGTCAAATCCTGGCTTGATTGTAACAAACTTGCACTAAATATCGACAAAACGAATTTTGTATTCTTCCATTCACCTAGAAAGAAGTTGCCAGACTTAATAAACCTCAGATTTGGCAAGAAAAGTATTAAAAGGACTAAGTATGTCAAGTTCTTGGGTGTACTTGTTGATGAGCATCTCTCCTCGAAAGACCACATCATTGAACTTCGTAAAAAACTTTCCAGAACAAGTGGACTTTTCTTCAAACTTAGACATTATGTTCTATTGCCTACTCTTGTCTGCTTATATAATTCACTTTTTTCATCTTTTCTTAACTATGGTATTACCGTCTGGGGTCTTACTTTGGACACTTACCTTCATCCATTATTTGTTCTCCAAAAGAAAATTCTGAGATGCATAAGATTCCAATCATTTACTACCCATCTGCACCTTTATTTCATTAATTAAAGATATCAAAACTTCAAGATATGATTCACTTAAATATTCTAACATTTGTCTTTAAAGCCATCAATAAACTGTCACCAATCTACTTCCATAACTATTTCACTCCAAACTCTTCTACCCATAGGTTTGGAACTCGTCAGGCCGCCAGAGGTGATCTATTCCTTTCTCTAAAAGGACCACACTCTATGGACTCAAAACAAATCAATATTGTGGCTCGAAATTATGGAATACTCTTCCACTTTTCATACGTGTTGCTGGTTCTATTTCAAGTTTTCGCTCTAAACTAAAAGCTCATTTCATTGACTCATATGTCTAATTTGAAAAATTGTTGAGGTTCATCTGGCTTTGTTTTGTTTATAATTGTTTTTAGTTTCTTTGTTTTTATGGGGGGGGGCTCTCTCTCGATTAGTTTACCTATTTAGAGAGCTCCTCTTTAGTCGGTCTATCCTATATACAATCATTTAATGTAGCCTTTGTATTGTTTAAAATGTAGTTTTAGTAGTGTATTCGTATTTAATTGTATTGTAATTGTTTAGAATTGTATGTAGGATAGATTGATAATCAAATGAAACTGAAACTGACTAGTTTCGCCCACTAGGGCATCTTCAGTGCAACACAACAGAGCAACACAACAACAGAATGACAAAACAACAACAACAACAACAACAAGAGCAAGAAGAACGAAACTTAAACGTTTTATGAAGAACCGGAAGGACCTTATATGGACATTAATTCTTGTAATTAAATTCTTTGACTATAAATATAGGTTGACTTCTTAAATTTATTCAGTTGCTCTGAAGATGCCCTAGTGGGCGAAACGTCAGCACTGGAAAAGAAAAAGCGCAAAACACCAAACAGATGCCTGTTTCTTTGAGTACTTAGGCCCCCTTCTAACCGTACACTATATATTATATTAGGTTATTTTAGCCAGAAGACGTGAGCTGAGAAGACGCCAGCAGAATTCTTTTGTTCGATGATGTAATTTACAAAGCGAAATCAACTTCAAGACTTTTGTGAATCTCCTGGGACTTTGTGTAAGTTCTGTTATGCAATCGACAACCTGAAAAGTGTACTTTTGAAGGCCACTCACCAAAAATAGAACGTCGATATGAAAAGTAAAAACTATGTGAGCATATTCATAACCAATGGAGACACGAGAACACAAACTATTTTCAAGGAGTATTCCTCTTTATGAGCAGCTTTTTGAGATAAAAAGGCTGGAACATTGAAATGCTCCAAAAACCTCTGAGCGTCCCCGTCTTTGAAGACGTCCGCGCCTTGTTGCTAAAACAGCCTATTGAGTCTGGACGCAGACGCCGAATGGCCCGCTATAAAGAACAGGAAGCGCTTCAAAGTCAACATTGTTATTATTATTATCAATTTATTTAAAGTAGGCCTACATATATATATACAATACATATATACATACTTACAATAGCTATAACTAAGAGCTAATTCAAGCCTACTATCTAAAAAAGTAAAATTTGTAAGAAAAAATAAAAAAATAAATAAAATTCCGAATGATTAAATACAGATACATTTGACAGATTTTTACAATGCTTTTAATATTTACAATGCTTTCATTCTTTTTTCTCGGTAAATACAGAGCAGAAAATTTAATATCAACAACAAGCCAACTGCAGCAAGAAACACCAACAGCAAAGACTGCAACTCAGAACCGATGCTTCAGAAAGACACTCGAATTGTGAAAGACGCCAAATAGAAACGAAACGAGAAGAAGCGAAAGAAAAGGGTACAGGTACACCCGAGGTGGCTTTAGATTCGTGGAATCAGCCACCGGCTACGAAGGACTGAAACCGGTTGGGATGGCGAATCTCGCTCGTCGAAACATCAATCTGACATCATATGAAACAGCAACAACAACAACAAAGAACGATCTGACGTGAAATAACAAAGAACAACACCAACAACAACAACATCAATCAGAATAAAAGACAACGAAGAACAACAGCAACAAGAACGGCAATAGAGAACACAACAACATCGAAGAAACAATCTGACGTAAAATGACAAAGAACAACAACAACAACACCAACAACATACATTCTATCTGAAATAATTAGCATTTTTTGTGTTTTCAGTAGTGAAACTTATATCTGACATGGTCCTGTTGTTTGGTACCCTAGGTACCAGCCTCTCTAACGTTAAAAACAGAGAGTCTGGTACAGTGCGCCCAAACCTCGTTCCGGTGCAAATCGGCTGAGCTCATGTGGAAGTAGCTTAGCCTATTCAATAGACTTGCCCCAAGTCTATTTCGTCAAAAAAAAAAATTTCGTCAAAGAAAATTGAAGGGAAAAGTGAAAAGCGAAATAGACTTGTATATCTCCGGACCTCATGAATAATTAATGAGATAGCTAATCTCTTGTGGTCAACTGAAAAAACAGGGGGTTGCGTTCAAAAACGGAAGCTGACGAAAGATGACGGCACGCAACGACATGTTGTGAAGATCGAATAACAGAGTATCACTTGAAGATTGAATAACAG
>REGL01000178.1:24392-42373 GCA_004194395.1 Aurelia aurita complex sp. Pacific
CAATTTTCAGTTTATCAGGGAAAATACCAGACTGGAAAGATTGATTCACAAGAAGAGCAACAAGTGGGGAAATAGAATATCCAATAATTTTAAGTAATTTTATCGGTATACTATTAGGACCTACAGATTTGGAAGGATTTAAAATATTGATTAGGTCATGAACTTCTATCAAAGTAGCTGGAGAAAGAAAAAGTGAGTTGCAACTTCTGTTAGATAAATAGTCAAGAGGAGACTTTGGAGTCATTGGGATTGTCTTTGTTATGCTATCAGCAACATTGACATAAAAATCATTAAAAATGTTTGACATTTTAGAAGGGTCTGACGTTACATTTCCATCTTTGCCTTTGATTTTGTTAATTGAAGAAGAAGTGGAAGACTTATGAGAAATGATCTTCTTGATCTGTTCTAAGGTTCTAAGTCCAGATGCAAGAATAACTGTACTGTCATATTGCACATTATAGCCCTGGAGAAGAAGAAGTCTTGCATGGCAGGACGAAATATTGGTAAAAAGTGAATTTGATGTTGTTTTTTCGTCGTGTTGCCGTGTTTCTTACACCCCATTTACATTGAGTAGTCTAAACCATTTTAGATTATACCAGGCTAACGCTAGATTGAAGGGAATGTAAGCATATAAAAGTGGCTCAAACCGCTTGCAGTCAACTTCTAGCCTATCAGATATCAGTATTTCCTGTTTACACAGGTCAGTTATAGACTCATTCCATGAGTCTCAGTATCGTTCATTGAACTGGATGGTTATCGCTCATACTGAGGCTATAACCATCCAACCAACCATCGTATGAAAACGGAATGCTTTTGTGAATGGAATGTCTCCATTTTGGCCTTGCGTTTCCATTTAAAACAATCGAAAATGGAGACAATCCGAGACGCTGTTCAGAATGGGATGATTTGAAAACGGAGACGTTTGAAACGGCACCGTCGTCAATGGAAAAACCTAAAACGGAGTCATTCAAAAACGCTACAACAACAGCAACCGACCTGGCGCTTCACAGATTCTTTCGCATTTGCCTACTGATAATCAACTGACCTATTTACCAAGTATTTGTTGTCGTGTAGGCTACCACGTGTCACCTACTTACTATCAACTACACGCTGCCAACTTAAATTTTATTGAGGAAAATCTAGCCAAGCTTTTGCCTCCAAATTTGGCATTTACCTCTGTGAACATATGATGTGAGTGGTAAAAAAGTTTGTACACTCTTGTTAAAAGTTTCACAAAATTAAAGTGATCAGTTAGCAAGCTAATTAACCTGCTTTCACTCAAGCTTATCCATTGACTATCGCTATAGACCAATCCCAGTGGACAAAAATGTTAATTCTGCAAGCACAATATGGGACTGAAAACAACAACAAAGTTTGTGGTAGAAAGATTAACAAGATGCCATCAACTGTTGTAAAGATCTCACCAGAAAGTAGAACATGATGACAATAAGCTATTAGGCACAAGATATCCAAAAGGTTTTGATTACTGCTCGTTTGTTCAACTAATATCAAAATGGGACATTGGCGGCATTTCTGAATTACAGATATTTTCAAAGCCTCCAAGCTAATTATCAAGTTATATAATGACTGTGGCCTACAATCTTGGAAGGATTTTGGAACACTGTTTCAAACAAAACTTGCATCAGCTAATACCCTGTGACCACTTTCAAGTAACAAGAAAAACATGAAATTATTCAAACCTTTCAAATAAAACCACTCTTCAATAAGCCCTTAAATTACTGCCAGAACAGTTCCTTGAAAATATAATACAATAGAAAAGTTAATACCAAAAGCTTAATTCTAAGAGATGTGCCCTTCTGCTGCAACATACTGCCCTGCTAGCGTCCCCATATTTTCTTCTCATTATCTCCTATTGAATTAACCTTTACTGAAAGCTTTTGGCTCAATAAATTGTCACTTGCTATGATATGTTTATGGATATGGATATGTTTGGCAAGTCCTGATTTAAAATTTAGAAATTTTTACGGCTGGAGTTGAACAGTTCAAGGTTTTCCAAGGTTTCTGCAAAGATTCTTTAAGATTACAAAGGATTCTTAATGATTTCAGGAGATTCAGGGGATTCACAAGATTCATGAGATCCTGAAAAATTCTGAAGGGTTCCTGAGGATTCTTGGGAGAGGTGTATGAGATTCTTGCAGTGATCCCTTGTGAAATTTGGTGCTATTTTCGCATGTTTTGGTATTTTCTAAGTCATAAATTTTCAAAGGTCAAACAAGTATCATGAAGCAAGTACAATGCATTAAATGAGCCTCATGATTAACTCTTCCTACTTTTTCGGAAACTGGTTCCTAATTTTGAGAACTTAGCGCTACACGATAAATTTATATTTATGATGTCAAATAAAAACTTTGGCCTGATTAAAGAGATTGTCACCTTCCTTAAAAGTGTGTTTGCATTACATGAACAGTCATAGCTATTAGTAGTAGATTGATTATTTATTCTTTGTTCGTGTTGTTGTTAAATAAGATGATGCTCTTGATGGTAGCAATCTTTTAAAATGAAATGAAATATGGAATCATAAGTTCAGGAAGAATTTCATCCTTCCCCCTTGTGCAGTTTGCGGAGCCTCCAATGGCGCCACCAGGATATTTTATTGGGGGAGGGGGCGAAACACAACAGGGTCTGCTGGCCAGAAATTTTTCTTGGACTATGCCCCCTACTTTGGCAGTAAATGCGACCAACATTCCTTTTGTAGGTTGACATCAGGATAAATGAGTCTGTTGAAATAACATAAGTAGGGCACTACAATTAGAAAATGTCCTACCTGTAAAACCATACAACCAACTTTGGATACTCAAAAATATAATCTTAGTTAGGGGCAATAATGGAGAATGGTAGTTGTTGCAGTCATGGCCCCGTCTGTAAGCACATGCGGTCCAGTTGTTACAGCATGGTATGGTCTCTACGTCAAACTACTTTCTCCCCGTTTGGTTTGTGAAAAGATTGTAGACTTAGATCTTCAACAAGCTATGTTTCTGAGATATGCAGGCTAAATGGGAATAAAATTTGGGTCAGTGCTCTTTACAAATCATCAGAAAATGCAATGAATTAAGACAGCAAGATTGTGAAAACCTATTATAATTGCCAAGATCATTGGCCATACCCCCTGCCCCCTCCCGGGTGCTTCTAAGAGCCCAAAACTACACACATGGCGTTTTTCACTAAATATGCACACTCCAATGCACAGATTCTTATGCACCTGTGCAAAAATGTAACAGAAATTATTATGACCTTGTACTAACCTTTGAAGAAAATTACAAGGCTCAGTAAGATTCCAAGTTACAACCAGTCTAACACAAGGATTGCACAAGGCTTCCACAATGTTAATTTGCATTTTTCAAACAATTTACAAGGTTATAGCCAGGCTTTTCTAGGCTAGAACAAGTATGTATTATTATGCCATCAAATCAATTACAATATAAAATTATGAAAAAGAAAGTGATCTAAATACAGGTACATGAAATTTACAGGCAAAAGCTAAAATTATATTTTAAAAACACCCCAGGTTAAAAATGGCAAGGATAGCATCAAAAAGGTCAATACAACCTTGTTTCCATAATGGTCCCTCCAGAAGAGGTGCTATCAAAAAGAAATGTGTTCAGGAAAAAAAGGATTTTGCGTCAAAACTGGGGAGAAAAAATCATTCTCGAAAGTGTTGACCAAACTTTTCGTTGGCTGATTTTCGGTTTTCAATGATAATATACAAGGTTACAAGGTCATAACTACAAAGTGTGTACATGGCTACTACATGGCATTGCATTTTCGTACAGGCAGGTACTGATCAATTTCATCTATGGACTGCATAGACTTTTTCCACATTGTAAATTCCCTCCCACCTTTTGCATCACTTTCTGGAGGCAATAATAAAGCTGATTTCCCTCTGAACTTACCTGCCAAAATTGGGGAAAATATGGGACTAGTCTACAATAGTTTTTATGTCACTTTGCCAAATTGACACCAAAATTGGCCCTAGGCCTATATGGCACTTCTTGTGCTTTTCTCCAACGAAATTTTGTAAAATAAAACTTTGAGGTATCTATTAGTAAAATTGATGATTTTTGACACAGAGAAGGATCCCCACTTGATTTTGGCGCACAATATAAATCAAGTGAATTTAAAACAAGCCAGTGTGTAGGTCAGTGACTGAACCACTCACTGCACTGTTTCATTTTATTAAACAATACAGATGTGCATCTAACATTTTGGTTGCTCAACTTCACTGTTCCCATCGAGTTGATGCAGCCGATTTTCAACAAGTAATGTTAGGAAGTAAATGCAGTCTGCTCATACTTGGCCTACCCGAAGTACGAAGTTGTATACAATTGTTCCTTTTTCGTTCGGGATGGCAAAAGCGTTTGATAAAAGCAACGACAAACACTGTGCTGTGGCAGTGTGGCCTAGAGAAAAGTACAAATCGCTCACTAAAACGATGAGCCGTAAAAAGGCTCATTTCCTGTTGAAATAAACGCAACCACAAACTCGATAATGACGATTTAATCTCAGACCGCGCCGCGCAAATCGAAGTGATAGTGCCATGCCAAGGAAAACAAACATGGGAATAAGAGCCAAATGGTGAAAAGGTATCGTACGCACACGGACATGATGGGGACGACAAGGCGCAAGAGTATTTGAGATAAGGCAAAAGCAGATGGCAGAGTAAAATGGCAGGCATCTACAGTTCTTTTGCGAA
The DNA here is from genome assembly GCA_004194395.1 of Aurelia aurita complex sp. Pacific. Taxonomy (NCBI): domain Eukaryota; kingdom Metazoa; phylum Cnidaria; class Scyphozoa; order Semaeostomeae; family Ulmaridae; genus Aurelia; species Aurelia aurita complex sp. Pacific. The sequence continues at coordinate 29,104 of REGL01000178.1, forward strand.
GTAAAAGAAAGGAATACCTCAGTGAATTCTTACCGTTATACTTCTACTTTCAAGGCTTGACTCTTCCCTTCCCTTTGGCTATCAAATAATACTCAACAAGCTCGCTGCTAAAAGTCCGCGATCTGTCAACAAAAAGCGAAGTGACTGTTGAATTTCTAATTCCTACTTACTACCTTTATAGTAATTTTGAAAATGATGTGAATTTGTATGGGACACCAACACAGAGCAACAACAACATAGATTCAACTCAACAAATTAAGGAGTTTAGAATATTGTGTAATAAACTGATTTGTTCCTGCTATATTTTGAACATTCCCCGCGTGAAATTGTAAGAAACCGCGGGTGGCTCCTCACCAGGGGCTCTCTTCAGAGCAAGCCAGAAAGCCAGAAGTAGGCTTTGTTCCGGACCCCATTACGAAAAACAAGCTAGCCAGGAGGGGAGGTGATATTTTATGTAGTCTAGGGGAAGGGTACTGGTGACAAGCCGATCAAAAATTATACTTTCGTGATTTTGGCATAAGGAAAGGTATAGACAATCCCAATTCTTGCGTATAGAACATATATCTCATATATTTCCTTCTCTTCCTTATTTATATCAATGATCTACCACAAGCTATCCAAAATTCAGTTGTTTCCGTGTATGCTGATGATACAAGTCTGTGCTACCAGGCTTCAGATATAAGTGAGCTGAATGACGCCATCAATGATGATCTCAAACAACTGGGTACTTGGCTTCAAGGCAACAAACTCTCTTTGAATGTTGCGAAAACAAATTCCATGTTAGTTTTCACTAAGCAAAAGCATAACATCTTCAAAAATCAAAATGAGGATTTGGATTTGAAAATTCGTGACAACGAGCTCAAAGTAATCCAAAGAACTAAATACCTTGGTGTGCAGATTGATAACTCTCTTAACTGGAAAGAGCACATCAAGTCTGTTTTTCTACTAAAGTTTCTAGAGCTATTGGCTTTTTAAAGCATGCCAAAACTTTCCTACCGCAGGAAACTCTGAAGACTCTTTACACAGGTATTGTCGAGCCACACTTTCGATATTGTTGCTCTGTTTGGGGTTGTGCCGGATCAACTGAGCTGAATCAGTTGCAAAAACTTCAAAACCGAGCTGCTAGAATTATAACCAATAGCAGTTTTGACACCCCAAGTAGACCACTCATTGACAGGCTGGGTTGGAAGACCATTGAAGAACTTATAGATGGTGAATCTAAAACAATGGTCTTCAAGTCCCTGCATGAACTGGCTCCGCAATACCTGTGTGACCTCTTCACCCGAAACTCAAAGTGCTCTTTGTATGTCCTGCGTAATACAGAGACAGATTTAAGACTACCCAAGAAAAAGTCAAGTAATGGGCAAAAATGCTTTTCTTATCGAGGAGCAAAAATATGGAATGGCCTTCCTGCTGAAACCAAACAGGCATCTTCCCTAAATAGTTTTAAACAATCTATTTAGAAGTTAGTGTTTCTTTTCTTTCATCTTAAACTTTGTAAATTGTTATTAGGTTTTAAAGTTATGGTTTTTATTGTATTTAATGGTAGTGTATTTAATCTATTCCTTAGTAATTTTATATTGTAAGTAGCGTTTTTAAGTGGAGGGCCCCTTGTAAAACAGCTCCGGCTGAAGGGCAACCCTCCTTAAAAGAATCAAATATCAAATATCAAATATCAAAATATATCAAATATATCAAATATACCTTATGCTCTGTTTCAGAGAAATTATTTACCTCTGAAAGAGAGTCTAAGCTACAGAAGTCGTACGCAGTGTCGGTAGTTAATAGATGAGAATAAAATGCCAAAAAGTTAAACTTTTAGAAGTTCTTCGTGAAAGGTATTGTGCAGCAATTTGTTAGGTTGAATGATTGTTTTGTTTGAGAATTTTGATTGCTAGCAAATGGCCCTAGATAGAGAGCCGATAGATAGCAGTTTGCACACTCTTTCCTCTTCCTTGTTCTGGACGGTCATCTAGTGACCCTCCACTGTACTGCGAGATAGCCCTCCACCGTACTTGCACCCACCCTTGTATGCTTGTACTCATGACAGCCCTTCGCAACAAAATTTACCCCTGTTCCTCCGCTAGCCGCACAACACCAGGACCCTCACCTTACACTCATCTAATTGAAGAAGTAAATTGTCGCTGTTGTTTTCGCTTCAGTAGTTATAGCGTCCATATCAGTCTATCGATAGCGATACCTACAGTAAAAACCCGCGTATAAGAACCTAGTCGATTAAGAACCTACAGGCTGAAATTCTCAAATTTTCAATTGAAATCCATCCATTCAATTGAAGAACCAATCCATTGTATTCATTGTTTAAGAACCTAGGCTGATTTGCAAAATAGTAGGTTCTTGTACGCGGGTTTTTACTGTATACGAACATATAATCAATCTACTCCTTCGCCGTACTCCGTACCCCCCCATTGTACTTCATGATTGCCCCCCCCCCACTGTACTCCAAGATAGCCCTCCACCGTACTCCAAGATAGTACTCCAAGATACCGCACTCACCATCCTCTACCATATCTCCACCATACATTCCCAGGGTGATTATTATATAAAAAAAATGCACCATGCATCCGTGGTTGTTTTAGTCTGCTTTTGCTCGCAAATAGAAGCCCTGCTCCATTTAGAAAAGACAAGACAAAAAACGCTTGATATAAGCAGAAGTCTTTGAAAATAGTGTAAATAGCAATAGACAACCCGCTAAAAATGTTTATAAACGTAAATATTTACAAGAATTAGAATACAACATCATGCTCCTGCAGCTCCTCCAGACCTGGTGGTAACATAGCTGGTTGCATTGACAAGGCCAACAACCTTCATTCAATAAAGTATTACTTAAAATGTGCTTGCAATTGATCTTGACGAAGGGAAACTGTAAACGAAAGAACTTTAGTAAATGGAAGCGCTTCATAACTTCGTTTTAATTCCTTGGAATTTGATAAAAGCATGTCATATTGGAGTTTATATGCTTCATTCAAACCATCTTGGAAAATGTCCACTCTTTGTAAGTTAAAGGGCATATATCGCGATAACAGTTGGTTGATACAACAAAGAAGCTTGGAGTGGAATTCCATTGTTTCGTGACTTTTAATTTCTGCTTCATGAATTTTTACTGCCGTAAAAATGTAGCCTCGGTCCCGTGCTTTGTACTAAACAAAAGAGATAATTGTATTACATTAGCCAATCAGGTTCACGATACATGCCCTTTAAGATATCAAAAAATTTCCACTGCAGATTTACAGTAAAGTACCATATGTTCCTTTCTAGCCATTCAATGCGAAGAAAAATGTCATAGAATTTTACACCCACATTTTCAAAGATTTGAAAGATTTGAGCCATCTGCTAATATAATGACAGTTGCATGAACAAAAATAATTCTACTCCATATAGTTTTTCGGTTGGTCTTTACACACAAAAATTTTACAGACCAAAGGCTCAATAGTAGCGCTTTCGACTACCAATTGGTGGTTTCCAGTCACTACCCTGTTAAACCTAGAATGACGACGTGATTCATTGTATTCGTTCAAAGTTTTTAATCTGATGTTTTTATTTTCACTCATACAAGGACTCTAGGAATAGAGGCATGTGGTCTGACCTTTTCAAAAAAGTAGCGATTTCATTGGTCCCGCCGTAAACGCGGCGGACATGGCCTAAATTTGTCTGCGTTTTGATATGGTCCTGAGTCTTAGTTTGAAGCCATAACGTCATCCAATTCAATGCGGAAAACAGAGACACATCGTCATAAGTCTAAGTTGAACCTGCTACGTAGAATGAGGAGAGCAACCAAATGTCTTCTAATTCCATGCAAAAGGAGAGGAGCCACAAAGGTGTGTGGTCACACTGCGTGGCATAAAGAGGAAGGACTAGCACACTGATTTGATCTTATTGGCTTCTCAGTGTACTAAAACAGAGACGTAGCAGCCAGGGAGGCACTGCGGCAGGTAGCCTCCCCCCCCCCTAAGATTTTGCAATAAACAAGGAAGTGCCCTTTCTATTTTCAGGAACTGCCCCTGTTGCTGAGGATAAAAGTGACCTTGAAGTGCCGTGCCCTCCCCCCAAGTTTGAGATGCTTCCTACGTCCCTGTCCTAAAACTACCTTCAAATGCGGGTAAAAATGTAGAAAAAGCTCTAAAAGGCCTTGGATCTTACTGGGAGCTGTCTGCAGTTTGTTAAAGAGTTTCTTGCAAAAAAATTCGTGTACCTTTGGAGAATGTCACACATTTTGACGACGCTGTCTGTCAACCGACGTATTACGAAAAATGTGACGTTTTCCATCTATCACAAAATCAACCTTTAAACATTTATTCATCCTTTTTTAATTGAACTGACGCGGAAACGGTGTAAAATTAGTTTCTGGTGCAGCAAGACTAATTAATCATCAGAAGCCGTGGTCATTGTAGTAGCTACAGAAGAAATAGAGTCGACAACTTTTAGCAGATAGTTTGCTGCTTTCTTGTTTTCTTTCCTTTTCTTGAAAAGCTGATTTAAACCGAATTTGACACTGGATCGTTCTTGGTGAGAAGATGGCAGCTCAACCTTTACCAAGTGCATTGTTTACACTTGCAATCATCCTGACAGTTACAGCTCTCGCAAAGGGAACAAATAGGGGGTATACAACTGTACTAAACGCAGTTCCAGCGTCTGGTGAGTCTTGTTTCATTTTTCACTTCGCTTTTACATTTCAAATTTTTATATTTTATCATTTTTATGTTTTTATCTGGTCTGTAGAACAAAATGTAGAAAAGCACTGATTGCATAACTTTTTGTTCTTGATGGTTTCACAAGGTCTAATTTCTATGGATATGCCAAACGCTTTAGGCCAGTCAAAAATCTACACGGTGTCCCAAAAAATTGTGCCCCGTTTGTCTGAAGATTGCGACAAAACGGCAAAAGATTCTCACCAAACTTTTGCATGATGGTGCTCTTCAGATGTGCAATTAAAGTTTGCCACCATCTCCGTAAAAATCCATTGAAAAATGATGGAGCTATGACCCTCAGAAGACCAAATTTGCCTGATGACTGAAACCAGCGGTCGGTCATTTTGTCTTACTATTTTGCAGTGATAAGTATCTTCACGTGAGGTAAGAAATAATTTCTGTGAGGTCAGAAATAGTATAGAACTCTCCGAGGATTATCGGAATTTTCACGAGAGATATGACATTGGAGGCTGCTGTTTCATTCTCAATCTATGAAGCTATTTATCGCTGCAAAATAGTAAGACAGAATGGCCGACCACTGGTTTCAGTGATCGGACAAATTTGGTCTCCTGCAGGTCATACCTAGCTCCATCATTTTTCAACGGATTTTCATGGGGATGGTGGCAAACTTTAATTGAACACCTGAAGAGCACCACCATGCAAAAGTTTGGCGAGAATCTTTCGCCATTTTATAACAATCTTCAGACAAACGGGCCACAATTTTTTTGGGACACCCTGTACTCAGAAGAAAACGTAGAAAGAAAGCACTCCCGAGAAACAGAGAGGCATGTGCATCGTTATGGAATCAAATCTTAGACCAAATCTTGGACCAAGTAAACAACAACACCAAAATGATCGACAAAATGGAGAAATATTTGTCGTTGATGTGTCATATTTTGCATCTGAGGGAGGAAACACTCATTTGTACATCTTTGTATGCTTTCATGCAGTACCCTTACAAAAAATCGTATCAAATCTTTCCACAATTATAGCTATCGGAAGTAAGAAGAAATTTGCGTGATTTGCGTTCTAGATGTCAGAAGTCCATTTTAGTGACCTACCTACAGTAGAAAAAATCAAAAATCGAACTACTGTCTCTCTAAATTTTCACCGTTTAATGTGTAACAATGAAGAATCAAGGAGACCATGATGGTTTATCAAGAACATTAGGCTGGAGGATGATTTTGCAATTTGGCAAGTCTTCCAATCTAAAATCATTCCTGTCTTTGAAAAAAGAACAAAATCTGACCTCCTTTTGTTCTATTATGCCTTTCTTCTTAGACTGGATAGCCTGCGCAGCGTCACCAGTCCTAAAGGAAAGTTTTAAGGGTCGAGGCTGCGCGCAGACTAAGACTTGAAATGATTGTTATACCTCAGTTCAGCTATTTTAAGTTAAAAATTAAGCACACAACTTTTTATGAAAGAGAATTTATGGCGAAATTCTCAAATTCTGCTGTTTCGTAATTCATGCTGCTTTTCAGAAGAACATGTGTCCGTGTTTTATCAAGGTTGCTGTCATGAAGCATCTCCTTCCCAAACACGCGAAAGTAACAAACAGCAAGCATACATAAATAGTCCAGATTTCCGCCTCCTGTGTTGATTGCCTAGTCCATCCTCCTTGTTTCCACATCTAATCAATATTGTCTTGAGTCACGTGTTCTAGCTTATTGACCTTATTTGGTATCATGGTGCAGTTATTTCGACATCTCTTTTGAGATGTATTCAATTCAATTCGATTCATATATTCATCAACCAATATTAATGGTTCTAGTAACCTATACTATACAAGATATACATAAGTACCAGATATACATCTAGGATACAGCGAATAGAACGAAAAATACATAGATATAATTCAAAAGTCTACCGGGTGAACCAGAAAAAGGTTCCCACTTTTGATTCATTGCATCAAGAGTAATGAATGGATTGGAATGAATCAATATTCGCTTGACAGCCAAAAGATCGAAGTATTTTTGTGATTTTTCTCGCCTTCTTACGAGCACTGGACAAATTAGTAAATTCAAATTTAGAAAAACTTGGTGGTTGCAAAATGACTGAAAAAGGCCTAAAATACTTGATCAAATCATAAAAGACTCCTAGCTCAGAACAACAGAGAGAATGCAATTTCTCATGAGTGAGAGATATTGTCTGCACATTTATTGCCATGGGACTGAAAATTTGAAGTATCTGTTTGAGAATCTATGTCATATACCTCTTGAGAGAGGTGAAATGCCCGTNGAATGGATTGGAATGAATCAATATTCGCTTGACAGCCAAAAGATCGAAGTATTTTTGTGATTTTTCTCGCCTTCTTACGAGCACTGGACAAATTAGTAAATTCAAATTTAGAAAAACTTGGTGGTTGCAAAATGACTGAAAAAGGCCTAAAATACTTGATCAAATCATAAAAGACTCCTAGCTCAGAACAACAGAGAGAATGCAATTTCTCATGAGTGAGAGATATTGTCTGCACATTTATTGCCATGGGACTGAAAATTTGAAGTATCTGTTTGAGAATCTATGTCATATTACTCTTGAGAGAGGTGAAATGCCCGTGTGTATTGTTCTGTGAGAGTTGAGTCCTAACGATTTGATCAACTGTTTTAGGCCCTTTTTCAGTCATTTTGTAAACATGAAATTTTCGTAAAGTTGAATTTACCTCTATTTGCAGTGATCGTAAGAAAACGAGAAAAATCACAAAAATACTTCAATCTTTTGGCTTTTAACTGGAATTGAATCAATCAAATCCATGAAGTACTTGTGGTGCTACGAATTTTCAAAAGTGGGAACTTTTTCTGGCTCACCCGGTAGATAACATGAACAATAAGATATAACGATAAGGAGTTGCATTTAATTTTCTATGATCCATAACAGAGAAATAACAATCATCTTGTCAAATTTCATTCTATTTATTTAAATCTTATTTATTTTGATTCATTTCTTATATATTGACGCTATTTCTTTTTATTTCTGATTGGTAGATGAATTTTGCTAGGTCCTTTCAATGCTGTTCTTTTACAGGTTTATTTAAAACATTTTATACTGGATATCTCCGAGTCCAAGCAGGCATCGTCCCTTAATAGTTTCAAAAAACTATTTAGAGATTATCACAAATAGGGTGATAAAACCCTATCTGAGATAATCTCTAAAGAATTGGAAACAGGAAAAGCCACGATACCAGCGTCGATCGTCAGATCCGAAGATGCTTGCGGTGACGAATGAATGAGTAAAATCTAGGGCAGAAACGCCGCAATATGACAAAAAACAGCAGCAAATGTGTGAATTCATTTGCTGCCGAAGGCAGCCTTGCTATTCTTAATCTTAATCATTCCTATCTGATGTTGCTGGGATTGATTGGGAGCAAATGCTTACTGAAACTGATGATATTGATGTGCTTGTCGACCACTGGACTAGCTTATTCTCTATGATCGTTGACAAACATGCCCCAATATGTGAAATGCGTGTCTCAGAAAAGTACTGTCCCTGGATTGATAAGGACCTTAGGGATTTAATGCGGACAAGAGATAAGTTAAAGAAATCTGCTGTCAAGAGTAAGTCCACACTTTTGTTGGACTCATATAGGCAAGTTCGCAACAAGGTCAATTCTCTAAATATCCAGCTTAAGAAAGAGTACTACAATAATAAAATTTCTGCTTGCAAGGGTAACATGAAAGAATCATGGAAGACAATCAATGAACTTCTCAATAAGAGGTCTAAGTCAAGTAACATTGATACTCTTAAGGGGTCTGGTTCAGAAACTGTTCACAAGAAGGATATTCCTGATGCAATGAACAGTTACTTCTGCTCAGTTGGTAAGGATCTTGCTGATAAGATCAGTCCAGCTCCAAACCCCCTTCTGACAGGTGACTTTGATATGAACAAAACTAAAGCAAAGTTCCACTTTAGGACTATTAAGGTGCAAGAAATCAGAGATGCATTTGCAAAGGTTAAAACAGCAAAGAGCTTTGGAACTGATAATATCTCTAGCTACTTTTTGAAGCTTGCTTTACCTTTCATTGAAAATTCCCTTGCTTTCTTATTTAATACATCAATTGAAACAAGTATGTTTCCTGACTCATGGAAAATTGCTAGAGTTACTCCTATTTTCAAAGATGGGGACAAGGCTGAAAAGTCAAATTATCGCCCCATTTCAGTCTTACCTGTCATTTCAAGGCTCTTTGAAAAGCTAGTAACCAATCAGGTGTATACGCATATGGAAGATAACGGTCTGTTTTCATCTGGCCAATCTGCCTATTTGCGCCTTCATTCTACTGTAACCCACCTACTTAAAAATACCGACGATTGGTACAATGGGCTGGATCTTGGGAAGCTTGTGGGCCTAGTTTTCATTGATCTAAAAAAAGCATTTGACACTGTTGACCATGAGATTCTTTGCCAAAAACTGGCGCACTATGGCGTTCAACAGCGGGAACTAGCATGGTTTAAATCATACCTATACAACCGAAAACAGTTTTGTCGGGTTAATGGTGTCAATTCAAAAACCGAGGGTATAGATGTTGGTGTGCCCCAAGGCTCTTGTCTTGGTCCCCTTCTCTTCCTTATTTATATCAATGATCTACCACAAGCTGTCCAAAATTCAGTTGTTTCCATGTATGCTGATGATACAAGTCTGTGCTACCAGTCTTCAGATATAAGTGAGCTGAATGACGCCATCAATGATGATCTCAAACAACTGGATACTTGGCTTCAAGGCAACAAACTCTCTTTGAATGTTGCGAAAACAAATTCCATGTTAGTTTCCACTAAGCAAAAGCATAACATCCTCAAAAATCGAAATGAGGATTTGGATTTGAAAATTCGTGACAACGAGCTCAAAGTAATCCAAAAAACTAAATACCTTGGTGTGCAGATTGATAACTCTCTTAACTGGAAAGAGCACATCAAGACTGTTTCTACTAAAGTTTCTAGAGCTATTGGCTTTTTAAAGCATGCCAAAACTTTCCTACCGCAGGAAACTCTGAAGACTCTTTACACAGGTATTGTCGAGCCACACTTTCGATATTGTTGCTCTGTTTGGGGTTGTGCCGGATCAACTGAGCTGAATCAGTTGCAAAAACTTCAAAACCGAGCTGCTAGAATTATAACCAATGGCAGTTTTGACACCCCAAGTAGACCACTCATTGACAGGCTGGGTTGGAAGACCATTGAAGAACTTCTAGATGGTGAATCTAGAACAATGGTCTTCAAGTCCCTGCATGAACTGGCTCCGCAATACCTGTGTGACCTCTTCACCCGAAACTCAAAGTGCTCTTTGTATGTCCTGCGTAATACAGAGACAGATTTAAGACTACCCAAGAAAAAGTCAAGTAATGGGCAAAAATGCTTTTCTTATCGAGGAGCAAAAATATGGAATGGCCTTCCTGCTGAAACCAAACAGGCATCTTCCCTAAATAGTTTTAAACAATCTATTTAGAAGTTAGTGTTTCTTTTCTTTCATCTTAAACTTTGTAAATTGTTATTAGGTTTTAAAGTTATGGTTTTTATTGTACTTAATGGTAGTGTATTTAATCTATTCCTTAGTAATTTTATATTGTAAGTAGCGTTTTTTAGTGGAGGGCCCCTTGTAAAACAGCTCCGGCTGAAGGGCAACCCTCCTTAAAAGAATCAAATATCAAATAAAATATCAAATATCAAATCAATCAGAAAGCGAAATTAGTCTGCCGTCGGCCTCAAGACAGGGCAGCTCACGGCTGCGGTTTGCGGGCGCGCGGCTTGTGAGCATTTATCCAACAACCAACAAAAGTTCTCCAACAAAAGATAATGAGTTCTTCCTACCTACGCAACTACGTAACTACCTAACTACGTCAATGGACGACAAAGGTTTATTTCTGACAATGCAGAACTCAATATTACGGACCACAGAGCCATGGACTACAGAACAATGGAACCAAGAGCCTTGGACTCAGGAACTAGAAACCGGCGGAGGAGAGTAACTAAATATTCTAAATCATTTACCTTTTGAACCATTACCCAACTGTAAATTCAAACATAATACACGTTTCCTTAACGATAATCATTCAATTAATTTATATAAAAATTAACCTCGCTACAGTCGCATTTGGTACAAATACTAATCGGCAGCACTCGCTGACTGTTGTTATATCTAGTTCTTTAAAAATATTTCGTCCTGCCATGCACGACTTACTTCAGGGATGTAGACTGCTACAGAGAAGACATCCAGCAGCAGAGACTCGGCAGAGAAGACATCCAGCATTTCAAAGGAAATGTCGAAATAACTGCAGCCTGATACCAAATAAGGTCAACAATGTCAAATACGGTCAATAAAGTCAAATAAGGTCAATAATGTCAAATAATGTCAAATACGGTTTATAGCTCGATTTAATTGATAGTTTGTTAGTTTTCCCTGGATTGCGATTGATTTTTAAATAGAGTGTCCCTTAAAAAAGCAGCTTCTACTGAAATGAAACACCTATAAAAGAATTAAATATGAAAAATAAATCACGTCTCTGCTGAAAGCAGTGTTTGCTGTAGTTTTCAACGTTGCTCTTGAAAGACATCAAAATCATATTTCTTCCACAGATAAAAGCATACAAAGGTTCCCTGAAACTGGCTCGAAATATGATGGAGTGCTGAAAGACTATAGAGGTGTTGCTTTCCATCCAGACATGACAGAAATGGTCGTTGTTGGTGCGGAGTGAGTACTATATTCTTAGTGATACAATTCTGTTTAGCGGTTACTGAACCCCTTCATGACGATATAATTTTTCATCCGATCAATTTTTGGATTTTTAGATATTTGGATAGCACACATATCTACCTTCAATTTCTGACAGTTTCAAGGATTTTTACTTATTTTTCAGTGAATCATAAGCAATTTAAAGCAAGGTTTTTCCAGCTAGAAACATGTTGTTTAATTGAAGAGGGAATTTTGATTAAAGGTTGAAGGTTTCAGGTGCCTTTGACTTCCTATTTAATCGATTGGCATGTTGTAAAAACCGGACCCAAACACCCTGGAAGGATCCTTGACACCAGAGGGTCATGATCAGGAAGTTTTGTATCATTAAGTTCCCCTCCTCAATCCCATGCACTTCAACTCTTTCAAACCAATGCCAGAAATCGTGCAGAGGGTTTATATCATGTAGAAGTAGGCGAAGTACAATTTTGAGTATCTCCTATCGTGATATTTAAGGTAACTCTGCACTGCTCTGCATTCCGCTGTAATGCACAGCGAGATGCCGTTTCGCCAAACCACTCTCCTCAGAAAACAATTAATTTCTCCAACATTATTGGGTCTATCGAAAAGCAGTAAAAAGGATGATGTTCTGTATAATCTAGGCAATTGAAAGATGTATAAACTGCAATGTTTCCGTCGACGCTGGCTTCGCAAATCCTTGTTCAAATCCTTTTGCTGACTTCTGAAAAGTGGATTTACCTCCAAAACTACTCAAAAAAGTTTCGATTTTTTTTTTGTTCCATCTTTAGCTGGGTAGTTGATCTACAACTTTGCCAAGTCTGATAGAAAGAGCTAGGCTAGATTTACTGTAATCGAATTTTATGTTTCTGTTTACTTTTCGACATCGAAGAGGAAAAGCGTTGGTCAACAGTTTAGCCCATGCAGAACGATTTGAACAAAAGAATTTAATTCTAGATCTAAGCAAGATAAGGCTCAAATCCTTACTGGTTGCCAGAGCATGCGGAAATCACCCAATTTCATGCTTGTCAGCCAATGAGATCACCGCTTTCTAGCCCCTGGAGACAAAATCGGTCGTTTGAGGTAAATTTTCTAGTACCCTCACTAAAACTGAAATGGATGCTAAAATACTTCAGTTATTTGCAATTTTTTTTAACAAATCAGTTGTGGGGATGTCCGTCCAGAGTTGTTTACATGTTTAGGCACAAAGCTTGTTTCGGGCCGAAGCTGCGTTCATTTTCCGGTCGAAGAAAATTTACCTTCGTTGAAATATCTTATATCTATAGAAATCGCTACAAATGAGATATACAGATAAGACTTTCAGCAATTATGCATACTGACCTGAGCAATAATCCAAACTCCTTCACTGCTATCATATCTCAAAATTGGAGGCAATTTCTAATGATTTCTGGCAGAGATATCATTTGGGCCAAAACTTGTCCTCGCTTAAAACTCATTCCATTGCACTTAAAAAGTTATGGTAAAATTCTAGAGCTGAATAATGCACTTACCCATGACTCAGGCACCAGTTTGACTTCGTCTGCCTTTTTTACATTAGCAAATTTTTATAAGAAACGACCAGTTGTGGGTGAATTGCAAAAACTTTCCTCGGTCCATATTTTTCTCTGCACAGGCTCTCCGCTTCAAACAACAAACAGTGAACTTTGTATCATAAAAGTCTTGCATCACAAAACATTCCTATAGAACGATTCCATGCGCCTTAGCGAGTCACTCGTGAATTGTTTTCACGCATTTGGTTCAATCAGTCAATGCAAACAAACAAAAGAGCAAAACCGGGTATCTTTTTTAGCAAACCCAAAATAATGTTTTGTTCTTTTTATGTTTTGCATTGATTGAAATAAGAACGAAAAGAACGAAATGCGTGAATACA
>REGL01000178.1:51414-84058 GCA_004194395.1 Aurelia aurita complex sp. Pacific
ACCATAAGTCAACAGTCAACTCAGTTGTCCATTCTTCGGAGGTCGGTAAATGAGTAACCAGAGGTAACTCTAAGGGTACAAGCCGTTGTGCCGTAAACCCACATCCGCTGTGTATCTGCCATACACCCCGCTTTTGCTTACAAATTAATGCTGCTTGATTGCTTGCTTGCTTGCTTGCTTGCTTTCTTGCTTGCTTGCTTGCTTGCTTGCTTGCTTGCTTGATTGCTTGATTGATTGCTTGATTGATTGATTGCTTGCTTGATTGCTTGCTTGCTTGTTTGCTTGATTGCTTGCTTGCTTGATTGATTGCTTGCTTGATTGCTTGCTTGCTTGTTTGCTTGCTTGATTGCTTGATTGCTTGATTGCTTGCTTGTTTGCTTGCTTGCTTGATTGCTTGCTTGCTTGATTGATTGCTTGCTTGATTGCTTGTGTGCGTACTTGTTTGCTGGCTTGCTCATTAGGTGTTTGGATCGAGCGATATTTGTATACATGTGTGTTTGAAAGATTCGATCGAGTGGCGGCAGAGCTTATTCCTGGGGTGGAATAAATATTTTACTTTGAAATGCAAGGGCGGGCATGTCACATTGGGAACATGGTCCTACGTTTGTCCGAAAACCGGTAGTTCGGCAAAAAAATTTTGCACCACCTTTGTCCCAAAAACTGGTTGCTGTTGATGGCAAATTTCCGCTGTTATGTTTCCTCAATTTGACGGACAATGCTAACATGATGTATCACTGACGATGTTTGTCCCAAAAACCAGTAGTTTTGACTAGTTTTGACTAGTTTCGACAAACTACTGTTTTCGAAAGCAAGTGGTAATTGTAGCCATGAAAGTACAAATGTCCCACAACCGGTTGCCAGACAAAAGTAGGACCGCTTTGGTGACGAATTTGAAATCCTGGTCTTTTTTTCGGAAATTTGCTTGACAAAGGCAGAACTGCTTTGGCGAAAAATTGGAATTTCTGGTCTTTTTTCCGTAAATTTGGCGGATAAAGGTAGAACCGCTTGTATGAAAATTTGGGATACTGGTCTTTTGTGCTTAAATTTGGCGGACGAAGGTAGAACCAGCTTTCAGGTAAACGTTATGATTCTGATAAGAAAGGAGGTTAGAAAGCTTAATTTTTTTGACAAAGTAATGGAATTGGAAGATTGATATTCAAATTTCACCTTTGTCCCCAAAATTGGTTGTTTTGGGCAGAAAAGTCGTAATGTGTGATAAAATGACCGGTTATTTTTCCAATTTCTTTGGACAAACATGGGGTCAAATGTTTTACAGTACTTGCCCGCCCCTGGAAATGCAAGGAGAACATTTTTTGTTTTCACGCAGAATTGAATCATCAATTCTCCCTTCCTCTCGCATTCCTTTCTTTCTGGAGACCTGAAAAAATTCCTGGGACCATTTGTGCCGTGGTCCGCTGACTCCACCGATCCTTTTGAGACGACCCCTTTGGCTTGGCTGGGTATGAAAATACTTATTTTGGTTGTCAGCAAAACACAGTTTTCATCTATGCGTACTAGACAGAGCAGAAACTGCGTAAAATGACGTCATGGAGCAATCTTATACAAGGAAGTGTTTGAATATCTAAGCTTTATGACATGATAAGTTTACAGTTTATGCCCCAGGGGGGACATATCAAGCGTAGCCTAATTTCGGGATCTGTAGCAGGGAGATAGGAGGGCTCAAAGTTACGAATTGACGGGGACATGCACACAGTTTCTGCTGTGATGCGTACTACTTCCTTCATTGCCAAAAATATCTCTCAAGCAGGGGATCTTTGCTTGCTCGCTAGCATGGCCGTAACAAGTGTGATGTAATATCTCTTGTGAATAATAATATGTTATGCAGTTGTGTTTATTATTTACATGTATGTTTCTTGTTATTTCTAGAAAATGGTGTTATTTTTGGAGCTACTGACAGCTTAGAAAACCCTGACAAGCATTCAATACGAGCTCTTTTTCCAAATGGAGAAATGATACGATCTGCAAAACCTAAAAGACATTTTAAAGGTACGTTTTGATTTCATTTGCTACTCATTTTGGAGTATTCCTCAACAGAAATAAACTGGGACAGCCTTTGGGATAAATTACACCAGATATTCTTGAATTGAAGCTACAGTACGAGGAACTGCAAGAAACTTTGAGGAGGAGTTGAGGCTGCACGCAGGCTAGAAATTATATGCTCTGTAATCCTGTAGAAGAATGCTTGCTTCTTATTCATCAGCGTTTGCTTTCATTGCCAATATTTTCTCTGGGTCTAATATCACAGTTATAGCCGTGGAGAAAACTGACTATTTTTGTTTTATACTTCTAGAGCCAATTTTTACCTGGGTATACAACGGTGAGGATGGCTTTGTCTATTTCTTCTTCTATGAAATTGCTGATGAGGTTGCAGAAATTTCTGGGAGACTCGTGAGTATATCGTCTTTGTAATGTTCAGCAAATTTTAGGACATCATTACCATATACGACACACAAATTCATTTCTTTTAATCAGAGTTTTATTTAAAATGGTTCCGAATTTTGTCTGTTTTGATACTTAGTGCCACAGATTTACCATAGACGGCAATAAATCAAGTACAAGAGGATTTTCGTGACTCACGAAATAGTCCCAGTTATCGCAACAACAACAGCAACAGCAATGACAGCAACAACAACAATATATATTTTTGCTCAAACTAGCAAGACTGAATTATGTTTTTTATGCGCTCGCAGATATCCCTCGAAACCGAGGCAATTGTGAAATCAGAATTATTACAAACGCTCCTTTCCTCAGTTCTAGAACTGACTACAGCTGAAACCATAAGAGCAACAACAACAAGCATAGGTGAAGGTCACACGGAAAGAGCTTACATTGAAATACGGAGAACAAACCAAAACAAAAACAAGACAGTTATACACACGGGGAACCTGCGGAGTTTTACCCAATTTATTAATCGCAAACCAATGTTGTAAAGAAATCAAAGTATTTCATTCTGGGCAATGAAAATCTCTTGCAAAGCCTGGAGTTTCTGCTCTCTCGACTAACCCTTCGATGGACTAAAACTTCCCGAAGTGCGTCACTGCGAGTAACATCGATGAGCGAGTAATATTTTCTGAACTCGGTCATGCTTACCTTAAAGTAAAAAATTATTCTGTAAAATGCAAAAAATTTGCTTTGCTCAATGATCAATCTGCCATAAAGGGAATACAAACGTGAAATCCATGTTACAAGAAATTGCATTGCGACATACTTCAAAACAACGAGAATTTTGCTCCAATCTATCATAAACTGACCTACACCAAACCAAACATCAAACCAAACATCAAATAATCAATACTAACATAGGCTAAGGACGGGGGTATAATTTTGACTTCATCTTCAGCTGTTGTCGTTGCTCTCCATTGTTTGCGACTGCTAGATTGTAAATTAACAAAGATGGTGGGCTGGGAAATCAGCATAAAACCAATACGTAGATATCTAATTTTTACGATGTCATCCCCTATTTTCCCGGCAGTACCGATATGATTTTCTGACAGCCAAATAATATTTCGATCAATACAAAAAGTTTCCTGAAAAGGCTGCGACCAGATTTTTTGCAAATTACATAGAAATTCGATCAATTGTTCCTCACTATTTTTGAACCAAAATCTATTAACCTTGAAATTTCTTGGCTTGTGAGGCTCAGAAGAGTCAAATAGGCTTGCAATTCAATAAAATAAACAACAAAGTATCTACCTCTTCAAAAATAATTTGACTGCTTGTTTATTTCAAGGATTTTGAAGGAGGGTTTACTTTGGCAGACCAAAATACTTAGGCCGACAACCATGTGAAGATCACCGGTACTTCGATAAAACATTGAAGTATGATCCCCTATTTTCCCGAATAGCTCACCTGGCTCAAAATGTTGCTCAGATCTTGGAGGAGGATTTCAGAGATGATGGTGAAAAGGCTGCGGCCAGTTTTGGAGCATTTTCCAACACATTAAATCCTTGAATTCTTCGTCTTTTGTGGCAATCACCACGATATCTATTCCACGCGTTTGGATCCTTTTGAAATGTTTGATTAACTTCAGCTCTCGTCCAAGTAATCTTCAACTTCCAACCTGTGCATTTGGCCAAGTACCGAAGACAATAGGCCAATTCCCAGGGGTCAGGAATCTTCGAAAATCTATTGTTTGTTTTTCCTGGCAGCTTTCCAGATTCACAGATTCCAACTAAATGCGGGGGCGCAAGGTGCTGTCGGTCAGCGGCAAAAACATAATTCAGTCTTGTTGCTCAAACTGGGACCTATGGACTTTCACATCAAAGAGTGGGACGAAAATAAACAATGGGCGCACAGATTTTTCTATTCCCTTTGAAACGAGGTTAATTGCCTCTTTTCGGTAGTTGGAAAATTTCAGGAGCTGTGGCGTGTTGGCGTGCACTATTGCTAGATGAAGATTGCCTTCAAAATGAGGAAATTCTTTTTGAAACTGAAAGGTTTGTTAATTCTTGGATTAAAGAAACATTCATTCGATTACTTGTGGCTTTTGTTCATTGCTAACGTCACTCAAAACTTGAATTTTTGAGGCGTTTTATAATCTGACAATTGAGCTGACAATTTAGGCCCACCGCCATTACTCGCCTTTTCGTACAGCGTTGCTATGGTTTCCATATCGGACGTGACGTCAAGGGAAGCAATTTCGTCCCAATTTTCAATGTGAAAGTCCATGAGTCGCAGTTATAGCGTCCATCAGCCTATCAATAGCAAAAACTACGAACTTGCAATCAGTCTAACTATCGTTGCCAAGGAAGTTTATCACATTTGATCGGTGAATCAAACACCTGTGAATTGATCTTTAAACCCATCTTAAACATATATACACTCGTAAACATATATACCCTCGTCTATCGTTTTGATCATCTCTTATGCTCAGAGGCAGCAATTTTGTGTTCGATTCCATGTCATGCTGTTCTCATTTTCTGAATTTATGTCTCCCGTAGAAAACACGGTACTCGAGAGTTGGTAGAATCTGCTCGGTATGTATTTTGTTGGACAAATCTTTCACATACTATTAAGTGCTATACTCCGAATTCCGTGTGGTATTTCACGAAGTTTCGAACTTATTCCAAAATGTCCTGAAATATCCTAATATGTTCAAAGTAAATTTTAAATTACTTTATTGCTTGTTTTTGTCTAGCTCTTTGTACAACACACACATAAAACGAATCTTCGTGCTATACTCCGGAGCAAAGTATTGGTCTCATAAAATGGAAATGTTTGATAAGAACATTTTGCCAGTAAGGCCTTTTGGCTATTGGACAATAGAGTCTGAATCAATTTTTACTTTTTTGTGGAATATGAAGAATTTTTTGATGTGCACAACATTCATAGAAAGCTGTAACGCTTGTCGATGTCGCTGGAACATCTTACAGGATACAGCTCGATCCAGACTCCATTGTTGGTCTATTGTCTTGAGGATCTTTTAGCGATACAATGAGAGCTTGGTAAAGCGTTTCTTCTTCCCTTAAAGTTCAAGAACTTAGTACTATTTGTTGATCATTCATCGTGCAATCTAATAACGAGGTTTCTTTTAATTTAACAGTATGATAAAGGACCATACATCCATTCATCAGAGCTCTTCATGTCATACTCTAAGAGCCAGATCGTTTGCTACAAAACAGAAAATGGCGTTACAGATTACTATGATCATATACGTAAGTGTCAATATTTGTTCATCGTTAGATTTTAAAGCACCATAATCATACATCAATGTCTATTGTTAACTGCATTTTGAACTGCCTTCGTGATATTTTTGAGATTGTAAACACTTTTGTATACATTAAATTAAATAGAAATTTTATTAAAGGGGCTGTACAACCCGTGCTCTCTGCGTGACGCTGCGTGTCAAATCATCCAATGTGTTTAGGCTAAACACAACGTAGCTATTGGTAATCTTGCAAAGAGAATAGTAATCCAAAGTATCTGCAGCAATCTCGGTAATCGAGCCTTTGGTGGAAGATTTGTTTTATCTTCTAACGCTGAACATTTGAAAGTTTTAATGGATATCAAAAGTTCCATCAGATTTCATAGACATAGACAAGAAAACACGGCAATAAAACTTTCGTAGAAGCTGCGATGAGAGTGGCCGCCATTTAAAACGCAAGGCTTTAGTCACGTGCGCTTGTTGTCCCGTACTCTCCGATTGTTTACAAAAATCTTGTACAGCCCCTTTAAGATTGAAGACTTAACAGAAAAAAACTGATTTTCGTAATCAAAAGGTATTCCGTACCGTAACAAGGGCGGGCATGTCACACTTGGAACATGGTCCTACCTTTGTCCGAAAACTGGTAGTTCATGAAAAGAATTTGGACCACCTTTGTCCCAAAAACTGGTTGTTTTTGATGGCAAATTTCCGATCCTATGTTTCTTCAATTTGGTGAACAATTCTAACATGATGTATCTCTGACGATGTTTGTCCCAAAAACCGGTAGTTTCGACCAACTACTGTTTTCGAAAGCAAGTGGTACTTGTAGCCATGAAATTACAAGTGTCCCAAAACCGGTCGCCTGACAAAGGTAGAACCGCTTTGGTGAAAAAAAAAAAAAAAAAAAAAAAAACAAAGGTTGAACCGCTAATGCAAAAATTTGAGATACTGGTCTTTTGTGCTTAAATTTGGCGGACAAAGGTAGAACCAGCTTACAGGTAAATTTTATGATTCTGATAAGATAGGAGGCTAGAAAACTTGATTTTTGTGACAAACTGATGGAATTGGAAGATTGATATTCAAATTTCACCTTTGTCCCAAAAACCGGTTGTTTTGGGCAGGAAAGTGGTGCTATGTTATAAAGTAACCGGTTATTTTCTCCAATTTCTTTGGACAAACATGGGGTCAAATTTTGTATAGTACTTGCCCGCCCCTGCCGTAACCAAAGCATTCAATACTTTGGTATCTGTCCAGAATCTGGCTGCTTAACCTTGGGTTGAATCAGCAATGGCCTTAATTCTACAATCCGTTGGAATGTAAAATACATTGATGCCATGATCTTGTAGCTGTACCGTCTTTCTAACAGAACTCTGATGCAAATAGCTAATTGTCTAAAGCCATTAGCACATATCGAAATGAATACAATGTGGTTATTTGTTGCTACTGCCATGATTGCTCAATCTCAGTTTAACCTTTATTGCCTAAGATCGTATAATATTTCATTTATAGAGAGTGCAACGGCTGTAAAGATGCATGATAGTACAGGGAAGCCAGAAACCTACATCTATGCTGTATTCACAACAACACTGTGAGTTCTTTACTTATTTATCCTTTTTTATAGACCAACGTTACATTAAAACCACTCTACTCACATCTACACCAAAAGAACGATTTCAATATTTGCATTTAAGGCAATTCATAATGGACCTTTCAGCTGTTCTAAGAAAGGATCTGAATCCAACGGTATTTTGAAACACTTCAAGAATCTTCGAACGTGCACAATAGAACAAGGGCAGATTTTGCAATTCAATAGCAACAGTTGCGTTTGATTGACACCTCAATTCAAAGCGATTAGCGACTGCAGACAAAGGAAATTCTCTCAACCAGTGATTCAAAACAAACAAAGCCGCAAAAAGTTTCCCCGAAACTAGTAGGACAAACTCTCGCCTTATGCAAGCGAAAGATGGTTTTTAAGAGAAGTTATGTGTCTTTAATAAAAGAAGAAGGATAGATCTAAAGTTCTGTCTCGCGGATTTTGTTTATTTGATCCAGGAGCTGTTTTGTAATCGTTTCATTTAAGCCCTAAATACGCGAGAATTGCAATGCCTCCTGCTCGGCTTCTGAATCAAATAAACAAAATCCGCGAGACAAAACTTTAGATCTATCCTTCTTCTTTTATTGTAATTCACAGGGCAGAACAAATTAACCACTTCTGAGCTTGAAGCTCATGGAAACAGCAAAGTATTTATTCGCACGCTTTTTTAATTTTAGGACCCATTCCCCTTGCACACAGAAAGCGCTCACAGCAGCCAGTGATCGGAACAGGGCGATGGGGCTCTATTCAAATATGACATTTTAAATTTTGCTCCTTTCAGTCTCTCAACTGGAAGCTCAGCAATCTGCCGATATAAATTCTCTGACATGACGAAAGTATTTCAGACAAGTAAATATTGCCTGAGAAAGATGGGGGTTAATGATTGTACAAAGCTTGCCAATGCTGATGATGAAAAGGTCAATGTTGCAAGGATGAAGGTAAGAACTTATGTTTCATAGAAGAGTACCGTAAAAGCTCTATAAAGCGCACCCTCTCTTTAAAGCCCCCCTCTCTAATATGCCCCTCCCCTCTGAGCTAAAATTCTAAATAAGTCCCCCCTCTCTATTAAGCCCCCCCCTCCACTTATATCAAATTCAAGAGGCAACCAAAGATTTTTCATTTATCGATCTACATAAATTTACATGTTAATTTTGACATGGTAGGAGATAAAACTGTGTCGAATTTATGTATTTGACAAGTAAAATTGTATGTTGCAGCCACAGAATATCATTTAAAAAGAACTAAAAAGCTATCATATATATATCCTTGTCAGTTGTTTTATGAATAAGGCCCGCCCTCTAATAAGCCACTTTCTCTTTTGAGCCCCTCTCTGAATTATCCGAAATCAAATAGCCCCCCGGGGGGGACTTGATAGAGCTATTACAGTATTCTAATCTAGGAAAGAAATTGATGGGTGCGCCAAGAAGTTCATACGTTTAAAAATTTGCTATACTCAGGGTACTCGATCGATTTGAATGAATCAAATTCTACTTGATAATCAAAAGACTGAAGTATGTCTGCCATTTTTATCCCTTGAATTATTCGTTCGATACAGTTCTTTCGTAGAATGGCTAGATGGTCTGTTATGGCAAAATAGCAAGTATCTGTGTAGAGAAATAGCCTGTTTCAGTAAACGACATTGTTTATCTAGTTTTGTATTTCTCTTCTATGATAAACATTAAACAATAATCAAAACAATTGCGTGGTTTCTCGCTAAACATATAGTCTGAAAAATGGACCACGCTTTCTTACCCATACCATATTCTTTTTGCTAACGAGATGGGAGTTTCAAGCGTGATAGCCAGATGCCAGTCATAGTGAAAACTTGATGGCCTTGATTATTGGCACATTCCAATTGTATTTCTTGTCGCTCATTAGTTTTTAAATTTGACGGCGAAATATTGCGAGGTAGAATGGGGATGGTTCAGTTGTAGCGTGGCTCGGTTCCCATTCTGTCAAACCATCTATTCTGATTGGAGACAGTGGCTAACTCTTATGCAATTCCAGGCTAAAAAAAACCCCCCGAGGTGTAGGCACATCTAGAGGAAGGACCAGAACATTGCATCAATAGAATTTGCTTCTCATTATCCTCCCAGGGGGGGGGGCGTAACTTAAGCTCTCCATGGTACGGGGTTGTGCCATTTTTTAGGGTTCCTTGTTTATAAAATAGTCCGGATTTATAGGTATGGTTTTGAATGATTTTTATATTTCCAAATTTATGGGTATGATTTTTCGTACAATTTTATTTACGGGTGAATTTTTTTGGCGTTTCCGTATTCATGGGTATTCTTTTCAGAAATTTTCCGGGTTGATGGGTATACTTTTCAGAAATTTTCCGGAGCTATGGCTGGTAGCTTCACGCTTTGAATGGCACAACCCCGTATCATGGAAACTTAAGTTCCCCCCCCCCCGAGATTGTCCTAAAACCACTTTTGCACCCTAGGTAGAACATATAAAGACAAAGGAACAATATTTGCAATCAATTTTTAATTTCCTCTTTTACAGTGTGACGCCAACCTAGATACATGGGCATACAGGGGATGGGATCCAATTTGGGTCAACGAGTACCCACTTCTGAATGATGACATCCAATCAGCTGACAAGACAACTATTGTTACGTTTAGAGGAGAGAGGTAAGTATGCTACCACTCTCATTTACTCCTTTTTTATAGATGGTTCTCGTTGCAAATGCGGTAAAGACCAACCTTCAAAAGTAGAGTAACACATACAACCATAGTCATGATACGACCTAATCGGCTAAGTTTTGTTTACACCAAATTCATGTCAAGTGATCAATCTCTTGATGAAACGCCTTATGATTTCTTTGACAAATGTTTATGCCATGAAAACTCTCCTATGAATGCAAAACTGAAATAGTACTAAACTTCCCAAGAGTATGGTCACAGGACTTGGAATGGGTCAAACAAACCCTAGCCAATTAGGTCTGTTGTCTTGCAATCCAGCTACTTTACAGGACATGGTGATAACAGCATTTTTTGTTGAAATGTATATCCTGTATGAGAATTCATTATATTGTATTATCATTATTATTATTATGGCTTAGATTTTGGTACACGAGTACATCAAAATTTAAAATGTCTGTTATAACAATGAAAAGAACAATGAACAATGGCTGTTATAGAACAATGAAAAGGAATAAAGTTTTAAGTTTTTATCAGCATTGTGGCTCTTTGTCCTCTCTAAAGGCTTGTCACACAAATTTTGCATCACTAAAACAACTGCGAAGATGTCCGAGGCTGAAAATATTTCCATGCAATGGCATATTCGTTTCTCAATACAATGTTGATTTTATGCCAAATTTATTGCCTAATTGTGCGCAAGGGTCTGCTGTTGCAAGCAATGATTGTGAGAGATAATAGATATGATAGATATGTTCCTTAAAAGTGTACAAACAGGCGAGAAAAATATCTGAAAAGTATGTTTCAGTGTCGGTAGCAACCGAACTTTCAGTGGTTTAAAGGGTCTCCGTCGCCAAAACGTAAACAAATCTCATAACAACACACGTAGCCATTGTTTTCTGCAGTTAGTTTGGGGGCTTCGCCCAAGCCACCAAAAAATTTCTGGTTAAAAATCCAATTATATCCCAGCAATCGTAAGAGATATGAATGTTTGAATTTTTCCTCTGTGAAGTACCTACAAAGATCTATTTTCAAAATGATGCTTTCTTTTTCGAAAAAACAGGTAAACGTGCGTCTGTGTGATATTGCCCATCAAAAAACTTGAAAATCTGGAGACGGAGCCCATTTGAAATTGACGTATTAGCACAAGGGCTTACTCTCGAGTACCGAATAAACGGGGGGATGGGAATAATCAGGGGGTTAGAAATGGCTCAATATAACAATAATTGGGGAGAGGGGGGGGGTTCGAGCATTCGGAGAGGTTGGACCACATTAAAAATAGTCGTTTTCCTTGTTAAACATGTATCTTTGTTGTATCTATTGAAAATTTACGTTCACTATCATGTCAATTTTTCAAGAATTATTAAAAGAGCCAGTTGGAATAAAAGTGAGGTGGGGTTGGAATATTTTTCAAAAATTATTCAGTGGGGAGGGGGGGCACTATTATTCGGTACTCGAGAGCAGAGGAAGACTTTTGATGTGACGTTGTATTTCATTTTTGTTCACCCCATCCCCACACCCAACTAGTTGTCTGTTAGTTTGACACTATAAATTGATTTTGGAAAATTATTTCAAAGGGTCACTGCAATTGCTGTGGACGATCTTCATAATGATGTCAACAAAACTGATGTTGGAATACATGTGATATTTGCCACGACAGGTAAGTTATCGAAGTTATTAATTCAATGGAACAAAACGAATGTCTAGGAGCGGACCTGCTCTACGTGGCTTTTCGTTGTACTCTCGTGTAGTGTAGTGTCTTTTAGTGTGGCATGGTTTGGTGTGGTGTGGTGTTCTTTTGCTGGTTAAATTAGATTATTGTTTATATTCATTGTAAGAGTCATTCATAGTGGGACTGGATGACCATGTGTCTTTTCCCACTATGATTGGCTCAGATTCTTGCATTGTAGTTTTTGTTAGTAATTGATGTAAAAGAAATATCAGCGACACTTTCAGTAGTCATATTCTCAGGAAAACTTCAATTCAGAACCACCTGTTTGTCACTCTTTCCCAAGAACCATCCCTTTTATGTTGGGTTCTCTTACTCTATCCATGCCAAACTGTAACATTAGACACTTTTATTGAAATAAGATAGAATTGGATTACTTGCAAGGAAACAACAAAATTTTGCAGTTGCTGCTGTGACGTGGGTGATGTGCTGGTCGTTAGTACAGAGTCCTTCATGGGCCAAATCTCTCTGCTTCAAAGACCTCCACATGGATAGAGGGCAGACCATTTCATGACATAATGAATGATGGGTGAATTGCCCCACCAGGCCTCCCGCCCCCCCCCCCACCACTTACAACGGGGCTTGAAGTTGGGAGACAATGTTCCCTGTTACTTTGAGTATATATATATGAGAGCGAAGACGATTGACGTGTAACTCGCATTGAGGTGCAAGACTAACTAATTAAAGGGAACCTAAGCATATATCAGCCTTTGATAAAAATAGCCATCCAAAGATAATAGGTCGTGACACGTGCCGCACCATATTTGGGTAACTTATCGAAGTCAACAGGAAATACCGATATGTGATTGGCTAGAGTTTGACCGCAAGTGGCTTCATATAATGCTTACATTCCCTTTAATATTCCAAAGTCAAAATCAACAAGTTATATTACAGTGCAAACGGAACGGAACTACGTAATCTACATATGCTAATTATGCTAATTATGCGCAAACAAACATGCTAGTTATCCAATCAGTAGTGTAAGTGGCCGAGCTGCTAAGACAGTTTCCTTCGGGTGACTGAAGTTAAGCTCGATTGAAGGAGGTCAAATTCTGGATGGGCGTCCTCGGAGGCTTGACCTCGCAACTCACCTTGCCGTCCTTCGGAAGGGATGTTAAACTAGGGGTCCCATGCCTGGATGCGGCATGCATAGTGTGCTCGAAAGAGCTTTAAGTAGCTAGAAATGCTTCCTGCCCACTCAGAATAAATTACTGAAAAAAAATCAATAATACAAAATATCATTGCATATAGTCAGGATCAGTCCCCTTTCAAACGCTCGGCCTTTTCTGGTATTTGAAAGTGGTGATTCAGGGCTCTGTGGAAAAGAAACATATGTGTCATAATGCTGATTAAAACTTGCTAATACAAAAAAATCAAATGTAAAATGTTGGAATCTACTTTCTACTGTCAGTTCATGTTTTTTTCAATGCAACTTTTCTTTTCCAACAGAGGAAGGCAAGATGTTCAAAGTAATGATGAACAGCACTAACAAAGGAGTTCCTGTATTCGTGGAAGAAATACAAGCCGTTAAGGTATGGCAACAACTATACAGGGTCTTTAAACTTAGAGAGTCTTCCAGGAAAAAAATGCAACCCATTTCTGTCCAATATTTTACAGGAAACAATGATATTTCAATCAATTCGATACATTCCTTCTAAAATTGCAATCCGTCTTTCTACTGATATCCAGGTTGGGCGTATTAATTGAGTTATTCGCCACTAAATTTACGTTTTCGTGAGTATGGCCTATTTCGGATGCCGGAAAGTGATAGGGCATTTACATGGAAAAAAACCCATCTTTGCGAGAGCTTATTTTACCACCCTTGATAAATCCATTGTATGGGAATAACTTTGCGTTTTTCCTCATGAGGGCATCACCTAGAGTACTTCTGGGCCTGAACTGTTTTGACAAAATCTCTTTCGTGATTTTTTACGGGAAAAAAGGTGTCGACTTTGCTCCAGCTATGGATATGTTCTAAAATTCCAATTAAATGATAAAAGAATCGATAAATGTGCCCATATTGCATGTCATTAATTAGAAGGAAGATGGTACTTCCAGAATGGTATACATTACATCCACTGAAATCTTATCATTTTTTCAAGAGTTTGAATTATAGTTGGGTTGCGTGTTTTATGAAACCCCTGGAAATTGATGGATTGTAGAAGAATTCTTTTTCAATTGGAAAACGTATATATACATGTTCTACAGTTGAATCGTAGCAGCTTAAGATTGGCAGGGAAGTGAAATGTAACCTTTATCCACGCCCATGGCATGTGATAGATTTTTTCATTTTAAAGGGGGATTACGATTACTTTCACATGATGCCAGTGCAATTTCAAAACGTGGCATAAAAATCCACCGTCCTTGTTCCAAAGATCCTTACAGAATCTCTTTGAAGGTTTCTCATTGTGCTAAATGGAATAAACTTGATCCTGAAATTAGACTTCCACAGTCCGTTGCTGTTTTTAAGAAAATAATCCGACCTCCTGCAAAACCCTTTTTTGGTATTCGTGACCCAATAGGTTCATCCCACCTTTGTCAATTGATGGTTGGTCTCAGCAAACTAAACTTTCACAAATTCAATCATAACTTTAGGGATACCATAAGCCCATCGTGACCGTCGAACGATGGCATCGAGGATACGGAACACTTTTTATTGCTCTGCCCTTCCTTTGAAGTACCACGAAGAGATCTTCTCGCTGTAGTGTTAGCTCTATTACTGCCAAATGGATATATCAATGATTCAAACGAGGCTTTGATGCACGTTTTATTGTATGGTGATAAGAACCTCCCTGGTCTGAACTGGTCGACTTGATAAAAACTGATAAGAACTGGTGGACTTGATTAGAAAATCTCATGCCACGCTACAAGTTCCACAACCACCATAGCCCGTTTTTTAGCTTTTATGTATAGTAGAGTAATTTTGTAAGTACAGTAATTAGTGGATTTTTTTTCAAGTAGTGTAACTAGTTTTCTTTTCATCGTTTTTACTTTAGTTGTATGTAGTTTACTGTTGCGTGCAGTGGCGGAGCCACGGGGGGGAATGGGGGGGACAAGTCCCCCCCACTTTTTTCTGAGTTCACTCTTCCAATTCGTCTAAATCCGTTGAGAAAATGTCTTAGGAGGGGTTAGGTAGGTATCTTTAGAGCTTGATAAACAAAGAAGGGTGTTTCCTTTGGGTAAAAAGGGCGTTTCCTGAGCATAAAATGGGCGTGGTCCTGAAAATTTTCCTGGGGGCTTGGCCCCCAGACCCCCACCTTCCTTCGTCCCCTCCACTTTTTTCAGGCTGGCGCCGCCACTGGTTGCGTGTCTTTATGTTTTGGCCATGGGGTGGTCATTGTCTTTCGCTCCCCTTTGTATCGTCCCTGTGGTGGTGTATAGTTATCAGATAAGTACAGTAGAAAGTGAGATTTATTGTAAATATTTGATATGGATAGAAAAAAACATTGCGCTCTTATCGTGTAAGCGTACCCTAAAGCTATATTTTATTGCTTCTGTTGTCTTTGAAGCCTTTAAAAACTCCATCGGAAATAAATCGGTCTGCAGCAACTCATTTTATAGCAACTTCGTAGGACGAATAGAAAGGAAATCGCGTAGAATGTTCTCAGGGAAACTTTGAGAGTGCTGCATTATTATTGTATTCATAACCAAGGGTAATGCCGTTGTAATAGATATTTTCAAAATTTCACCCCACTGTATATTCTAGAATTACAATTTTTGTGATGAAAATGTAGACCAGATAGTGACGTTAGAAAACATGATTCTGGAGAATAATCTCAATTTTATTCACTAAGTCAAACAGTTTCCCATTTTTTTTGGATTTCATTCTTGAGACCCTTTAATGCATTGCTCAAAAGCTGTGAAAAATTTTGTAAGATTTTACTATACGACAGACTGTTTCATTTATCCGGCATATTTCTGGTTTTCCATACATTTAAAGAATAGATATTTTCCACGCAGGGATCTGGTGCTATTACAAGATTGCAACTATACGATGTAAGTTATTCTTTACATTCCTCTAGTGTGTCTCATATCTCCAGGAACTTCAAGCAACCAGGACGGCCACGCTAGCCAGAACGTCATCTTGTATGATACAAACCATAGTTTCTTTATGTTACATTTACATAACATTAGAGGACAAGACAAACCTCCCTCTTCAGTTAGATACCTTGGCATCATGTTTTTTCCTTGTGGCTTAACATTTTAAATGAGTTAGTTGTCCTTTATAGGCTTAAATCTTATATCTATTTGAAAAGGACAACCTCGTGGTCTGTCGGGGGAAGCAAATTCGTACGAGAGACAAAGAATCAATAGAAGCCGAAGCTCTGAAGCAAATGTGACATTGCAGTTGCAGTCGCCTTCCTGGTTGCTTATGGTCCCTTTTGTGACCTGCGTTTATCGGTGGTAATGTTTCCCAATTAAGTTTGCTTAAATGTAACGGCCTTGCACATCTGAAATGATTATAGCTCGGTGTTGGTTGTAACTGCAAATTTATCACATCGCTCATCATTTTACAACTGTATGCTTTTAAGATTGAAATGGTCAGGCCATTTATCTTCTTCATACTTGAGCAGTTACCAGTCTCCTTGGCCATTTCAATCGTCTTTCTGCTGTCGGTATCCCCGAATTGGCTTTCCTTCCTATAACTTTCCACATAAAAATCACTTACTTTCATTGTTGTCCTTTCTTTGTTGAATTACGTCATTGCTTCTGCGCGGCACATCCCATTGACGAACCAATAGGATTAGCAGGCTTTCAAATCTCTTATTCTTTGTTCATAAAAAGTCACTAGGATTGGCAGCATTCAAATCTCTCATTCTTTGTATTGTACTGTGAGTTTTTCGCATGAGACAGGCCTTTCTTTCTGATAAAAAAACAAATAGTAATTATGCGAATCATTAGTAGTTGCATATACTAATTTTTCTTCAGACTCTGAAGAAAATTCCTGAACATGGATTAGCGCTCCTTTACACATACCACTTTCCTTTCCTTTTCAAGTGGTCTGA
Source organism: Aurelia aurita complex sp. Pacific (assembly GCA_004194395.1). Taxonomy (NCBI): domain Eukaryota; kingdom Metazoa; phylum Cnidaria; class Scyphozoa; order Semaeostomeae; family Ulmaridae; genus Aurelia; species Aurelia aurita complex sp. Pacific. The sequence goes on from REGL01000178.1 coordinate 68,048, forward strand.
ACGAAGGCTATCTCATTTGTTGACGATATGGTTTGAAAGGTCTATTAATGGCGTTAACAACGATGCTGTAATCAGTGTAACTAGGAGATCATGACATTTTTGTTGGGGAGACGATATACGGTTTGTCCGATGAAACGTATGTGTCCCCCGTGCAGTAGGTTCATGCTCATGCGCAGTAACGTTTTGGGTTGGAACTCTGACGGGCGCATGAGCATTAACCTACTGCACTGGGGGACACATACGTTTCCTCAGACAAACCGTATCTCATCTCCCTAACAAATTTCATAACAAACTTGGCATGATATTTCTTGACATAGACCTGTTTTTTCAAGAATTACATCATAGCTACTGGCCGTCATGTGCCATTGATGAAGATTGCTAAAGAGAGATGTGAATCAAAATTCTTGTCGTGCAGGTAAATCTTGTTTTGAAATTTTCAGATATTCTGCAGAACATCACCGAACACCAAAGATGATATCTGCTTCCCTTTTGTGTCAAATCAGATTGATAGAGTTTTAATGTACAAACAAGGGGTCAATCTCAAGGGGTCAATCTCAATTCGGAGATTATCTTAGAGTTAACAGCTCAAGGGATCTATCACAACTTGGATATTTCTTAGACGTACTGTGTTACCTTATTGTTTGGGATCGAGGTTGCATAATTAGCATTACTTGATCAACCATAATGGCTGCTAATCCGCATATGCTTTTGGCAGATTTGTGTAGTGTTTACTATAGTATTCAATCCGCTTCAAGATCAGCGTATGATTTCAGGAATACCATTGGAACTGGAATAAGATTGGCTGTTGTTTTGATATCAAAATTATGACACTGGTAAATCTCTTGTTCATGTGACTACAGGGTGTCCCAAAAAATGTGTGCCCCTTTTGCCTAAAGATTGCGAAAAAACGGCAAAAGATTCTCGCCAAATTTTTCCATGATGCTGCTCTTCAGATATTCAATTAAAGTTTACAACCATCCCCGTAAGAATCCGTTGAGAAATGATGGGGCTGTGACCTTTAGAAGACCAAATTTGCCTGATGACTGAAACCAGCGGTCGGCCATTTTGTCTTACTATTTTGCAGTGATAAGTATCTTCACGTGAAGAGAGAGATAATTTCTGTGAGGTCAGAAATAGTGGAACTCTCCGAGGATTATCGCAATTTTCACGAAAGCTATGAAATTGGAGGCTTCTGCTTCATTTTCAATCCATGAAGCCATTTATCGCTGAAAATAGTAAGACAAAATGGCCGACTGCTGGTTTCAATGATCGGGCAAATTTGGTCTCCTGAAGGTCATAGCTCCATCATTTCTCAACGGATTTTACGGGGATGGTTGGAAACTTTAATTGAATATCTAAAGAGCAGCATCATGCAAAATTTTTGCGAGAATCTTTTGACGTTTTGTAGCAATCTTCAGACAAACGGGGCACACTTTTTTGGGACACCCTGTATATTTTCGATCACCAAGGCAACGACAAGCATCTGACTTCTCACAGGGCATTTGCACTGGATTATTCTTCTGACTATACAAAAGTCAAGTCATCATACTACTTTATAATTCTCGCTATGGAATTGAGTTGTTGGAAGCTGAAACTGCTCTAATACCTTACTACAGCTAGCATTCATGTAATTATCCATATTCCCCATATCTTATTTCATTTCATTCTAGTGACTGCGTAAAAGCAAGAGACCCTTACTGTGCATGGAGCTTGAGACAAAATAAATGTACCAGAGCTGCAAACCTTACCCAATCGTAAGTTTAGCTAACATTGTTACATAGTCTTATCGGTAAAACTTTTACCAGCTGCAACGGAATGGCATACAACGATACAAGTCAAATTTTTCAATAGCGCACAGGGAACCCACAAACAATCCCGTTTCACGCTTATTAGCCAATCGGTGCCACCGCATTTTGATTACATTATCGAAAAGAAGCTTTTTGAGACAACTTTTCGAGTACCTTTCCGAAAATTAATATGGAATTTCGACTAATGAAGGTACAGAGCTGGTTTTGCCGCATTCCATACTTGTTCTTCTTCATTTGGTTGAAATCTCATCAAAAATGGCATTGGTTTTTGCACGATATTCACGAACATAAATGGGTACTCAAACAGCACTTTAGCATCGCCAATTTCAACGGTAGATACTGTGTTTAATGCTCTACCAACGTTGATGTCTTTCTTATCATTTCTTCCTTACTATGTAGATGATTTCGTATTGTTGTATTTCAGAGAAAGAATTCAAGATATTGCAGTTGGCAGGGATCTGAACTGTCCGCCAGCGCCAGGTTTGTTAATGTCAAATGAAATTTATCATGACAATGTAGGAAGAGCGTAGCCTTATAAAAGAACTTATGGGGTCCCATGTCTTACATAATAACTGGGTCTACCAGAACGGCTTCGCTACACCTCTTCCTCCCATGCAACTTTGCTTTAGTTCCATCAAGTTAATGCAAGGTACTTATGTCTCGCTCAATTCCTACCCTGACCATCCCCCCGGGACACCCCCGGATATTGTCTCATAAAGTATTCCCGGCCCCTGGGTTATTTGACCATAGGCATTCGCCAAAAGAATTTGCACCGTCCCCAGGCATTTGAACAAGAAAATTTTGTTTACTCCCGGGCTGCCCGGTGGATGATCAGGGTAGGAATTGAAGGAGACATTAACAGCAGATGGAGCCATTAGGCTACACAGGTTAATCATGAAAGTTTTGTCGGGTTTCAAGTCTTCCTGAATAACTGGGTCTACACAATACGGTCTCACTACATCCCTTCCTCCCTCGGAGCCTCCACTTTAGTTCCTTAACCTTATCGTTTGAAATGTTGCGTTTAAAATGCTGCAGGTAGGAATTCTTAGAGAAAAGAGTTGAATCGTTTGCAAGGGGCTGACTTATCGCATCATTTCTTGATTGTGATGTGATATTCAGTTCGGACATCCTTTGCTTCAGCTGGTGTTCTATTATACATCCAGTGCAGAAACTTCCGGCACGACAAACTATCGGATAAAGACTTGTCCGAAAATTTATCTGTACGAAATGTGAAGTTCTCCGAAAATTTGTGATGCTGAAATTTTTTGCATTGATATGCGCATGCGCAGTTTAAATTGAATGCCAACCACAGGAACGAAGACGATAAATCTGAAATCGAGTCTCCAGCAATTCACGAAAGATTATTGTGAACCAAAAATTATCCATCGAAAATTGTTGTACTGAATGTAACTGAAAAAGAAAACCACGAATGCCCCATAGGAATAAAAGAAATGAAGAAAGAAGATCTGATAAGCAGTTTTAATCCAAATTAACATTTCTTCGAGTCCTTTTTTCCAGGGACGGCTACAACTTCAAGACCAACTATAATCTCTACAGTAAAGAATGATACACCGAAATCAGTAACAACAACGACCACGTCTCCAAATGGTAAATGAAGAACGTATTTATTTTCTTCTTGCGATTGTAATTTGGAAAAATTAATTGAAAAACGATTTTGGATCTAGCTCAGGGAAAACCCCATCCCAGGTTGCCAACAGCTTTCTAGCACTGTAGCAGTGATTATTAATCTTTTACATTTGGTTTCAAGAAACTGTTCCCATGCAACCAGAATTTCTAATTTGAATGTGAAGAATTAAGTGCAATATTGCTCTGTTTTAACTGAAAAAAGGAACCACAAACGTGTCATAGCAATCAAGCAAAGAAGCTCTGATATGCAGTTTTGATCCAAAATTGAAGTTGCTTCGGTTCCTTTTTTCCAGTGATTACTACCACAACTTCAAGACCAACTATAATCTCTACGGTGAAGAATGATACAACAGAATCAGTAGCAACGACCACGTCTCCAAATGGTAAGTGGGGAATGTATTCCTTTTGCTCTTGTGATTGTAATTTGGTCAAATTAATTGAAAAACGACTGCTTATCACAGAGAGCCTACCTGTGTAAACAATTCAATTCTAATCAAATTTAATAGGAGCTTGGAAGAGCAGCAAGTGTTATACACGTTTTTTTATATAAGAAACTTGGATCAGCACTTAGTACTAAAAGTTTCTTAATTTCGCATGAAAATTTCGATGTTTTAGTAAAAAAAAAAAAAAAAAAAAAAAAAGTTTCTTAATTAGTTTCTCATTTTTTTGGGCCTAAGATTGCGATATTGTTCAAATTTGAGGCTTCTTCTCGACAACATTGTCATCACGAATAAGCCATGCACATTCAGGCAAAAAACTACCAATTTTTGCAGTTAAAAGTTAAAAAAAGATGAAGGTACCTTTGTTAGAGAGACATAGAATAAAAGAGACGTACATAAATTAGATTTTAAGAGTTTCCTAACTGTTCTTGAGCGTAGTACTAGAGTTTCTTAAATTTTTGGTCATCGTAGTACTAGTTTCTTATAAACCAGTTTCTTATAAAAAAACGTGCAGTGAAAATTCTGTAAATTGAGCTTTTGGTACACATTGTCCCTTTTCAGTTTTTAAGATCATTTCTCGAGAATATTTTGCTAGGTACCATAGAAATCAAGGAAAAAGTCTCTGATATGTAGCTTTAATCGAAAAATTGAAATTGCCTCGGTTCCTTTTTTCCAGTGATTACTACTACAACTTCAAGACCAACTATAATCTCTACAGTGAAGAATGATACATCAGAATCAGTAGCAACGACCACGTCTCCAAATGGTAAGTGGGGAATGTATTTCTTTTGCTCTTGTGATTGTAATTTGGTCAAATTAATTGAAAAACGACTGCTTATCACAGAGAGCCTACCTTTGCAGACAATTTAATTCTAATCAAGTTTTACAAGAGCTTGGAAGAGCAGCAAGTGTTATAGTGTAAATTGAGCTTTTGGAACATATTATGCCATTTCAGTTTTTAAAATCATTTCTCGAGAATATCTTGCTAGGTATCATAGAAATCAAGGAAAACAGCTATGATACGCAGCTTTAATCCAAACTCTGATACGCAGCTTTAATCCAAAATTGAAATTTCTTCCGTTCCTTTTTTCTAGTGACGGATACAACTTCAAGACCAACTATAATCTCTACAGTGAAGAATGATACACCAAAATCAGTAGCAACGACGACGTCTCGGAATAGTAAATGAAGAATACATTTCTTTTGTTCTTGCGAATGTAATTTTGTCGACTTAATTGACAAAATACAGTTCATCATAAAGAGCCTACACCCGTCTACCTGTGCAAAACAAAATTTAACTCTTATCAAGTTTAGCAAGTGCTGAGAAGATAGCGTAAATTAAGCTTTGGTACATAATGATAATAATAATAATGATGATAATCGATTTGTCATAGCTATGTACCGTAAAAATCAAAAGTAATTACTACACTAGCTAATCCAAGCCAACTGAATCCCCTTTCAATTTTCAAAATCATTTCTCGAGAATATTTAGCAAGGTATCATAAAAATCAAGGAAAACAGCTCTGATATGCAGCTTTAATCCAAAATTGAAATTTCTTCCGTTCCTTTTTTCTAGTGACGGGTACAACTTCAAGACCAACTTTAATCTCTACAGTTAAGAATGATACAACAGAATCAGTAGCAACGACCACGTCTCCAAATGGTAAATGAAGAACGCATTTTTTTTGTTCTCGTGTTTGTAATTTGGTTGACTTAATTGAAAAAGAAAGTTTATCGTGATGAAGGGTTATGCCTGATACGTTTAGTCCAATTAAATCCTGGCATTTTAGTTTAATTAATACAGAAATTTATGTTTATCAACTGTAACTATTGCCGCACTTCAACCTCAAGATATTATTGAACATAATTTTGGATCTAGCTCAGGGAAAAAACCCCATTCCAGGATGCCAACAGCTTTCTAGCACTGTAGCAGTGATCTTTAATCTTTTACATTTGGTTTTAAGAAACTGTTCCCTTGCAGCCTGAATTTATTATTAGAATGCGGCAATTAAGTGCAATATTGCTCTATTTTGACTGAAAAAGGAATCACGAACGTGTCATAAAACTCAAGGAAAACAGCTCTGATATGCAGTTTAAGCCCAAAATTGAAATTGTCTCTGTTCCTTTTTTCCAGTGATTACTACTACAACTTCAAGACCAACTATAATCTCTACAGTTAAGAATGATACAACAGAATCAGTAGCAACGACCACATCTCCAAATGGTAACTGAAGAACGCATTTTTTTGTTCTTTCGATTGTAATTTGGTCGACTTTATTGAAAAACGACAATTTATCACAAACAGACTACCCCTTCTACCTGTGCAAAAAATATGTTTAGCAAGAGTTGAAAAGATAGTGCAAATTGTGCTTTGGTACATGTTATGCCTTTTCAATTTTTAAAATCATTTCTCCAGAATATTTTGCTTTGCTGCCCAGAAGTTTGTGACCTTCACAATTTAGACAAATGATGATAGAGAAAATGTTCATTGATGACAAAAGTGAATGCTTCAATTTTGAAACTGCAAATAATTTGCTAATCTAATTGGTTTTTGTAATTTTTCACCAAAGGTTTGTCATTGAAATTTGAATTCTTTCCATTCTCTGTTCTAGGAGTTACTACAAAGTCAAATGTGACCTTTACACAACAGCAAAACGTCACAGAATTAATGACGACAGAAACTCCAATTGGTATTTGAAATGTGTTTCATAATTCTCACTGGCCAATNGTTTGTGACCTTCACAATTTAGACAAATGATGATAGAGAAAATGTTCATTGATGACAAAAGTGAATGCTTCAATTTTGAAACTGCAAATAATTTGCTAATCTAATTGGTTTTTGTAATTTTTCACCAAAGGTTTGTCATTGAAATTTGAATTCTTTCCATTCTCTGTTCTAGGAGTTACTACAAAGTCAAATGTGACCTTTACACAACAGCAAAACGTCACAGAATTAATGACGACAGAAACTCCAATTGGTATTTGAAATGTGTTTCATAATTCTCACTGGCCAATTTACCAATTCTTTTACTGACGAACGGCACTGCTAGATTAAGTACCCCTAACAGTTTAATTCAGGTACATTAAGTATAGATATTTTCAGCGAATGAAATTTCAGACAATAAACTTCAGCGAAACACAGTTTTGGTATTTTGGACAAACAAGTTTTCAAGCAAAATTTTGACTAGTCTTTGAATCATTTATGCAAAATCATATCAGGTTTTAGATTTATTGAAACAAACCACCTTCATAAAGTTTGGAATAGAGCCCTTTCATGTCCAATTGTCCCTTCTGATATAAAATTTTCTAAAATAGAATAGCCAAAGTTCACTAATGTTCTTTTTCCTATTCAGATTGGTCACTTTTTTATTCTTTATATACGTGCTTACATGGACCCTCATTGTAGTTTGTGTCACAGGCACTTTTAATCTGCAAATGGGTCTTCTCATTCTATGTCGTTTTTGATAGCATCGTCAATTGTTGGCCATTTTGATATGAATTCTTTTCAAATTACATCAGCAATACGGAGAGCATGTAAATCGTGATAGACGATGAGGAGGACATTATTTGTTCTGACCACATGTTCTGACTAATGGCAGTAATATTGGATTTGAAACAGTTTTTTTTCAAAAACTTTGAATGTTCATTTCATGATAATCTTTCGTGACGTGCTGGAAAGTCGATTTCATTTTCTTGTCTTTGTTCCTATTGTTGGCATTCAATTCATACTGCGCATGCGCATATTTATGTAAAAATGTTGGCGTGACAAATTTTTGGACAACTCCATATTTTGTACAAATAAAGTTTCGATGAAGTCTTTGTCCATGAGTTTGTCATGCCGAAAGTTTTTGCACTTTAATGTATGGTGGAACGAGCAAGAAGCACTGCAATATCTGTAGCTTATGTTAGATTGCTACTGCGAACTTCTATATCCAAAAGGGCTCCGTCTTCAACTTTTGGTTGAAACGTTGACATTGCAGCTTTTTGATAGGCAATATCAAAAAGGCTTTTCATCTGTTTTTTGAACGTTAAACCGTACCCTCAACATGTTATGTACCCCCCCCCCCCTAGCGTGATTGCAGACTCTACTGATTCCCTGAAGAGAAGTGAGGTTCCTGCAGGAGGAACCTCACTTTTCTTCAGGGAATCAGTAGAGTCTGCACGGAGGCTACCCCCCCCCCTCGAGATGAAACCGTTTGGTTAAAAATGTCTCCGATTCATATCTTTTATGATTGCTGAAAATGATATGAATTTTTAAAACATTCACTTAATTTGTGGCTTGGGTGCAGCCATCAAACAAACTACAGAATACAACGGAAACATTCTAGAAGCAAGAGTGTTTGCAGATTTTTTTACATTTTGTGGCAACAGAGCCCCTTGCATATACATATTTCATGTTCTTACAAGCGCAAAACATCACAATCCTTTATCAGAGACTGTTTAGATCTGGAAAAAGTTTAGATTCAGCTCAGAAACCAGCCTCATTCCAGCCAACCAACAGTTTTTTCACGCATGAGTAGTGACCTTCAGTCCTTTACTTTCGGTGTCAGGCAAGCTGAATGTCTGTTTTTGAATGTCAAAAATTAAACGCAACATCGGGATTGAACAAAAGTATAAACTGGAAAATGAATCGAGTAAATCTCGATTTATTTTTACAAATGCGCTTTGGATGAATATAAATGTAACTTATCTTTCTCGATTATTTCTAGAAACTACTTCGAAACCAAAGGTGACTTTTACAGCACAGCAAAACATCACAAAATCAATGACGAAAGAAACTGCAATCGGTATTTGAAATATGTTTCATAACTGTCATGAGGAAATCTCTAGCTATTCGTTTACTGACTTCAGGTATGCTAGAAGCCATAAAAAACAACTGCAATTTCAGTAGCTTATGATAGATAACTACTACGAACTTCTACAGGGTGTCCCAAAAAATTTGTTCGACATTTGATTAAATATTGAAAAATAACGAAATACTGAAAGGGCTCCATGGTAAAATAACCATATTGCTGAGATTTTAAATTAATTTTAAACACCAGAAGCTAGCAAATCGGCTAAATATTCACGGAGTTACGAGCTTTCGAAGATCAAATTTGTGCGAAAGCTGAAACCAGACGCCCCTAATTGCATATTTTGTGGAAAGTAGAATATCGTTTATTCAAAGAAAATCAAATGGAGTTTCAAAAGCACTTTCGATAACTAGCTTTCTATAGTCTTCTTTTACCTCGATTTTAGGACGTCTTTTAGGAAAACAAGTTAGTTAGGGCTTTAGTAAGTTCAGCTCTCACACAAACTTGAACTTTGAAAGCTTGTAACTCCGTGAATTCTTAAAGGATTCGCAAGATTCTTGCGTCTAAAATCGATTCAAAATCTTAGGAATAGGGTTCTTTTACCAGGAGCATGTACATGTTATCGTTATTTTTTGACATTTAATCAAACGTCGAACAATTTTTCTGGGACACCCTGTATATATAGCATGCCGAAGTTATGTTGACTTCCGTGAGACTGTGAAGCACCACAGCCATCAATCAGATGCTATTTTGTTCTGTAGGCAATTTTGGATACAGTATACAGACCAAACTCGTTCCCAGGCCCCGAACAATCCTCTGATGCTGTAGCAGTAACCTCCAATCCTTTACATTTGGTTTTAAGAAAATGTTTACTTGTTTTCTGATTTGAAGGTCAAAACTTAAATGCAACATTGAAAACAAAATGAAAGGTAGAAAGGAATCTGTATCAAGCAATTATTGCCATCAATTTTTACAAAGTTTTCTTTGCAGGAATATTGCTACAAATCTAAATTAACTTTCTCAATCTTTCGTAGGACCTACTTCGAAATCAAATATGACAGAATCAAGAACTAAACAACCACCTACGGGTAATTCAGAAACAATTTGTTGAGCCCATCGTTTTCTTTTATATCGGATGGAATAAAAAGTATGCGACCGATATTCATAACTCAAATCTCAATCTATCATTCAAAGGCTGACTTAGCTGTGAAAATATTGTTTGGTAAAATCACTCATCATTTAGAGCCATAAATTAACAAAATGCCGGCAAGGGGTTTTTCTGGGAGCGAGAATTTCAAATTCGATTCTGGTCGATGATTTACTTGCCATTGAATTGAAGTTCAATATAATTCATAGAATTTAAGTTTAAGTGGTAAGTAAATCATAACAAGAATTGAACGTGTCATTCTCGTTCCCACTCAAACACCTCACTTGCATTTTTCAAATTTCACATCTAACTTAGCTTTTGGGTGATAGATTAACACTTCAGTTTTGAGAATATCGTCAAGGTAATTTTTATTCCAGACCCTGCGAAACGTGTTAACTTTTTTTTGACTCACCCGGTACTTTTGCTGCACAGATATGCCCTCACTGGGCCCTCGCTTACCGTGGGTACCCCGTCCAACTCTGTCAAATAAAATTCTAGAGAGTCTGGCGCCCAGGGGTAATCCTCGCTTTGCTGGGCATCATCTTTTGCTGAACAGATATACCCTTGCTTACCCTGAGTACCCCACTCTCAAATAAAATTCTAGGAAGTCTGACACCCAGGGTAATCTTCGCTCTGCTGGGTATAAATCTTTTACTGATCAGATATACCCTCGCTCAGCATAAGAATTGAATATTTTCGCCGATTATTGCTCGTGGCCCAGGGTTGAACCATCCAAAGTCTCATCTTCACTGACCAATCAGATGGCGAATAAGCGAAGAAGACAAGAGAAACCCGTGAAGATTTTTCTAAACTTTACGTACCCTTATGAAACGCAACCAGGATAGAAAATTGTTTAAAATGGGTATAAGGCAGCTATACAACTAATTTGGGTCTGCAGCATAACGACTTGTGCCCTCACCCTCAGAGTCACCTCTAATTCTCAATAAACCTTTTAGCTATTCTGAAAAGAATCAGAATCGAACAATAGTTTGCTACATTTTGAATTTGAATTTTGAATCTTCGAATGTGCACAACAACGATAGAAGCTCTAATGCCACGCGATCGATCCTTGTGTATAAAAATCCATAAACATAATGCTCCACCCAGACTCTTTCGTAGCATAGCTAAAATGTCTATTGTTGGAAAGAAAATATTGAAAATAGCCTTGAATTACAGAGTCATCGTACTGAACCAAAAAACGCAACAAAACACCGTAATCTTTAGAAAGAAGACTGTTAACTCCTGTAAAAGAACAATGACAAAAATAAACCTGTAGCTGGAGAGAAATCTGTTGAATCCTGCAAGAGAAAAACGAGTTAATCTTGAAACCTGAAAGGAAAGAAATAAGCTAGTAGCTCACCAGTAACCACAAAAATTGTTTTCAGTTTCTTATTTCTGGTCAGAACGAAAAGAATGTACTTGCTATCTCTTCTGCAGACAAAACATCAAAGCACACTACAAAATCTACAGCAAACAAGGAGAGTAACAAATTGATAACAACTGAGAAATTTGTGAACAGAAAACTGACAAAGAAGAGTACAAAGATTCCAACCACGCAGCGAGCTCCTGCTACTCTTGGTAAGGAACTTTAATTTTTTAGGGGCTGCAGGAAATATTTGTTCATATTTGGACATTTACTTGTGATGAAACACGTATCAAAAACAACTTTGTCTCAAGCTCTGCCTAAGGAAGATATTCGATGAATCATCTGGTATTTGAAATGAAGTGTGAAGTTTCAAACTTTTCTGTATTATTTGGTTCATCATTAATATTATCCAAAGCAAATATGCTCGAGATCTCAATTGCTCTTGACTCATTTTATGAGCAGGAATAATTTATTACACCCACTTTCCATTTTGCTCCTTGCAGGACAAAGATGCGCGAATCCAGAGCAAAAATATAAAGAAACAGATAAATACTTTGTGCCCTTCATCGTGTGTCTCATAATCTTGATCCTCGGAATTTTCGCTGTCATTTTCAACTATTGTGTTGGTCGTATGAGATCTGAGAAGGTGAATTATAGCAACAGAGAGCTTGGCGGTAGAAAGGGCACACTTGACATTACCGCACGAAAGGCTGCTACGATCTTCAAGACGCGCACAAAATCAGATGCAACCAAAACTGGAAAGCCACTAGCGCTGCAAGATAGGGAGAATTCACGGCATTTGCTGGTCGATGGGCAAGCTGACAACATGGGCTTTACAACGGGGATTGATGTTCAAGCCAATACCACTGAAGCATGAAGACATACAGTAGAAGCGGGTGTCATTCATCCAAAGAGCTGGAGAAATATGTTTCACAGTCCACGAGTCAGATCATGAGATGGGAGATAGGACACTGCATGAATGAATACCGTGATTTGAGACGACTACAGGATGAGTCAAACACAGGTTAACATATTTTGTGAGCTGTGGAATAAAGAGTACATTGCCGAGATTCAAAATGGAAATGTTAGTCTGTCAGGCAAAGCAGGGGCGGATCCCGGAAATATTCTGACTACTGCCAAGGTGAGGTTACTAGGGTGTGGCCTTTTGAAAAAAGGCGTGGACCTTACTAACTAGATCCCGAACTAGATGGGATACAAGGATCTGAAATCTGACTACTACTTAAGCAGTAGTTGCAGTAGTCTGGATCCGTCCCTGCAAAGGTCTATTGGTCTAGCAAACTTTTTATTGCTGAGAGTGATAATTTTATTGAATTCAAATTTCAATAGCAAATAAATCATGGACCAGAATGGAACATGGAATTCTCGTTCCCATACATACCCCTTCCGAGAATTTTCCTATTTCTTGGTCTGAAAGATGAGTGATTTTTACCCGAAAACAATTTTTCATCCAAGTTAGCTCAAGGGCGCCTACCTTGTAGGAAGTGTGTTTATTCACGGTACTTTACGCGGTGTCCTATGACCCAGTCCTGTTAATCTTTGTATAATTCTAACGTCTGTTAGAGTTGACCAATCAAAAATCACGCTGTCTGATTCCCTGTGGCCAGATCGTATAACAGTTGATATCGTGTTTCATAACACCGGAATTTGAAACCACAAACTTATTCATACGTCATCTTGACCTTGAGAGGACTGACTCTGTGTACTTCTGGGTCACGGTACGGTTTTAGGACACTCTCTGTACTGGGTCACAGGACACCCATTACTCTACAGTACTGGGAATAAACACACTTCCTACAAGGTAGGCGCCCTTGGTTAGCTCTGGACTGATTAGTTAGCAACTCAGTTTTGAATATTGGTGTCATACTCTTTATTCCTCGGCCTGCCAAACGTGTTAACTATTTTGACTCACCATGTACTTCAAATAAATTGTATCACATAGCAATCATCAAGTACAGATCACTGATCAGCAGCAATCGACCTTATATGATTAATCATCAGAACATACTAACTTGGTATGACCACTTGTTACCCAAGGAATGCTCAAATGTTGTTTCTTTTCGGGTGATTAATTACAAAATAAAAAAGGAATAGTCGTGGTTTAGTCAAATAATTCTATTTTGCTGTCATTTGAGAAATTCATATGTTGCAACAGCGATTCCTTATGATGGAAGCGCGAATCCCCGGGGGGGGGGGGTACTTGACTTAAATTTGTACGGGGGAGTGCCCACGAAAAAAAAATTTTTATACCCTGCTCTAGAATTTTTTGCTCAAAATGATAACCTGTTCTAGAAAAAATTGGTGAAAAGTATACTCAAAAACATGAAATTTGACCAAAAAAACACCCGATCTAGCAGAGTATTCCCCTTTGACTTGTTTTGACAACCCGCTCTAGAAAAATCGCCTCATTGTGATACCCTGTGCTAGAAAAAACTGGTGAAAACGATACCCTTAAAAACGGCACATCCCCGTCAGACAAATATACTAAGTACCCCCCCCCCGGGCGTGTATCATGTTAGACGTAAGTCAGAAATGAGACTTATAAGTATTATAAGTTTGATGATTTTTGATCAATTAGTAAAATTGTTTTGCTGAAGTTACCCTTAAAACATTGTTTATGCCGGGTGAGCCAGAAAAAAGTTCCCACTTTTGAAAATTCGTAGCACTACAAGTACTTCATGGATTTGAAGGATTCAACTTCTGGTTTAAAGCCAAAAGATCGAAGTAATTTTGTGATTTTTCTCATCTTCTTACAAGCGCTGCAAATATAGGTAAAGTCAACTTTACAAAAATTTCATAGTTGCAAAATAACTGAAAAGGGTCTAAAAACACTTGTTCAAATCATTAGGATGCTCCTCGCACAGAACAATGCGCACAGGCGTTTCACCTCTCTCAAGAGTTATAAGACATAGATTTTCAAACAGATACTAAAGATTTTCAATTCCACGGCAATAAATTTGCAGACGATATCTCTCATCCATGAGAAATCGCATTTTCTCTTTTTTTCTGAGCGTGGAGCCCTTTTCAATTTGATGAAGTATGTTAGGCCTTTTTCAGTCATTTTGCTACCATCAAGGTTTTGTAAACTTGGATTTACTAATTTTTCCAGTGTTCGTAAGAAGGTGAGAAAAATCACAAAAATACTTCAATCTTTTGGCTGCCAAGCAAATATTGATTCATTCCAATCCATTCCGTACTCTTGATGATATGAATTTTCAAATGTCCTCGGGTTAAAAACAAGAACATATTTCGTAACATTTGCATCGACTGATCTACTCGCTAGCACAAAGCAATTTAAGGCGTGTTTCCACTTGTGTGAATTTAGTCGTGCGGCTTGTAGTTTGTTTCAGTGACGAAGATTCCCCAGCCTTTCGCGATCGCACGACTGAGTTTGGAAGTTGGATTGACTTCAACTTTTTTGCGACCAGCCCGAGCAGAGGCAATCAAATACGCGAGAGCAGAGCCAATCAAATGCGCACGAGCAGAGCCAACCAAGCCAGCACGAGCAAATACGCATGCTCAGACCATTTGTCGTGCGACCAGATTCACACAAATGGAAATCATTCGTGCAACTGCTTTCGAGCGATCACACGGGTCGCACGACCAAATTCGCACAAGTGGAAACCGTAAGTCGAATAAGAATGGATAAATTACATGCCAGAATTTTATGTTTCTATCGATAGATTTATAGTTGTGTCTTGAGCAATCGGCCACACACACATCTTTGTTTCCATTCATTAATCACATTGTACTGGTACTGGACATGTCAATCAAACGCAGCGGATGCTATTGTTACGAAATCTAACTGGTCACAACTAGGTTTATTGAGCTTGCTTGAAATGTTTAGACGGGTGGTAGCAAAGGCGAATTAGATCAAACAAAGGATACAGTTAATGGAAGAAAGCGATGATTTGGCTGCTTGAAGAATAATTTTCAAACCTTCAATTTTATCTAATTGTGTGCAATCAGAGGTAGGAAATTCATTCCTCAGAATAGCAGATTGCATTGTTGTTTCCAAAACCTGAACTTTGTTTTACAAAAATGTGCCCTTGCTTTTAGATTGGTGAATGCTTTCTTCTCAATGCGCAGCCTTTTTCACAACCATTGAAAAGAAAAAAAATAAAAACTTTCCTGTCACGTAGAGATTTAGCCATTTGCATTTAAGTGTTTGCTTAAATGCAAACATGTTTTCTCAATTCATGGTTTTTCTTTCACTTCCCTTTCAACTAATGAGCCTAATCTTAAATTTATTTGTGAAGAGTCGACATGCTCTTTTCAGGAATTTCGAAGCTCCGCCCAAACTGAATAATTCAGTGATTTTAAAATTCACATTTGCATCTACTTTCATTTTCATCACATCGCAGGAAATGTAGTCAAGATAAGCATCAGAAATGCAATGTCTAATCATGGGCAATAATGCACCGTTGATGTGGCCTATATTATGATCAAAATTGTATTTTTACTCACTGTGTTGTTTTTCTTCCACAAAATTGCAAGTAAAGCTTGATAATGTTGCTACTTCTTCGTTCTTCTCTCGTAACAACAAGGAATCAAATGCCGCCAATATTCAAATACAGTTGAAACGGTTGGAGCTCCTACGCATTTGAAATGAGACGTATCGCTGCGTAGGTGCTCCGACCGTTTAACTGTATTTGAATATTGGCGGCATTTGATTCCTTGTTGTTACGAGAGAAGAACGAAGGAGTAGCAACATTATCAAGCGTTACTTGCAATCTTGTGGAAGAGAAACAACACAGTGAGTAAAAATACAATTTTGATCATAATATAGGCC
>REGL01000178.1:93389-104158 GCA_004194395.1 Aurelia aurita complex sp. Pacific
AGGCTTTAAATTAAAGGGAAGCTTGAAATGAGACGTATCGATGTGTAGGAGCACCTGTACCTGTTCAAGTTAACTATCGACGAATAATTTGAAAGATATTAGCCATTGATTACAGCTAAATTCATATCACTGCATTAAATCAAATCTGTATACCTTTTTGGGACACCCGGTAGATAACATTGTGATTTCTTGCCAGAATGCAACCTCGTTCCCAAGGCCTTGTGCAATATGACAAAAGGGCATGGGGACGAGATTGGCCAAAAAATAACCTGAAAAGTGCGCAACTTTTTTCATTGCCGTACAATAAGAGTTCTGAACAAGTTCTTTTTTAATACTTTTAATGATTTCTTTAATGCGAATTCACGCTTTTAATAATTAATTAGATAAGAGCTATGACAAGTTATCAGCTCAAAATCGCACTTTCTTTGTGTTTTGAGGAGTAAGGAAATTGCACTGTACAATGAAAATTTGCAGCTTTCAAACAAAAAAAAATATTCAATGGATCTAGGCCATATATTTCTTTTTCAAAAGCCAGTGGCAGTTTTTGGAAAAGTCTAACAGTTGGCAGTAGAAGTAACTTGCTCGGCCTTGAAATTTATGAAGAAGCAGAAAGTTGTTATGTGACTGGTTTGCGGATTCATAACATCGAAACATATTAGATTGTGTACTTTGTAAGTGACCGTTAAGGCTGTGTTCTTCGGACCTACACAGCGAAATGTTTCTATTTTGTATGCATTCTTATGGGAGACTTAGCGAATCAACAAACTATTTTCGATGATCTTACCGAGCGAAATGAATTGTTCTTTTTGAACTGTGCCGATTCAACAAGGTGAAGCAAAGTTGCAACACACAGAAAAGCTCTTTTAGCCAACGCACCTCAAACGACTCAAAGCCTTCCGAGTAAGCTGTTCATGCACATATTCAGCAAGCTACTCTTCACTAAACTCGAAGCTTCAACGGAGGGTGGACATTACATTCAACGTTTGGTTCTGTCTCTTATCAAAAATTTCTATCAGCCACAATTATTAAGATCGGCTCTACAATTTTTCAAACAGTGGGCATATTTATTGATTCATCGTTATGTTTCAAGTTTGTCACAACAATTTTTTAATATTGTTACATCTTACATTTCAGGGATGCTTGAAAATAACCTGAGTTGGTAACGAAGAAGTAACTCAAAATGAGCTTCCTGCTAGCTTGGCTGTTCATCTTTAGTGCTGCAGTAGAAACAGTTCAATCTTCTACTTGCAATGTAACAGCGGTATGCTGGATGAGATATGATATCGCCAAAGAGATGCATGCATTACGAGGTGTCGATAGTTGTCAGGGTGCTTATGATTTTCATTGTATTTGCAGCATGACTATCGACATACTTTACATCGACCATCCACCCTATATTTATACTGATCCAAAAACGAAGAAAGTCATTGGTCTACTCCAGGTAACATAACATCATATTATCATATCGTTATCACACTGGATGTGCCAAAAAAGTACCCCTGTTTGAAAAATCACCAATACTCGATCATGGTAAAAGTTTCTTTCGATGTATTTTTGATGACCCAAAAATATTTAAGTATGAAAATATATAATTGTTTTCAATACTTAAAGGCTAAAAGATTGCACGTTATAAACCTTATTCTGAGCTATAATTTTCAAGCAGCTAGTAAATCTTGTATAAAGCTAAATTTTCAGATTTTTATTGTCCTTGTCGTCACCAATAAGAGTTTGCAAGTGCATTTTTGTCTTTCATGACCAAATCAAGAGCTTGACACGCACAGATAAATTGATCTGGTAATCACCAGTGCTGCTTGCAGTATGATTCGAAACCTGGCAGCCCTACTAAAATAAAACTTGCCATCTTTTATTAGACTGATTACGATGAGTCCCAGTAATCGCTATTCAAAACGAGACTATTACACCAGACCGAGACCGCTCATACTGTCTATACCGACCATATCATCAGTCTAATCTTTTATACCAATCACAAGAATTGCTATAGCTGGGAAAGTAATTTGGTCTTTGATCTACTTGCCAAAAAAGAATTTGATAATCAGCCATGTGATCATACTATGGTGATTTTTCAAAGGCGAGTACTTTTTCGGGACATCCGGAAGATTAATCACAAACTAAATATGAAATAATTACAATATATGAAAAATAATCAAATAACCATCAAATGATCTCTCATGATTAATACCGGGTGAGTCAATAAAAAGGATAACCGTTTGAAAGGTCACAGCTCCCTGGATATCAAGCTCAAGACAATGATATTGGCAATATATACTTTAATGGTAGACATGTTCAAATCTAATCTATCTTAGAATTTACCTGACTGAAATCGGCCACTCCGTTCAGGAATTATGAGAGATTGTCTTGAGAAAGCTTCTTAAAGAAACCTTCAAAACGTGCCCAAAATCACGAAAAAGTGTCCCTAAAATTTCTGCCTTACATTGGCCTTACAGGAATGACTTCTGCCCACTTTAGCACGTGCTATCCTCTTGGCAGGATGAACAAGTCTTTCCCTCTTTTGGGTATTCTCCCGAAGAGAACAAAATACATGAATACACGAGAGTGTCATCATTTTTAGGAAGTGTCATCATTTTTAGATTTTTGGGCAATTCTTTGAAACTGTTGCTGCTGTTTTATGCTTAAATCTGAAAACCTTTCGTATTTTTGATAAAAGTAATTGTTGCTTCGAGGATTATTTGATTGATAATGACATTACACTGTGAGTTCCCGAACAGAAGCAAATCACACAAAGGTTTAAGATCTAAAACTGACATTTAAACCAGAAATTTAGGTGATCAAAGAGATCTTGCCGCATCGAGTCAAACTGGAGGCAATGCGGGAGAAAGTGGACTCTGGAATGGGGACTCTTTGATGCTACTTAGAATACTGTTTCAGCATTTTGTATCACTCGATGACTTTTATTCATCTTCTTTCCAGGTATGTTGGAGCAAGCTTTGGGTGCTTGCTGCTTCAACTCTTCATGCACAAACATTCGATACCTGAAACCTTATACCACTGCAAATGAAGTGATCAGGTTATTATCCGAAATCACCCTTACAATGCCACTTGTATTGTATTCCACTGCAAAATCAGCGACCGGCAGCACATTTATCCCACTCATAAAAACCAAAGGAGTTACCTATATTTCAAGTGAAGATATGAGTGTCCTCTATTTCGATAAGTTTGTTCGTTCCATCGTCTCCAATTGGCCACTTTTCATGATTTCTATGTTGTTAGCACTGGACGCTGGAATCATCGTTTGGTTACTGGTAAGTATGCAGTTATCTAGCATTCAACTTGCTTTATCAATCAATACATCAATGCACGAACTTCATATCTTAAGCATTTGCAGGAATAAAATTTGACGAATATTTTNGTATTCCACTGCAAAATCAGCGACCGGCAGCACATTTATCCCACTCATAAAAACCAAAGGAGTTACCTATATTTCAAGTGAAGATATGAGTGTCCTCTATTTCGATAAGTTTGTTCGTTCCATCGTCTCCAATTGGCCACTTTTCATGATTTCTATGTTGTTAGCACTGGACGCTGGAATCATCGTTTGGTTACTGGTAAGTATGCAGTTATCTAGCATTCAACTTGCTTTATCAATCAATACATCAATGCACGAACTTCATATCTTAAGCATTTGCAGGAATAAAATTTGACGAATATTTTAGGAAATTTCATGGGAATAAACTTCTACGAATTTCGGCCAAAAACGCGAAAAACGTGAATGTTTCTTGCGACGAAAGTTTCTTGCTACGAAAGTTTCTTCCCTTAAAGTAAGCTTATCGTTTCTTTGTAAAATTCACCTGTGTTATTCTTGGTGAGAAAGCTAGACTTGCCCCAAGTCTATTTTGTCAACTGCAATAAGTCTAATCGAAAAATAAAGTACGAAACATTTCGCTTTTCCATTTCCCTTCCCTTATTACAGTTACAAAATAGACTTTAGCTTGTTGTAACAAAAACGTGGCCATTTTAAACAGCAAAATGTCTTAATCTTAAAGGATTGCTGGCAAAACGAGAAAGATTTTCCGAGGGAATTTCATGTTGGAGCTGTTGAAGGTCTTTGGTGGGCATTCGTCAGTATGACAACAGTCGGGTGAGTTCATTTTTCTGCCTTACACTATGACTGCGTTTACGTCGTACCAGTACAATTTTGATTCGTTACAGAGTCGTTACCGTTAAAATGCGTTTACGCTGTTCTACAGGTTGTCCCAAAAAGTTGTTCGACGTTTGATTAAATATGAAAAAATAACGAAATAATGAATGGGCTCCCTGTTAACATAACCATATTGCTGAGATTTCAAATTAATTTTAGATACCAGAAACTAGCAAATCGGCTAAATTTTCACGGAATTACGAGCGTTCGAAGTTCAAGTTTGTGCGAAAGCTGAAACCAGACGCCCCTAAATTGCATATTTAGTGAAAGAAGAATCTCGTTTATTCAAAGCAAATCACATGGAACTCGAAAATCACTTTCGATCAACTAGCTTTCTATAACATTGAATCAAGATTATGGATGCTTGNTTCATGTTGGAGCTGTTGAAGGTCTTTGGTGGGCATTCGTCAGTATGACAACAGTCGGGTGAGTTCATTTTTCTGCCTTACACTATGACTGCGTTTACGTCGTACCAGTACAATTTTGATTCGTTACAGAGTCGTTACAGTTCAAAGGCGTTTACGCTGTTCTACAGTAGTACAGAATAATTCTGTAGATGAAGGAGCAAAGGTGTTACGGATTAACAAGGACAGATTTTGTAACACAATAGCATGAGTTGCTTTTAGTCACACCTGAATTCAAAGCGATTAGCGATTAGTAATTCAAAACAAACGAAGCCGGACAAGTTTCTCTGAAACCCAAGCAGCTAGCACGCTCGTTGTGCATTCCAGAAATCATTTTAAAGAGCAAACATGAGCATATACCGAAAGAAAAAAGGATATATCTAAACATCTACCTCGGGCATTTTATTTTTTCGCTTCAGAAGCCGATTGGGAGGTGATTCAATTCTCATATTTTTTGGGTGTAATTAAAACACTTGCTGCTCAGCTCCTGAAGCAAACAAATTAAGTGCCCGAGGTAGATGTTTAGATATATCCTTTCTCTTTCGGTATATGCTCATGTTTGCTCTTAAAAATGATTTCTGGAATGCCCAACGAGCGCGCTAGCCACCTGGGTTTCAGAGAAAATTTTGCGGCTTCGTTTGTTTTGAATCACTGGTTGAAAGAATTTCCTTTGTTTTCAATCGCCAATCGCTTTGAATTCAGGTCTGAACAGAAGCAACTCATGCTATTGTGTTACAAAATCTGTCCTTGTTTCACGGATAGCATTTAGCAAGAACAATGTAAACGGGAAGCTGATCCGTGACACTTTTTGCGGTGTTTGTGTCCTAGTACAGGGCATATGGAAACCTGTAAATCTTCCAATGTCATGCTTATTATCCACTGATATCGCCGTATTCCGATCACATCACTGAAAATAGGGTTTTTTAGACAACTTCTCGAGTACTTTCACGAAAATAAAAATGGATATTGGACCAATAAAGATACAGCGCTGGTTTTACCACGAAGCGAATCTACAGGCCCCACTCAATACTTCTTCTTCTGCATTTGGTTAAAATTTTATCAGGGGATCGATCGATAATTTCGATAATAAAGTTTCATACAAATTGAAGAGAGCGTGCAAGGTTGAAAGCATATGTATAAAGAGCATTAAATATATCATTCAGATGGAAGCTCACACGAGCCGTGAACAATAGATTGCAAAAGAAACAATGCTGTGTCTGAGTGTTTATTCTATTTATAGACAAGTCTATTTACCATTGCACGTGTTCTCATTATTAGAAGGAAAATTTATTGGTTTTTTGAAATTTAGCTTGTACAACCCCTTTGATTTTTGACCTCTCGTTAGACTTGCCCCAAGTCTGTTTTGTCAGCTGTAATAAGTCTACCGGAAAGTATATTTCGCTTTTCACTTTTCCCTTCAATTTTTTTTGACGAAATTTTTTTTTGACGAAATAGACTTGGGGCAAGTCTAACCTCTCGTTAATCTATTGCAGATATGGAGACAAAACTCCAAAATCAATTCAAGCAAGAGCATTTGGTATCCTCTGGGTTACGATTGGTATCTCATTGATTGGAATATTCACTGCGGCTCTTACAACTGGCATGACTGAATCCCTGACGGAGGAGGCACTTCATCTTGAATCTAAGAGGGTGAGTGACTAAAATTGCATTCTTGATAATCGTGGAGCAATCGAAACCGGTCAAAACTGAAATTGCTAACATTTAAATTGTAATCAGCTGAATCAAGCTTAAAGGTAGTCTGGCACGCATATTATTGGCTGCAATAAAGTCAGAGCTCAACAGTCAGAGCTCAATTCTTTGTGAATCTGTGCACTTGAAACAAAACAAGGGAGGGCTGATTTCGCTGATTTTTAGTACTTTCTTCGGCCGTATAAAGTCAGTAGGATTAGTAGACATTCAATTCTCCTATTCTTTGTATTGTCCTTATCACCCAATCAGATGCACGACAGACTGCCTTTAACCAAAGGGCTACACGTATTCTCTTTATAAGAAACAAAGGTCCAGGGCTAGTATGCATTTTTTTTTATTNAAGTCTACCGGAAAGTATATTTCGCTTTTCACTTTTCCCTTCAATTTTTTTTGACGAAATTTTTTTTGACGAAATAGACTTGGGGCAAGTCTAACCTCTCGTTAATCTATTGCAGATATGGAGACAAAACTCCAAAATCAATTCAAGCAAGAGCATTTGGTATCCTCTGGGTTACGATTGGTATCTCATTGATTGGAATATTCACTGCGGCTCTTACAACTGGCATGACTGAATCCCTGACGGAGGAGGCACTTCATCTTGAATCTAAGAGGGTGAGTGACTTAAATTGCATTCTTGATAATCGTGGAGCAATCGAAACCGGTCAAAACTGAAATTGCTATTATTTAAATTGTAATCAGCTGAATCAAGCTTAAAGGTAGTCTGGCACGCATATTATTGGCTGCAATCAAGTCAGAGCTCAACACAAGGGCTGTCTTTGTGAATCTGTGCACTTGAAACAAAGGAGGGCTGATTTTTAGTACTTTCTTCGGCCGTATAAAGTCAGTAGGATTAGTAGACATTCAATTCTCCTATTCTTTGTATTGTCCTTATCACCCAATCAGATGCACGACAGACTGCCTTTAACCAAAGGGCTACACGTATTCTCTTTATAAGAAACAAAGGTCCAGGGCTAGTATGCATTTTTTTTTATTTTTGGGCTATTTAACTACCAAAAAATTCTTACGTGTTTCTCATTTTTAATGCCGAAAGTATAGAGTTAATTTGATGTTGTCAAAAGGGCTCTCAAATTACATGGTAATATCTCAAAACAACTAAATAACATAATTCGCAATCAAAATAATGTCCAAACAGTTGCTATAGCTGTACAGTGTCAAAACCTTTTTGAGTGCAAGGGGAAAATTAAAACTGCAATTTACAAAAGTTTCTTAGCTTTTAAAATTCAGGTAGGGTTGTTGCTTAACTTTCGAAAAATTTAGCCTACTGTTGCTTGTAAGCTGTTTCTTATGAAACAAAATACGTGTATACTAAAGTGAGAAATGTATAGAGAATCATTAATTGATTTGCTATAGCAATGTTTCGATGCACAATTGAATACTGAGTTAGAAAATGTCACTAAGACTGCTGTAACTGTTGCAGGAGTAGTCAGCTTAAATCTAACAGATTGCAATAGATGTGAGAATTTGGTAGAGAATCACTACCACAGAAAAACATCTATTCCGTTCAGGCTCAGACTGAAACAACACATTCTACCGCTCCTTATTCCAGGAGCAGATGTTTTTCTTTTAGCGCAGGAAAGAGCCGACATCTTTCATTTGACAGGCTCATTCGCGTTGTTTTCCTCTCGAGATATTTAAAAATAAGATGAATAAATGTCAGGTCAAGAACTCAGGGAGACGTTTTGGACAACGATTTTTTGGGGAGACGAAATATGGTTTGTTCGAAGAAACTCACGTGTCCACCGTGCAGTAGGTGGATGCTCATGCGCAGTAACGTTTTCTGTTGGAGTTCTGACGGGCGCATGAGCATCAACCTACTACACCGGGGGAGACAAGCGTTTCCTCGAACAAACCGTATCTCATCTCCCCAACAAATCTACAAAGTATGGTTCCGCTAGACATTCAAATATTTCTTTCTTCTCACTTCAGACTCTAGATAGTAAAAACTAAAAAGTGTCTTTGAGTCAGTCTTAAACCTAATGGACGACATTTTCGAAAACTCTGGAAAACATCTTAAAACAGATTAGATGAGTTAATTTCAAGTCAAGCAACTAGGGAGATGTTGCACTAGGACCATACCTAAATGAAATCTACATGTGACTCTAGGACTTCTTTATTCATTTTTTAGCATGTCTTAATGTATCTTTTTATCGTAATTCATCAACTTTGATATTCACGAACTAATACTGCCATATGCACATTGACATTATCCCGCTTTAGGTTGCAAATCTTCTGATTTTTTTTATACATTTCAGGTCGGCGTGATGAATAAAACCAGATACGAGTTAAACATGGCAATGAGAGAAGGAGCTACCGTCACAGGTAAAAAGTCAGCAGCCCTCATTTGAAATGAATTTACTTTAACGAATCCCCGAACCAATAGGCTGTCATACTGTGTAAGTCAGATCAAGTTTTGATGTTTAAAAAGCGTTTGTGCAACTACTCCAGCATTTTGCAACAGACCAACCCTCGAACCAAAATGCTTGTGCACATACTTCAATGTGAATTTAGCTTGGGAAGTCAGCCATAGTACCTGGCAAAGCGATGACAGATTTTGCAATACCATATAGCAACAGTTGCATTTGATTGACACCTCCATTCAAAGCAGATTTTGTTTACATGATTCAGGAGCTGTTTTGTAATCGTTNCTCACAGAAATTACTTCTTACATCACGTGAAGATACTTATCACTGCAAAATAGCAAGACAAAATGGCCGACCGCTGGTTTCAGTCATCAGGCAAATTTGGTCTTCTGAAGGTCATAGCTCCATCATTTTTCAACGGATTTTTACGGGAATGGTGGCAAACTTTAATTGAGCATCTGAAGAGCACCATCATGCAAAAGTTTGACGAGAATCTTTTGCCGTATTGTCGCAATCTTCAGACAAACGGGGCACAATTTTTTTGGGACACCCTGTAGAGAATCATTAATTGATTTGCTATAGCAATGTTTCGATGCACAATTGAATACTGAGTTCAAAAATGTCACTAAGACTGCTGTAACTGTTGCAGGAGTAGTCAGCTTAAATCTAACAGATTGCAATAGATGTGAGAATTTGGTAGAGAATCATTACCACAGAAAAATATCTATTCCATTCAGGCTCAGACTGAAACAACACATTCTACCGCTCCTTATTCCAGGAGCAGATGTTTTTCCTTTAGCGCAGGAAAGAGCCGACATTTTTCATTTGACAGGCTCACTCCCGTTGTTTTCCTCTCGAGATATTTAAAAATAAGATGAATAAATGTCAGGTCAAGAACTCAGGGAGACGTTTTGGACAACGATTTTTTGGGGAGACGAAATATGGTTTGTTCGAAGAAACTCACGCGTCCACCGTGCAGTAGGTGGATGCTCATGCGCAGTAACGTTTTCTGTTGGAGTTCTGACGGGCGCATGAGCATCAACCTACTACACCGGGGGAGACAAGCGTTTCCTCGAACAAACCGTATCTCATCTCCCCAACAAATCTACAAAGTATGGTTCCGCTAGACATTCAAATATTTCTTTCTTCTCACTTCAGACTCTAGATAGCAAAAGTGTCTTTGAGTCAATCTAAAAGCTAATGGACGACATTTTCGAAAACTCTGGAAAACATCTTAGAACAGATTAAATGAGTTAATTTCAAGTGAAGCAACTAGGGAGATGTTGCACTAGGACCATACCTAAATGAAATCTACATGTGACTCTAGGACTTCTTTATTCATTTGTTAGCATGCCTTAATGTATCTTTTTATCGTAATTCATCAACTTTGATATTCACGAGCTAATAATGCCATATGCACATTGACATTATCCCGCTTTAGGTTGCAAATCTTCTGATTTTTTTTATACATTTCAGGTCGGCGTGATGAATAAAACCAGATACGAGTTAAACATGGCAATGAGAGAAGGAGCTACCGTCACAGGTAAAAAGTCATCAGCCCTCATTTGAAATGAATTTACTTTAAAGAATCCCCGAACCAATAGGCTGTCATACTGTGTAAGTCAGATCAAGTTTTGATGTTTAAAAAGCGTTTGTGCAACTACTCCAGCATTTTGCAACAGACCAACCCTCGAACCAAAATGCTTGTGCACATACTTCAATGTGAATTTAGCTTGGAAAGTCAGCCATAGTACCTGGCAAAGCGAGGACAGATTTTGCAATACCATATAACAACAGTTGCATTTGATTGACACCTCCATTCAAAGCAGATTTTGTTTACATGATTCAGGAGCTGTTTTGTAATCGTTTCAGTCAAGCCCTAAATTCACGAGAATTGTAATGCCTTCTGCTCGGCTTCTGAATCAAATAAACAAAATCCACCAGACAGAGTTTTAGATTTACCCTTCCTTTTTCGTTACAAGCACATAAATTCTCTTGAAATTACCTTTCGCTTCCTCAAGGCGAGAGTTTGCTCTGCTAGCTTCAGGGAAATTTTTGCGGTTATGTTTGCTTTAAGTTACTGGTTGAGAGAATTTC
>REGL01000178.1:123550-160839 GCA_004194395.1 Aurelia aurita complex sp. Pacific
GAAATCTTTTAAAAAGTTGGTGTAAAATTCTATTGCAGTTTTCTTTCAATTGGATGGCCTGAAAGGAACTTATGGTACTTTTCTGTATATCTGCCGTGGACATTTCATGATATCTTGATTTTTTTCAAAATGGCGGTAATTTAATTGTTTTTGAGAAAATTCAGGGAAAATTTTGGAAAAATTTATATCATCGCATATCCAAACTAATGTAGGAAACAACTAATATAGGAAACCTTCAAGGAAACCATATAGTTTATGAAGGTCTACAATATGATGGCAAGCAGAAGTCTGTAGCCTTTCTAGTTTAGGATTTAGAAATTTGATAATATCATGGCCTCAAATTTAATAAATGCCACGATATTGAAAGTAGTCACGATGTCAATAAATTGCCATGGCAGATTTACAGCAAAAACTCTAAATTCCTTCCAAGCCATTTATTTCAATGAAAACTGCAATAGAATTTTACACCGACGTTTTTAAAGATTTGAGCCCTACGTTGCCTTTCATGATTGTATATTTCATTGTATATAATTTAGTTGTATTTTTTTCAAATGGGCAGAGGGGTAGTAAATCTTTTGCTCCCCTTGCTAGTGCTGTAAAGTAGTTTGTACAGTACATATTGTCTTTAGGAGTTTGTTTTTGTAAACTTTTTATATTGAAGATAAAGAAATAATAATGCAACAATAGATCTTTTAGCTATTCTATGAAAGAATCTGGGGTTAGCAATATTTTTAGACATTTTTATATGAAAGGTTTGTTTGACAGATGTTAGAACTTCTAACACTGTTTGTACAAATTGTATCAAAATATTGTTTCATTCAAATCCTTTTGCAGATAGCCTGCGTTCAGACTCGGGCCCAGGTAAAAAATGAAAGGAAGAGAAAAAGTGAAAAGTAGTCTACTTTTTCCCTTCCTTTCATTTTTTTTGCCTGGGCCCGAGTCTGCACGCAGGCTATTTGTAGATTGTTTTCATCAATATCAAGAACATTTGAATACAATTATTATATTTAGATTGACATTCCCCCCCCCCAGCTAAACTACTTCTAGATTTGTGGATTTGCTTTAATGCTCGAATCATTACACCATTTGATTGGTTAGACTTGAAGAGGTACCCCTGTAAGAAGTTTTATCCACTGTTCCAAAGCTATTATGTATTTTTCAAAGCAGTCTGTGAAAGAAACTTTCAGAAAAAAAGAAAGAAATCACAATTCTGGAATATACCCATTATTCATCTTATCGCTATGATGGCATACCTGGAGAATAATATAGTTTTGATAAATTTTGTATTAACACCCACGATTAATGGATTTTGACCAAACCTCGGATACTTGTCTCTTGAAACATCTATTCTTGGGGCAGACCTATTTGTGGACAGATATTTCAATATAATTCACTTTGTTTTGATAAGATGAATTTTACTTTTTCAGCTGACAGCCGTTGTTGATATATGGACAGAAAATGGTGCATCCGTCATCACAAAATTAAGAAAGAGGAGTTTGGCTCCAAAGCAGGTGGGATTTAGTTTTCTTTTAATGAATAAAATCTTAAATTCTTTTGAGAGTTTGTTGTAATATTGGTCCCTCTCTTTTTCAAATATATAATTTCCGAAGTACACTGTTCAATTGTTTACTACCATTTGTTCAAAATTTTGAGATACTTACTAAATCAATAATGTTAGAAGTAAAACTTTATGAAGCTGATCTTTCACTACCGGGTGAACCAGAAAAACGTTCCCACTTTTGAAAATCATAGCATCAAGAGTACTAGATGGATTGGAATGAATCAATATTTGCTTGACAGCCAAATGATCGAAGTATTTTTGTAATTCTTTTCGCCTTCTTATGAGCACTGGAGAAATTGGAAAATTCAAATTTAGAAATGTTTGATAGTTGCAAAATGGCTGAAAAGGCCTAAAATACTTGATCAAATCATAAAGGACTCCTCGCTCAGAACAACAGAGAAAATGCAATTTCTCATGGGTGAGAGATATCGTCTGCACGTTTATTGCCATGGGATTGAAAGTCTTTAGTATCTGTTCGAAAATCTATGTCTTATATTGCTTTCGAGAGAGGTGAAACGCCTGTACGTGTTGTTCTGCGTGAGGAGAGCCCTACGATTTGATCAAGTGTTTTAGGCCCTTTTTAATCATTTTGCAAACATGAAATTTTTGTAAAGTNTTTTCAAATATATAATTTCCGAAGTACACTGTTCAATTGTTTACTACCATTTGTTCAAAATTTTGAGATACTTACTAAATCAATAATGTTAGAAGTAAAACTTTATGAAGCTGATCTTTCACTACCGGGTGAACCAGAAAAACGTTCCCACTTTTGAAAATCATAGCATCAAGAGTACTAGATGGATTGGAATGAATCAATATTTGCTTGACAGCCAAATGATCGAAGTATTTTTGTAATTCTTTTCGCCTTCTTATGAGCACTGGAAAAGTTGGAAAATTCCAATTTAGAAATGTTTGATAGTTGCAAAATGGCTGAAAAGGCCTAAAATGCTCAGAACAACAGAGAAAATGCAATTTCTCATGGGTGAGAGATATCGTCTGCACATTTATTGCCATGGGATTGAAAATCTTTAGTATCTGTTCGAAAATCTATGTCTTATTGCTTTCGAGAGAGGTGAAACGCCTGTACGTATTGTTCTGCGCGAGGAGAGTCCTAACGATTTGATCAAGTATTTTAGGCCCTTTTTCCGTCATTTTGCAAACATGAAATTTTTGTACAGTTGAATTTACCTATATTTGCAGTGCTCTTAAGAAGACGAGAACAATCACAAAAAATACTTCAATTTTTTGGCTTTTAACTAGAATTGGAATCATTCGAATCCATGAAGTACTTGTGGTGCTACGAATTTTCGAAAGTGGCAACTTTTTTCTGGCTCACCCGGTATATTTAACTGATGCCAGATTAACAAAATATACTTTTTGTGGCACAACGAATTGTTGCTTCTGTGAGCGTTTTACAAGAGGCAGGAACTTTATTGGGTAATGGATTCGAGATTGATAACAACCTTACGCTGGCTTTGGTTTTGTTTTGTTAGTAAGTAAATTCCATCGCAGCTTGATTCTGTGAATTGGAGACTCAACTTGCAACTGGCACAATCAAATAGGACTAAGATGAAAAAGACAAATGCCTTCTTTGAACTTGGTTTAAAATCGACATCGTCAGAGGTGAGTCTAAAAATCAATTTATCCAAGGTAGCATCGTTTTAAAATCCTTTAGACCTATTGTGTAAATGTTTCTTTTCTCTTTTCTTTTCTTTTCTGTTTTCTCGCAAATAAATGGCCGGAAAGGAAGGTGAATTACCGCGATTCCATTGTGAGCTTTTTCGATATAATATATGTTTTCAAAGTGAAAGCTTTTCGTTTTATAAAAGGATTTCATATAAAACTTCGAAAAACACGAAAAGCATCATAATTTTTGAACTATAGTAATATTTTGGAAACTTTAGCAATGAAGGTCTACTATTCAAATTTTCTCATCATTGTTGTAGTTGTCATCTGGTTCTGTAATTTCTTAACAAAACTTAACTGACAGCACATTAGTTCTTTTTAGATTATTGGAGAGAAATTGACATCTGACACCAGTATATAATTCATTCTTCTAAAACTTGGCTCCTTTATATGCTAAAGGCTTCTAACCAGTCAATAAAGGTAGCCAATCATAATTTTACTATGCAGGTTGTTTTTATCGTTAAGACTGATTGGAAGCCCAATATCCTCTTTCTGTCATATGTCTAATTTTTGTGTACGCTTTTTACAGGAAGAAAAAGTTAGGCTAGAATTTACCCATGGTGAACTTTACGACTTTTTCAATAAGGTACGTCACTTCTTCGTTAAAAATCTTCAGATTCAGAATGAAAATTTAGCAGTGTTACTCTGAAAGTAATAAGACTCTTATTGGAATTCAGATTAAATGAATNGTTATTGGAATTTAGATTAAATGAATTTGAAACTTGACTAGCACATATTGGCTCTCCTTCGCAGTGGAGAGTAAAGTTTGCACGCAGGCTAACTCATTTTTTCTCGCGCATTTCGAAGTGAAGGAATTTTCGTAAGTCCATCTTTTCCTACATTTGCCATGCTGAGAAAAATAGAAGAGAATCACAAAGATAATTCAGCCTTTCGCTTAGCAACTAAAATTTGTCTCATCAAGCAAGGACAGACTTAGTAGTAAGACAATAGCTTGAGCTGGTTTCGATTGACACCGCAATTCAAAGCAATTATCGATAGCAGACAAAGGGAATTCTCTCAACCAGTAATTCAAAACAAGCCAAGCTGCAAAAGTTTCTCTGAAACCCAGGTAGCTAGCTCGCTCGTTTTGCATTCCAGAAATTGTTTTTAAGAACGAACATGAGCATAGATCGAAAGAAGAAGGCTATGTATCTACACATCTGCCATGGGCATTTAATTTATTTGATTCAAAAGCCGATTGGGAGGCGATTCAATTCTCTTATTTTTGGGTGTAATTAAAACACTTACTGCTCAGCTTCTGAGCCAAAGAAATAAAATGCCCGGGGTAGATGTGTAGGTACATTCTTCTTCTTGCGATACATGCTCATGTTTGCTCTTAAAATCAAATTCTAGAATGCACAACGAGCGTGCTAGCTACTTCGGTTTCAGAGAAACATTTGCGGTTTTGTTTGTTTTGAATTTATGGTTGAGAGAATTTCTTTTGTCTGCAGCCACTAATCGCTTTGAATTCAGGTGTTTTTTCCTCCATTCATTAAAAAAAAAAACTATTTACAAACAACAAGGCTAATTAACTACGTGCCATCCATAGTGGGAAAGGACTTATAGTCAGCGAGTTCCCACTATGTATGGCACTTACAATTAAGTTTAAATTGTTCTAATAATAATCGTAAGAGAGGGACAACCCAAGAGCACACAATTCGCCATTGTGATTGGCATGGCGCTTTAGGGCTTGACGAGCAACATGAACAACCCAGAGATCGTTCTGAGGTCCAGGCTCGAGGAATCTATCAAGAGTTAGGAATTTAGTGCCTTCAGGTGTCATGTGTCTTCATTCAGAGAATTTAGGTGCCAACGCTAGTATCTCATGCTATTGTATTACAAAATCTGTCCTTGTTTGTCTCATCCTATACCTCAAGTATCCTCTGCATAATGAATTTTCAAACATGTGAAATTCTTTATGATCCACCCGGTATATGCTGAACAGTGAAGCATTAGACAAAATATATACCTTGTTTCTTTCCATTTAAACATGTTTTGAATGTATCCAAATGTTAATGTTTTTCTTTCGCGATTTTGCGATTTTGTTTTTCTTTTGCGATTTTGTCTCGGCTGGTCTCAATTTGATGCCGTATATTGACTATCTGTTTCTTGCTGTATTTTTCCCTTTTTTTCCAGCTAGAGACGATTCAAAACCAACTGGATTCACTTACTAGTTAATCGAGAGAAGCAAAGATATCGTGGACTGGCACCATCACGCAATTATTGATAAGAATCAGAATTGACAATTGTATCATATCTGCCAATGACTGCATCCTATGTTGCTTGTATGTACACTTGAAAATTAAAAACGTCGTTAGAACTTAGCGGGTGTCCCAAAAAAAAGTATACAGATTTAGTTAACTCCAGCGATGGGAATTTAGCTTTAATCAAGGGCTAATTGCTCCCAAAATGTTTCTCGATACTTAACTTGAACATAGATACCTCATTTGTTGGTATTGGTGCTGTGAGAGCAGAAATATCAACTTGAAGGCTCAAATTTTCGTCCACCTGCAAACCAGAGCTTTGGCCTTTTGGCCTAAGCAAGTTCCTGAAGCACATCGAAAATGATAACTGAAATTAATGAAAAAATTTAAAAACTGCCCAATAGGTGACTGGAGGGTGACTTCTGGAAACCAGAATAACACAAGATCTAATATTGTTCTAATTTTATCAAGGCTATCGTTGATTTATATGCAGTGCCTTAAGAATTTGCTCAGGCCAAAGGCTAAAGCTCTGGTTTGCAGGAAGAGGAAAATTTGAGCTTTCAAGATTAGAATGTCTGCTCTCAAAGCACCAATACCAACAAACGAGGTACCTATGTTCAAGTTAACTATCGAGGAATATTTTTGAATGATAAGACAATGATTGAAGCTAAATTCACATCACTGGAGTCAACCAAATCCGCATTCATTTTTTTTTGGGACACCCGGTAATCTTATGACTATCATTAGAAGTAATCAAGGTCACAAAGATTTCTGTACTGATTTTAACTGATAGCCTTTGCACAGAAAAAGATTTAACAAAAATAGACATGAAATAAAATACAAATTTTTTATATAAGAAGAAAGCAGTACTATGGTGGCGAAAAATTTAAGAAACTCTAGTACTATGCTTGAGAATTGCTTAGAAACTTTTAAAGCCAAGTACAAGAAAATCATGAGAGAATTGTCTTTCAAACTTCATTTTTCAGTACTATTATTGATCAATTTATGTTTGAGTCAAACTCTTTTACTTACTAAAAGTTGTGCTGTCTGTCAAGAAACGAATACGTGGGAGTGGTAGAAACTACATGCATCCAAAAAATAAGAACAAATTTAGAAGCATTTAGCGCTAAAAAGCTGAAATTATCACGTGAAATTAAGAAACTTTTAATACTATGGGCTTATCCAAGTTTCTCATAGAAGAAAAAACGTGTGGTCTGAAAGCCAAGCTTGGAATAACACACGATAGTAATCAAACTGAACCGAACACCACCTGCCACTTAGACTTGCCCCTAGTCTATTTCGTTTCGTAGTATACTTTCAGAAAGACTTATTACAGTTGACGAAGTAGACGTGGGGTAAGTCTACCTGCCACTGGAAGCTGAGCTTTAGAGCTTTAGTATGCACAGGGGAATTTTGAATTTGAAAAACATCTGTAGATTTCAAGTGTGAAGTGAAGACAGCTATTTTGTAGTACTCGACAGTTTATAATCCGGGGGGGGGGGGGAGAGTACATAACTTGTTGAGGGTACGGGTATGTGCCGCCTATATGGGTGGGTTTTGGGGTCCAAAATTCTCTAAACAAGGGTCCAGTTTGGCAAATTTTCCTTAAACATGGGTGGGTTTGTGAAAATTTACAAAAGGTAGTTAAAAATGGGTAGTTTTCCACCGAAACTCATCATAAAAGGGGGAATCAAGGCAAGTTTTTTGGTAATTGGAAGAGGGTAGCTTTCTGAAAACCAGGTGGCAGACCCCCGTGTTCATCCACAAGTCATCTACCCCCTGGTTTATAATGAGTAGATGTCAAAATTCAGCCTGATCTACTGCAACACTTCTTCCAATCACCTTCATGCCAATACTTTTTTGTCATATCATTACTAGCCTATACATTTTTTTCTGCATATCTTGCATTTGTATTTGAATTTGCATATATCTCTTTGAATCTTGCGAGAAGCAGTGATTTTGATATTGAATAGAGACATGCGAATTCCAAATGTGTGGATCTTTACTTGGAAAAGACTGCTATACTTCGAAGTGTTCGAACGCGAGGAATTTTTTTAGGAAAGTAATAGTAAAGAACTGTAGCTTTAAAATTCCTGAACTGAACCTACGTTTGTGGTGAAATATCTGCCGACTAATTTGAGAAACCTGACTACCCTAAAATTTTAAGAAATATGCATACTTTCAAAGAAAAAATCTGCAGTGTTTTGCAATTGCAAATCATAATAAGAAACAGAAACAAACGAAACGATTTCGAAATTTCAAAGCCTGCCGAATTACTGCCCACTTTGAAACTTAAAAAGTTATTATTCCTTGACCACTTTGACATGGACAGTGTATTGCTGATGGGAAAGTCACGAGAAAGTTCTGGATTGACGCTCAGTCATGACGGTCATGATTTCTCCACTCCGTGTCAGTTATTAAAGTTTAATGTCATGGCCTAAGAGTTGATCAATTTCAGTATCAATTATTTTAAATTTCACCTACCAACAAATAACTAAACTACAAGGAAATAAGACGATGTTACAGAAAATCAATACATTGATACGGAAAATGCATGCAACATACAAATACAAGCAGAAACGAGATAAATTATATTGGAGGAATTACTTAAAGTAGAGTCTCTGAGTAGGGGCGCTCTCAATAAGTAAACTAATCGAGGAGAGACCCACCTATTCTACAATATTTTTGAGTGAATTTGGTAGGATTTAAATGATTCCAAGAAATGCATGCATTTGCTTTTCATACTAAATAGACGAAGTTCGGATGCAACAGGGATGCAACAGAGACAAGATATTCTAGCGCGCCGAGGCCGTTCTGACTTGTGCTTCATCAGTAGCACCGAGACACACATCAGAAATGGCTCAGTGTGTTAAATATCTTGTCTTTTTCATCCGAATTCCGAACTTCGTTTATTCGTACAATTTCATTCGCCAATGATTTGTGCCAAAGGCTTTGATATTTGGCGGGTGTCTATTGTGTTTAGCCAACTAGTTGCTTAGGTGCTAACGGCGAGCTGGTTTTGTTTTGTTCTTCTGCCATAAAGTGGCCTGTTTTGTTCTTCGCACGAACCAAACTGATGAGAGTGCGACGAAACTAGTTTTTGGTGATTTCCACGTTTATCTTTTCAGCAGTTACTTGGTGAGTTATTAACTTATTTCTTTCCTTTCAGGTTTTAAGGTTTATTCGGTTTTTGTCTTACATGATTTAACAGTTTTTCTCTTGTTGCAGGCTTATTTTGGTTGTTGTTTCTTTTACAGGAGTTAATAGTATTCTTTCTACTGATTTCGGTGCCGTTTCGGTGTTTTTATTGCGTTTATGGGTTATGGGTTTAATATGATAAGTCCGTTATTTAAGGCTATTTCGTACAATTTTCTACAATTGTATGCTTTTCATACTACAATAGGAGTTGGGCAATATCAAAAATAGCTAAGAATATAACTATTTCGTTCCGAAAAGCCTGTCAAAGAGAACTCAATTTCCAACGAACTAGATTATTGTGATTATAATTTGGGCTACAGACAAGAGGCACAAGAAGCCAAGAAACTTCTAGAACGAAGATTAGATGTACTCCCAGAGCCATGACATCATTCTGTGATACATCAATGAGGTTTTCATTCGAAGCTCCCAGAAGCCTTTTGGAACCTCGGACAAAATGGCGGACACCGAAAGAAGTGATGACGAAGGTTCGGCCATGATAAATGTAAATGTAAAAACACCAACAGGCAAAGAAGCTGTCGAAGTCAACGAAAAAGGGAGCATTAAAGATGTAAGTATGTTTAGGCTTCTTTTGGAGTTTCATTGGCCTACATTTTGAGAGAAACAGAGAAGTTTTTGTGGTTGGTTTTGGGATGGGCCTAAATATTGAAAAAAATTGTAGAATTAAATTTCTCTTGAAGTTGGAAATAATAGATTCAATGTCAAAATGAAATTAATAATCAGGTAGATATTCTGATAGTTTAACAATTGGCATTCTTGCAAAATCAATAAACTTGCATAATATATATACTGTATGTAACTGATACACATTATATGAATCAACAAGTAAATGCACTGTATGTAAATGTTTTTAATTTTTTAATTACTACATATATGAAGAATTTGTTTGTTTGTTTGTTTGTCAACTTATTTTCATTCGACTGTTTTTATCTGGCTATGCATATTTACAATATGTACAACTGGTCTAAATCAACCATACAAATATATAAATTAAGAAATGAAGAAATTAATAGATAAGTTAAGTAAGTTAAATATTCAAAACGTATGGACAGAATATGGACGGAAGAAGAGAAAATAAGAAAAAAGATATTAAGAAGATTCTTGAATGAAATTGGTGGCAAGAAAAGAAAAATATCGAAGAGAATGAAGAAAGGGACAAAAACATAGTCTAACATTGCAATTGTTGGATCAGGCCACAATCTCAGTTTGGCACATGACACATACTTTTGAACAGTGCCAGAAGGAAAATACCCAGGAAAAAGAATGAGAGGGAGGAAAATGCATGACACTAATTGATGCTGGAATAAAAAAACAACAAGTTATACAGAGCTGAAGAAGGTGGCTCAAGAGTTTGGAAGACTTGGACTCCGTGAACCTGCCTAGATGACCATAGAAGAAGAAAATAAGAAGAACCAACAAGTCCTCAGGTCAACTTTTGCAGGCATTGTTAATGCCCAACATTTTTCAAGTTTTAAAAAGGTCTTTAAAAGGTTATAAAGATGGCAATGGTCTAAACTTTCACTCTGTCTTCATTATCAATTAATGATAGGATGGCATGTGATTTTTTCCGGAATAAATGTTTTGTCCTGGAGATATTTTGAAAGAAAAAGCTATTTCGCTTTGACTTGATAATGCATGTACATACATACATACTGTATACTTTAAATTTCAATGCATTATCAAATTTTTTGGGAAACAGGAAACAGAACAGTTATAGAAACGGAGAAAGAGAAGAATGTCATCGCAGATAAGATTGGAGAGATTCTACTACTAGAGATAGTTTGAAAGTAAACGATTGCAAAACAAAGGAAATTGAAATTTTTTGAGGAGATAGAAACACAGAGCGATGGATGACAGTCAAAAAGAGTGTGGCTCTTTGTTAGGGGATACCAGGGCCATAGGAAGCAGCTTCTGATTGGGAGGCAATTGCTCTTAAACAATAGAGAACAATGTATCTAATTAATGCTTGTGACATACAGTAGCACCATTTTTTTCAAAATTATTGTGGGTCTTCAGCCCCCTGCCCCGCTTCCTATCTGCCTGGGGGATACAGAACTTATGCAGAGAAGAAAAAAGTTGTCTATTGCTTCCATGAATAGATTAAATCACATCTGGATCAGGATAGACCAGGTCAGCGAAAAAATTTGCTTCAAGCTTTACAGAACACTTTGTAAAACCAGTCTTGATATGTAACAGCTCAACTTGGGGACTGACACAAAAGAGGTCTTGATGCTTTTCAAAGACAGCAACTGAGAAAGCTAATAGATAGGAAAGAGATACCCCAACAAAATTTCCAGTCAAAACTTATAAAATTGATGTGAAAACAACAAATTTCAATGGATATCTTGAAAGGTAGATGGTGGTTGTTTGGTCATATGTTATGTTATGTTAATCTGATGCGACACCAGCAATAGAGGCAATGAAATTCTCCTTGAATGATCAGAAAATTCAAGGTGTTATTGATCAAACCGATAAATTGAAACTACTTGGTGTTACAATTGACAATAAAATGACTTTCAATGAACACATCAGAAATGTAAGCATCAAGTCAAGTCAAAAGATTGGAGTTATTTTTAGATTGCGAAACCTGATACCAACAGCAACGAAACTTAAACTCTACAAGGNCCCCGCTTCCTATCTGCCTGGGGGATACAGAACTTATGCAGAGAAGAAAAAAGTTGTCTATTGCTTCCATGAATAGATTAAATCACATCTGGATCAGGATAGACCAGGTCAGCGAAAAAATTTGCTTCAAGCTTTACAGAACACTTTGTAAAACCAGTCTTGATATGTAACAGCTCAACTTGGGGACTGACACAAAAGAGGTCTTGATGCTTTTCAAAGACAGCAACTGAGAAAGCTAATAGATAGGAAAGAGATACCCCAACAAAATTTCCAGTCAAAACTTATAAAATTGATGTGAAAAACAACAAATTTCAATGGATATCTTGAAAGGTAGATGGTGGTTGTTTGGTCTTATGTTATGTTATGTTTATCTGATGCGACACCAGCAATAGAGGCAATGAAATTCTCCTTGAAAGATCAGAAAAGAGTTCAGAGTCAGAGACCTCAATAAACTATTGTAACAACATTAAACAAAGACATTACAAGAGCGAGATCAATGAAAAAGGACTTTCCATTACCAAGATTGGAGAAGAATCACAGAAATAGTTTGTAGAGCAGCAGAAGCAGAAACCACATGAAACTTTCATGCTGTAACTGCGTGACTGCAATTATATATACAGAGAACAGTTTGTTTTAGAGCTGTTGTAATCTCATTCTTATACCCCATTCACAGTTGCAAATTAAATGTAGTCTTTTAATTGGTCAGTCTAACTTATCTAATGCATTTGATTCTAATAGATCGAGAAATGAATCAGTATGCATAGTAAATTTGTGGTGAATCACTGAAAGCGGAAATAACAGACATAGGAGCCATAATTCAAGTGAATGGTCGAATAACTGAGACAGAACAGTGAGACACATGTCAGAATGGAATAAAGTTGTACAAGTTGAAATTTAACCTGGTTTAAGTAAAGCTGGTTTAACTGTGCCAGTGTAAATGCTGTATTAATCACTTGTGAATATTTGCTATAATGATATTTGATATGTACTGATAACAAGGTTAATTCAATTCTATCCCATATTCCATACAATGATTTGATTGAACTTTTTTCATTTTTTAGTTTAGAGAACTTGTTGCTGCAAAATTCAGTGCTGAGGTTGAACAAGTGTGTCTCATATTTGCTGGGAGAATTCTGAAAGACCCTGATAGCCTTCAGTCTCAAAGTAAGTTCACTGTTATCACAGCTTTCTTCTTTCTGTGGTATGAATACTACAATTTAACGCCCAAATAGGTGAAATTGCAGTTTTTAGTGCCATGCACTGGGATCGCAATAGTAGAGAAGAAAAGTAGATAAGAAGATTCTGCAACCCCGTGTCATGTCGCGCCAGTGGTTTGGCTATACCTATATGGTTGAGCCCTGTCCACCTAACGGTTATGCCTGCAGAGGATTACACCACTGCATCGCAACACCTTCAAATATCCTAAATATCTAAGATCAAAACCTTACAGGTTTTTGAGCATTTTATGCAAGCAAGTACAGTAGCACAGGCCCTGCAGTCATCAATATTGTTTTCCTGTCATCTAACTGAAGAATCCTTATCATAATGCGATCAATTCTCAAGAATTTGTGAGAATCTTGTCATTTTATTATTTGTGAAAAGCCTACTGTACATGCTCTATTCTAGTTAGTGATGTTTGCTTCTTTTGTTAGTTTTTGTCAATTATCATGCTACTTCCAGTACCCGGGGGGGGGGGGGGTACTCTGGCATACTTAAGATAGGGATGCTCAGGTTACTTTTTTGGGTCTAAAATTTGGGCAAGGGTTATTTTTTTGGGTCAATGATTTGTACAGTTATTTTTTTGGGTTCCTGAAATTCTGGCTTACTTTTTTGGGTCTCAAATATGGGGAAAATCAAAAATGTGGAAAATATAATTTACAACGCAATCAGAATCCAGTAACATTAACTAAAATAGAAAAACTCGAATATCCAAATACAACACGGAGAAATCAGTTACTGCACTCTTTTACAGATGTAAGATATACTGATTTCAAAACTTTTGGGTATATAGGGTCAGAAAAATTATTCTTTTGGGTCTATTTTCATGCTAGAAATTATTTTTTTGGGTTGATGCGTCGTACCCCAGCCTGAGCACCCCTATCCTAAATATACCCGAGTACCCCCCTTTCCAACATAGGCCATACAAATTCACAGTTTTCATTGGTGAGTTGAAAAACATAGTACTGTATGAAATGATAATGTTTTGTTTAAGTAGCTTAAATCCCTGACAATACAAGTTTGATTTTTTGTTACTATTATAGCACTAAAATGATGTAAACACAGCCCTTATAGATGTCCTTACATTTTGTTATGTTTGAACTCCTTCACAAAGGGTCCAGTGTTAGAGTAAGAAGATTGATGAGGTACTTTTCTCGGTCGCGGACTCGATTAGGTCTGCTCTATTTCTGCGATCCCAGCGTTTGGTGATGAAAATTGCAACTTCACTTCACCTTCACCTTTTGAAGTATACATACAGTTGATAACATTTAGCTTTCTTTGACATTTACAGATATAAAAGATGGCGTGACAGTCCATTTGGTTATCAAGTCTAAGAACAAGGTAACTTACAGTAGCCTTCTTTGTAATACAATTTTTTCTTTTTGCTTGGTTACCTTATCCTGTACCTCTATTTTGCTATGGTACGATAGCCTGACATTTATTTTGTATAAAGGAGAACTTTGATGGATAAAATTAATCTCTGAAAAAATGGATGGATCTTCTATTATCTAGAAACAGAAATTCTTTGGAGGCATAACACGATACGTTATTTGTAGACTGATATCATGGTCATAGTGTTATCACTATTGATGGGCTGCCAGACACTCTAACTTCAACTTTATAAAACAATTTTAATTTTGAGAATTATTGTACATTTTGATGTACAGCTTAAGCAGAAAACACTGATTTTAAAACTTCACTAAGGTCAGTTAATGCTTGGCAAAAGCAACAAAAAGTCTGATCTTGTCTTCAACTGTCTTCATGGTATTCTTCTGCATGTTACTTTGCTGTGTCACGCTAATCTCCGTGGAACTCTGCATGTAGCTTTGAGTTACTGCTAGTCAACATCAAGCAATCAAATTTGCACATATATTCCAATAGTGTTGGTCAGGAGCCTCATTCCAAAGGACGTTGAAAAGAAGGCAGTTAAAAAGATGCCGTTATATTATGAGTCCCAGTATGGGCAATCTCAGTTTGGTGTAAGTCTTGTTTTCATGAGTGATAATACAAGGAAATTTTCAGTAGCTGTTACTTCAGATTATACTTTTCAGGCACAAGAACAAGCCTCACGAAATGCAAGTGCACCAAGACCAGCAAGTCAGGTACTGTAAATGCTTCAACCTTGTAAAGTACCAGGTGGTCAAGTAAATCTTCACATGTTTGAATGGCTTTAATTTTCAAATTATTTATTGGATTCCAATAGACTGATTGAAGCATTTCTCAAATTAGTTATTCAGATGACTTTCTTATCTTTATCAGCAACGTAGATCACGGTGTGATCAGCATTTAGAGATTGATTGCACCCTTCTTAAGTTATAAATACAAGAGATTTTACCGGGTGTCTCAAAAATAAGTACCCCCTTTTGATCGAACAAAGGAACAAAAAACGATAAAATTTCAGGATTTTTTGAGTTCATAGCTACATTTGGCAATCTTTAACTTAAATACACATACCTTGCATTTTGAAATCGTCCACCAAACACCGGAGATATGAGTTTACAAGGTCAAAATTTGGAGTGCACCTGAAACCAGAGGTTTTGAGAAAGGGCCTAGCCATGATTTGACATCACATAAACATTTTGCAAAATGATTTTCAACTTTGAACTTATATTTGCTATTTTTGAAAAGAATTATGCCTTGCATTGCTTCAATTGTTCCTGAAATGACTTCTTTTGCGGAATCGGTCCTTGCAATGCATTTCATCCCAAGTGTTTTGTATTAAAGACAAGAAAAAGGAGCACCTGCGCGCTTTTTTGGAGATGTGGCACGACTTTATCATTTTGTCACCTTCTTATAATATTTGTTTTGTCAGGGTCATGCCCGTGCGTCTTTTATTCTTTTCAAGAGCAGTAAGATAAAAACTAAAGTTTGCAGGGCCTTTGAAAACTGTCAATGACACAATCCNGTAGGCGACCTTATTTTAGTGTTTTAATTTCATTGTAGTAATAAATAGTGTCCCCAATTAGCACAGTATGCTAAATACATAGACACTGTAATAAATTCATAATAATAATAATAATAATAACCCCGCATAAAAATATTTCGTGTTGACATCCTGGAAAAATTGCCTGCTATAAAATCTGATCAAATTTGATGAAAATGTAGCATTGCTAACGATAGTTGCTTTCTACAATTTGGTAAAACCCTTGAGGTATAGTAAATTTGTGAGTCCAAATTAAGTTAATTGAAATT
The DNA here is from genome assembly GCA_004194395.1 of Aurelia aurita complex sp. Pacific. Lineage (NCBI taxonomy): Eukaryota > Metazoa > Cnidaria > Scyphozoa > Semaeostomeae > Ulmaridae > Aurelia > Aurelia aurita complex sp. Pacific. The sequence goes on from REGL01000178.1 coordinate 139,253, forward strand.
GTATTAAGAGAAAATACCGGTATGCTTAAAAATGACACTTACTTTAAGGGAGATTATTGGATGTGTAAAGTGAGATAATTCCCAAAATGAGAAGGTGAAGTTGCGTTTTTCAGCGCCAAGCACTGGGATCGCAGAAATAGAGCAGACCTATAATTGAGTCCGTGACCCCTTTTCATGACGCTCAAATGGTGGGGTCTTACCGGGTATCAAACCCACTCTGCCTGACTGTTCTGGCTGCAAAGTCAGAGGATTACACCACTGTGCCACAACACCTTCAAAAGAAGTTGCTACTGATTCTGAGATAATAAATGAGAAGATAGGAGTTGCTCTAGAGATGTCCAAATAGTAGCAGATTCAAAATCAATAGGCTAGCTCATGTGTCTTTTTTTCTTACATTCCAGTAAGAATTTTCAATATAAACGCTACTCTACTTAAAAAATACTTAATGAAACGGCAAGGATGATACCACAGGATGCAAAAGACTGTATACCCTGTCCTGTGGCATTACACAAAACTAAGATGACTTACATATGAATAAACAAATGACAAAAAATGAAAAAAAGAACCAAGGAAAGAACATTGCACTGTCTCTCAAAATGCCCACAAATGCCCACAGACAGAATGTTTGCATCAGTAACTATGTGCATATCGCAAATCTCACCTAATATCTTATTTGAAACTGACTTTACATATAATGATTAACGAAATGATTGCTTACAGTATGTCTGTTGGCCAATTTTGAAAAGTTGGTGCATTCACATTCAACAATTATTTTATTTCTTTAGGCAACATCTTCTACTCCAAGTCAACCAGCAACAACAACAGCAAGTCAGCCAGGAGGATTAGGAGGCCTTGGGATGGGTGGACTTGGCTTTGATTTTGGTAAGTCTGCTTAATAAGATGCTTCTTGCTCAGTTTTGGGATTCAATACACATTCAAGAAGTGTCAATAGCAATTAGTGTACTTTTTATTATGTGAACATTAAGACTGCGTTCACATGATACCGGCACAATTTGAAAACGATGAGGAATGTGACGGATAGGCTTCCTTTCTCATGAAAACAGTACTTTTTTTGCCGGCAGATTTTGAAAATGGATCTCTACAGTAAGTGGCAAATTTTGAAAACGGTATCATGTGAACACCAGCTCTAATTTTGCTACCGTCGCATTTTTCATCATTTTCAAAATGTGCTGGCATTGTGTGAACACAGTCTAAATTAATCAGTCTAAAGCTTTTACATTGCTGAATTTCAAACCGTCAAAATAGATTTGTTCTAAGCCACTACCTGTCATCAAAGAATGCCTATTGGAGGAACTGAATGTGTGGATGTATCAATAGACGATTGAGCTAAAGATAGCGGCGAGGAATTTTTTACCAAGATGCATTGCGTTCTAATTGAGAATCTTTAACGATTCTATAGGAATATTCGATTAAAGAACGCAGTGCATCTTGGTAAAAGTTCCTTTCCTCCATCTTTAGCGCAATCGTCTATTGTATGGCAGTTCTTCAAGACCATTTTTAGCATGAAGTATGGGTGGAAGAAACACTTGTGTTGTACATAAACCTCACTATTTCCTTTGTGCAGGAAATCCAATGCAAAATCAGATGGCTGAACAAATGGCACAACAAATGCAACAAAATCCTGATCTACTCAGACAGACAATGGATAATCCATATGTCAGGGTCAGTTCATCATCTAATTTACAGCAAAAGCAAGTTGTGTATAAATGTGTAAATAAGATCTACCCTGCATATTTTTCGTTTTTGTTTTTGTTTATTATTCAAATATAGAATTTTACAATATATTTTCCATTCTACTGTACCTAATTCTAATTACTATACAACACTACAGGTACGATACCATGGGGAGCGAAATACTATAACTACCCCATGGCCAATATATAAAAACATGAAACGTTACGAAACAATTAAAAATTAATGGATATGTACTAGATTCTGTCTCATATCAGATGTCAGGTCAGGGTTTAAATGGGTTGAAAGATTTTACGAGTGCAAATCATTTAATTGTTGATTTAGGAAGGTAAAATGGCCGACATCTGATGTGAAACAGAATTTTCAAAGGAAAGAGCGATAAAGGACTTGCTTATTTTCACTCTTTGTTTGATTTAGTTGAATCTGTTCATGAATATGGTACTCGGCAAGTTACCAAGAATAACATTTTTTTTAACTCAGAAAACAGTCTGCAGTCTGGAATGAGGTCAATGCGTTACTGTGGCGCAAAGATGTGGAATGCCATTCCGATAGAGATAAAAAAAGCCCCATCTGTCATTATTTTTCGTAAAAGCCTGAAATCATACTTATTTCACAAAAGTTAATGAAACAGCCATGAAACAATAAATCAAACAAATTCTTGCTACTAACTAAATGTGGTTACTAAAAGTTATATACTATGGAGGAGGCAGATGCAAAGAAACAGACCAATTTCTTGCACATTTAGGCCTTTTGAACCTACGTTCTCATCAGAGTGTGACTTCTATGAATCAAACGAACTGTTAGACATTGTTACTAACAGCCTAGAAAGGGGTTCTATCTCCTTGATTAGGTTACCTACTCAGAGAGCTCCTCCAAATTCCCCTGCATACAATAATTGATCCGTTTAGTTTTTCTTATATCTTTGTTATATTTGGTAGTTTCTTTCTTTAATTTTCCTTGTGTTTATAATGTGGTTTTAATTTAAATTGTATGTAACGCAATTTAAATTATGAAACCGAACTGTTCAATTTTAAGAATATTAAATTAAACATGTTTTTTTATATTCATAAAATATTACATTACATATTGCCTACTATACTTTCTAATTACTATACTACAATACAACACTACAGGTACAATACCACAGGCAGAAAAAGACCATGACTACGCCTGTGGCCTTTAACACAAAGACATGCAAATAAATGAAGATTAACTAAAAAAAACACAAAAAGCTACACATACAATTAACTACTGATAAATACTGGGAACTGTCTCACATTTGATGTAAGGCCAGCATCGGCGCACGGTGCACGGCGCACGATTAAACATGTATTACAGACTAAGCCATTCGTGCATTAACTACGACTATTCTTTAGAGTTCGTAAAGATTAGACTCTCCACAGAATCTGGAAAAGAGAATTCTGTGAAATGCTAAAGAATACTTGACTTATGACCTACGAGAGAACTGATCCTGTCGAAATAGTTCTTCTCATCAAACTGAAATTTTTCGAAAGAATTTTTCTTACTTAAACTTGACCTTCCAGCTTGATTTACTGTCAATTTTGATTTGCCATATAGAACTTGATGTCAAATCCAGAGATGATGCAACAGCTGATGATGAGTAATCCTCAACTAAGACAGATGATGGAGGTTGGTATCAAAGCGTTTAAGTTTGCATGTTTTCCTTCAGGTATTGGCGAGGTACTTGCTAAATAGTGCACTTGCCACCGAGAGAGATTTATTGCATTGTTTCAATTGTATTGTATTGTATTGTATTGTTTCAATTGTATTGTGTTGTTTAACTTGTATTGCATTGTTTCAATTGTATTGTATTGTTTCAATTGTATTGTATTGCATTGTTTCAATAATAGAAAACTGGATACATTTGAGAGCTTCGTGTTTTATTGGAATTACTAAAGTTCTAGTTCTGTGAAAGATTCATATCTAAATCAAAGTTAAATAATGCTAGAAAAATTCAAAATAAATTCTTTCTTTTGGAGGCAACAAAACGATAAAGGTCCCGGGGTATCCCTGAAAAAGTACACAGATTTGGTTTCGTCTAGCGCTGTGAATTTGGCTTTAATCAGTGGCTAATCACTTTTTAAAAAATGTTCCTCGATAGTTAACTTCAACATATAGATACCTCGTTTGTTGGTATCTGGTGCTTTGAGAGCGGAAACATTAACCTTGAAAGCTCAAGTGTGTACCTACCTGCAAACCAGAGCTTAAACCTTTCGGCCTCAGCAAATTCTCGCAGCACATCAAAATTGAAAACTGAAATTAAAGAAAAATTAAGAAACTTCTGGGGGTGACTTCTGGCAAACAGAATATAGTAAGATCTAACATTATTTGAATTTTATCAAGGCAATCATTGATCTATTCACTGTGCCTCAAGAAGTTGTTTAGGCCAAAAGGACAAAGCTCTGGTTTGCAGGTGGATGCAAATTTAAGCTTTCAAGATTAATATTCCTGCTCTCAAAGTACCAAGGTCCACAAAGAAGGTATCTATGTCCAAGTTAACTAGCAAAGAACATAATGAGAGTGATTAGCCATCGATTAGAGCTAAATTCGCTTCTCTGGAGCCAAGAAGATCGGTATAGTTTTTGTGAGTAACCTGGTAGATTTGATTAGCTGTGATTGTAATTTGTTTCATCATTCCTTGAAAAGAGGTGCCTTTTGCCGGATGTTTGCAACAAATTTTATCCATAGTATTCTTGTACCCGTTGTGTTTGCCTGCAAATGAATTGAGTGCTTGGGCAAATTTTCAGGAATTAAAGTTGCTGCTAGAAACATACGTGCTCATGCAATCTCATCTGCAGAGTGAGCTCGGTGCTCTACCTCGTGCACACGGGAATATTTTGTATAATTTTGTGTATTTTTACGTCTTTATACATGCTATCCAATGAGTCTGAAATGCAGCAAACATTTTAATAATAAAATAAAACAAAACAAAACATTACAAACAGTTAAGTTGTGTGATACTATATAAATTATAGCATAAAATATGATTGGAGTTTTGATTTAATATGTCTTTTATCTTCTATAGAGAAATCCGGAAATATCACACTTGCTTAATAATCCAGAGCTTTTGAGACAGGTAAGCCATATAAAGTGATCCATCAGAATAAAATTTTTAATGGAACCTCCTCATTTTAATCACTGTTTCCTATGTAAATTGCCTTTGTTGTTGTTGGTACAGTATTATCCCACCACTATGAAACTCATTTTGTAAAGCCAGGCTGCTTGGTTTCTTATCAATATTATATGAATGTTATATTAAGACAAATTTTGGACAATGACTATAGTGCCATTTGACAGGCTGCAGTTTCTTATAAGTTCGTTTCTTAGTGGTGGGGTTATTATTGAATCCATAGTTCTGGAAGGCACTTACTTTATATATTATACCTTTGAGTTGATATTGAATGATATAACGGTGAAGTTATTGCTATTTTTTTATCATACGTTGCTGACACTGCAGCTGAGAAGCCAGACGACAGACAGATTAGATTTACAGACTATTTAAACTGCCAATTAATGTTAGTGTGACACGAAGCTGCTCTAGCATGAGATTATCTAGTGTTTGATTTCCAGTTGTGTTGTGCTCTACATTTCAATTTTTAAATCTCCTTGTTGGATGGATTTTGCTTAAAACATTAATTTAATCAGTTCAAAGTATAGGTCTCGCAAAATTTTGCGACTTATCAAAATCCAGCTTAAAGTATTGGTCCTTTTCTCATTTCAAATATGCATGGCAGTGATTAGAACATGGGCAGAGAATTTGTGCATTCCGACATAAGGTAATCCCAACATGAAAATCTTCTTTCTTCATTTCATTTTATATTCTTTAAACCACGGTAATTCTGTCAGCTAAGGCTGCTTTTCGGTTAACCGTGATAAAGTTTAACAATTTACAAAAATCTACGTCTAAAGTCAGGCAATTTACGTCTAAAGTCAAGTTAAGGGCGATGTATCCATGTAAGTACAGCCCCGTATACCCTCTGTCCAAATATGCTGACACGATGCTGGCGAAGAGCCCTCAATAGCGCACTGTGATTGGCAGAATTTAACTGATCACATGCAAAACTTGAATTTTAATTTAACAACGAGGCAGCCAGCTGTGAGACTGCGTCGGGTTCAGCTCTGAAGGCGCAACCACAAGTAAGTCAGCAGTCTGCTTATATTAGAGCTGGCTACCTTTTGATGGGTAACGTGATCATATGAAATATCACGTGAAAATAGCAAAGTTGCTGTACTTAAATGGACACATTACCTTTAAACTGAAATTTAGCTAAAATAGACATTACGGTTTGAAGATGCTTTCTAACATATGCTTTTTTTTATCATTTCAGACTTTCGAGATGGCTAGTAATCCCTCAATGATGCAGGAAATGATGAGAAATCAAGATCGAGCCCTCAGTAATTTGGAGGTACGGTAGACTCAATTATTTTTCGAGTATACTCAAAGCCCGAGGTTTGTTGTTGTAGAAATATACCAATTGTCTTGCGTAGAGAGGATTGTATACTGAGGCTCCCTTGAAACGATGCATAGATTTAGTTATGCGTTGATTCAAACGTTAATAACTTGGGTACTCTACTGGGAGATACTGATCTGAAATTTACCATTGATTAAGACAACATACTGAGCGAAAGATATCAATGTTTTGATTTGCTGTTAATGATTTTCCTAAACTAACCGTCAGATTAATTTAGTATGACCTTTATTTTCTGGTTCATTGAATGTCATTTTTGATACAGTGATCGCATATCCAATTTCCTCTCATCTGTAGTCATTTTCTTGCACCTTTCTTCAAAGAGTTTGGATCGATAAGTCCAAGCCTCCTCTCCTGGAACATACGAATTCTCTGTTTCTCTTCACAGTATTATTTTGTGGTACTTTTGTCTCTGCGTTTTCTCATACACGAACTCGTTGATTCCCAGAGTCTCTTTTTTTTATTCCATTAAGAATTTACAACAATATTACAAATTACAATACCTACAAGCTACGCTACAATACTACAGAGACGATGCCACAGGGAGTGAAATACTATGTCTACCCTGCGGCCATTCTAAAAATAATTAATAAGCTTCATAAAACTACACGTAACTGCTACTACAAATAAAAGGAATGTTTAAATCCAAACGGAAAACTAAGGTACAGGCGAAGGTAGCTTGTAATCAAATTCGGTAATTGCAAGTTATGGAATAATCCTATCTCTACCAACTATATGATTTGCAGGGTTTTAGTGGCTCCATACCCAGATACGTCGCTTATCTTTCGTCCTCTCATTCATTGCAGTACGCATGTGGTATAGTCCTTCATAAGCCCTTCATTTACTAAACAATATTAATTTCTACAAAGCATTTAGCTAACAACATTTACAGGAGTTATGGTACACCAACAGTGATAGGTATTTTACTTTGTAGAGCATACCTGGTGGCTTTAATGCGTTGAGGCGACTGTACACTGATATCCAAGAGCCAATGATGAATGCAGCACAGGAGCAGGTATACTTTTTATTATGAAACCGATTCACTATTAGTGGAGGATCACACGTTTTCTCTTCCAGCTTATGTTATATAGCAGCCCCGAAGAAGTCCTGCATTGCATTATGAAATAGTGGCAATTCTTATTCTCATTAGTAATTCTACTATGTTTGCAGTTGTTTTTTTGGTCGTGTTGCAGTGTTTCTGCTCACATCTACCTTGCATTTACCACTCCATGACTTATATTCCATTCACACTTGAGAGTTAAACCAGCTCAAACTAAACCAGGTTGTCGAATGGAGCCTTCTAATTGGTCACTCCAACCAATTGAATGCCTTTGACTGGTTGAATTTTAACCTGGTTTGAATAAAGCTGGTTTAATCGTGTCAGTGTGAATGCAGTATTATTCAATTGGTTGTTGAAAGAATAGATATTGTAGATGTGCATGCCTTAGTCTATTTACAATTTGATATCGAAATACGAATCAAAGTGCTTTTTACGCATCTGCTCAACTGTCCACTCGTTCAAACCTGTAATTGAAAAATACGTAGAAAACACAGCCTTTAAGAGCACGCTTTTAGATGTCTTATATTTCCATCGATCTAAAACTTTTCATCGTAGATTCAAGAGATGTCAAATCCGTTTGCAACTCTTGCCAGTGGCGGCCAAACAGGTATGCACAATTGCCTATTACGCAATTACCCAATATTATTGCGAAATGCTGTATTTGCCGCCCTCTTATCAACACATTTCTTCAAACGAGTACTTCTCATGTAGAGTACATTTTCGCTTTCATATACTTTTGAGAACACTGCGTTGCGATCTGTGCTAACATTCTAATAAAGGGAGATCAAACAATATGACTTGCAAAATTAAGATGGCAAATGTACGTCAGTTTTGAATTGAATGCTTTGGGACATATGTGCGTGTAAAAAACCCAGTTATACTCAGTCAGAGTTACTCATGTCATAGCGTTGCATAGTTTACGGAACTGTTTGTAATTACATTTTAAGGCAAAGTCAAATCCATTTAATTCTGCTTCACATTTCTTTGTTGATAAAATTATAGCACTGCATAATCTTGCAAACTGATTGTCGGATTCAAATTTACCTGAAATACAGAATAGGAGTTATTGTGTTGAGTGGAGGTTTTCTCTGTCAATTGTGAATGTGAATGGCTTGTTAAATGAATGCTGCATGAAAATCAACGCCATACTTCGAAGCAGGGCTGGAAAAAGTGCGCGACCACGCGACCGTCGGTCAGAGGCATGTTTGAAATCTGACAAAACAACGGAGGCTCTTTTTAAACTTTTCTGAAACGTCTTTTTTGAAGATATTTTCCACTCTTAATTTTTCAATTGAATGTATTATATGAGATTTTTGTGAAAGAAAAAGAGTCTCATATTACTGCATCAAGAGTCAGGTAGACAATCGTAACTTCGGAATATCTTCTTGTCGTTTTTTGGCTGTTTCTAAAGATTTTAACGTATTTTATAAGAAACTCTTGACTTGAAAACTGGAAGAAATTGTTGATAACTGATTTTTGCACTTTCAATAATTAAGATCTGTTCCGTGGTATTTGTGGCAATTGAGTCTTAGAAAGTTTAAGCGTTGGAAAAGGTCTGCAGAACTAACTTTTAAAATTGAAAAATTTTTCTTTGGTTCATTTAGCCAGTCTCAGCTTGGAAGCTCTGCTTTTACGCCATAGACTGTTACAAAGTATCATCAAACTTGCCAAGAGTCTTTTTTCACAGTTACATGCTAATTTTTTATTCATATATCGTCACTCGACATATTCAACTAAAGCTAGAAACCAGGTTTTCTTCCTGGCAGCAAAAATCAAAATTTCCTGCAAAACCTTGCCAAAATGCCTTGCAAGTAGGATTATAAGTTGCTATATTCCACTGGGCATAAAATTTCTTCTAGCATACCTAAATTCCTTCCAAAATGAGCTTGCAGACCAACACAAGAATATTGTCCATGCATTCTTTGACAATGCTAACGCAATGCTTATATCTCTACTTGAAAACAGCTAATCGTATTAATCAACTAGGAAATGTGTGGGCATTTTGATATTAGGCGAGGCCGGGGCTTGTTGTAACACATTTTGGAAAAAATGGCATGTTTGTCCTCAAACGCAACATGCAGGTTCTTCGTGCTACCACCATTTGCCAGGTTTGGCCATTGGCTGCGGAATGCAATTTATGTTTTGTTGGTGGAGCTGCTGTTTTCTCGCAGATGGGAAATAAAATTGAGATTGAAGAGTTGCGACTTGCCTGGGCACGGGACATGTTGTGACAGACACCAAGGAAATTGTACTTACTCAAAACTTGAGGTGTTGGTACATCCCTTGAATTCATAAACTTACAACACCCGGCAAAATAAGAATAATCTAGACTTCAATGACAAATTCTATCTGAAAATGTAATGTTGTGTGTGATGTGTCATTCTAATACACAAATTGTTCAATAACGATAACAAAGTACAAAATAAAAGCATTCTGATTGAATTTTTCATTTGGTAGACATTCTCGTTAGTGTTTTAACTTGCCACAGGCTGACAAACAATCACAGCTTGCATTATTTTTCATGCAGCTTAAACCTTCTACTCTTCAAACAGCTACTCTCGCGACAATTCTTTTCAAAATTTTGGAGGCCCCTTGCCTGTGCTTTTTACCGGTCGCAGGCACTAAAAAATATTTTCCAGCCCTGCTTCGAAGACAAATTTTGATAAATGCTTGCGGACTTTTATGTATATATTCGGTAGCCAAAATCTTTCGGTAGCCAAAATATTTAGTTGCAACTAGAGTTTTGCAAACCATGCACGCATACACTTCTCTTAACTACATCTGAAAGGAAAAGTCGCACAGTTAGCGAAATCAAATTTATTCATTGTGGTCGCCATACTTTAGCTGACAAAACCATATAAGATGTAAAAAATATCATTGAAATAGTAACTCTTCTTATCAAAGGAAAAGGATCAAAGTTACATGCTATTGCATGCATAACAAAGTTTCATGCTATAAGTTACATGCTACACATGCTATGCTATTGTTTTAGAAGCCATATTTTAGCTGATAAAACCATAGCATTGGAATGATAATGACACTAACTCCTCCTATCAAAGGAAAAGGGTCAAAGTTACACGACAGCTGCTCCGAGTGATAAGTTTTTTTGTCATTGTGAAGGTCTTTGTAAGATCTAAGATGTTAAGAATTACAACTTTGTTCAGGGTTGAGTTTAAGGAGCCATTGTCACCCAGGGTCCTTTGCAGGTAATAAATGTATTATATGTTTGTTTGAAAATCAGATTTGGTCAACGTGGAAAATATTATGCGCATACTAACCGGTTTAATGTTGTACAGGAAGCCCAAGGTCTTAAAAGTACAGACCGAGCTTGCGAGGTCTGTGCAATAAAACCGAGGGCTTTATATTTTCCTGTATAACTACAAAACCGGTTAGTACGAGTTTTGTTACCTGATAGCATCTTGTAATCATAGCATCTTGTATTGACTTGTATCATTTAGTCAAACGCATTTTGTTACTGTTATGTCGCTTAAGTTTGTTGTGAATCTCACAGGCCTAAATCAGTTGCTGTGGTTACAAAAACTCGTCCTTGTATCGTATTATACAAGGCTGCGGGAAAACCGCGGGAAGTGTGCGATTAACCAATAGGATTGGCGGGACTCTTGTATTGCCTCCTTTTTGAAACAACAGTCAGGTAATATGCATCCATATTGCAGCAGTTGAAGTGATAAAAAATCAACTTGATTAAAACTTTTTTATCAGTTCAACTATGCAGTGCAGATCCAATTTATCTGCTTAGGCCAAATTTGATTTTTGGAAAGTCTGAAATTGCAGCATACGCACCTGCAAGGATTTTGTGTGACAATGGCTCTGTAAAGAGGCTCCGCCGTCTCCAAATTTCGGTCGAAACAATGATTTCGAAGTTTTTGACAGGCAATATCACACAGACGTTTACCTATTTTTTCGAAAATGAAAGCATCATTTTGAAGATTAATTTTTGTACTGCACAGAGGAAAAACCAAACATTCCTATTTTCTACGATTGCTTGGATATCAGTGGATTTTTACCAAGCATTTTTTGATGGCTTTAGTGAAGCCACATAACAAACTGCAGAAAACAATGGAGAGCAATGGGCATGTGCAGTTTTTACAGATTTGTTTACAGTTTGGTGACGAAGCCCCTTTAAGGTTGAAGAAGTAAGGTGAAATTTCATGCTGTTGATCATAATAACCTTTCTTCGATAGGCAATACAACTCCAGCTGCCAGTAACCCACAACGAGGCTCTGAAAATACATCTCCTTTACCAAATCCTTGGGGTGGTGGCTCTGCTAGACCACCAGCAACAAGCAGACCCGCCTCCACATCTTCCACTTCGTCCACCGCAACGTCGACTTCCACAACAGCTGGGACTGGTGGTAATCCGTTAAGGTAACTGCTGACCAATTACTATTCTAAATCTTGGGATCACCTTTGTATTTTGTATCACCTGAGTACCATTGTGCCCTGAACTACAGTAAGAACGCGCGAATAAGAACTTTACTTTTAAAGGATATTCAGAAATTTTTTTGAAACGATTTTCCCTGTCACTGAAATGTAAAATAGCCTTAAGTCTTGTTCACGAAGACAGTCCGAAGATCTTATTCCGAACCCCCCTCCCCCCTATTCCAGAGTCATATAGCAGCTGGAACTGCGGTAAGGGGATTGGCAAGACAGACTTCACGAAACAGTAGATGTTATCGAAATGAACGTTGCAATCATGCTAATTTGTGTTTTTTGTGGTTTTATGAATTCTGGTTGGCCAAGCTCTTGGAGCTGTGTATCATGGAGAACCAATCAATATTCTGTGCCTGTGCTATTTGTCCATAATCCTGCCATTCCTAAAGATACATCTAACTTATCTGTCTGCTCTTGTAATAATGTAATGACATGTTTATTTGTATTTGTGTTTTAGTGGGATGGCAGGGGCACAAGCAGGAATGTTCCAAACTCCGGGAGTACAAAATCTATTATCGCAAGTCTCTTCGAACCCTCAGTTATTGGAGAACATGATGCAGTCGCCGTATATGCAAGAAATGATGAACCAGATGACACGCAATCCTGACTTGATGAACAGTGTATGGCAGTTTAACTATCCATTCCCCTGCATTAATGATACAGGGTGTCCCAAAAAATAGTTGCGCCATTTGAATTGCTACTGTGAAGGAAAGATAAACCCAACTTTCCCGTTTTTCTGATTTTTGAATAGAATAGATCTCAACTTAGAGTTTGGCACAGAATTTGAGTAAATCTATATAGTTGCTGATTTAATGAGAAAGAATGGCTGTCTGTCTGACTGGCTGTCTCAAAACCTGAAAGGATTTTATCCACGTACTTAACCTTACAACTTGAATTTTAGCATCAAATGGATTTAAACTTTACTGTTATGCCAGAACACACAATGTGGAGTAATTAATGACACCATAACTGAAGAAAATTTACCAGACAGCCTGCAAAACGCCATATTGCTGGTTTAAAAGGACTTCATCACCGTGAGAAGCAAAATAACTGATGGACGCACGTCATGCAGTTGTATTGGACGTCACCTTTTCTAGCAACCCTAGATATGTTAAATACTCTTAGTTACCTCAAAATCCAATTGATGACATGAAAATGTGTTTCACTTGTGAACATCAGAAACCTGACTACGTACGTCTTTTCCACCAGTTTCTTTGATTTTGAGATAATGGAGAATAATGAATCCTCTGGTTTTCAGGCAGCCAATAATTTTGATTTGCTTGCTCCAGAAATTAGCAACTACTTTTCAGATTCACTCAAACTCGGTGTCAACTTTTAAGTTGAAGTCTCTTCTATCAAAAATCTTAAAACTAGAAAATTGGATGTATGGTTGCTCTGCAGCAGCCACTAAATCGGTGCACATGTTCTTTGGGACACCTTGTATTATCTGATCTATTGACAGATATTTCAGTTAACTCTTGGGAGTATCGTTATAAGAAGCTGCGTTATCATCGTCCCAGGAATCATCGCGGGCTCAGAGCTCATTTGTTTGTACACTCACACTCAGAAAGATATAGGTTCCATTTATCTCAAAGGCTTCTGGCTTGATAACTAAAGCAAAGGGCTGAAATAGTTTGAAGCTAATTGACTTAGTATGATAAAACGTTCTTTAAATAGAGTTTTTTGTTGCAGGGCGTTTCGGGCTTAAACCCAAAATTAACTTGATAATTGGTTAAAGCTCGAAACATCGTGTGAAACAAGACTTTGTTCAGATTACAATTCGTTGTTGTTTGTTTTCAACGAGCTGCTGTGGGACATGCTTGCAAGCAGATTTTTTGTGATTGACATAAACCCAAAATTTAGCGTGAAGCACGAGGATACATCTCCTGAACGATTGATTTAAACAACTGGTAAATCAACCAATTTCTATATTCCAGTTTATGTTCTAGCCTTATACAAACAGTTTTTCTTGATATGTAGAATTGAAATATCTGAAAGGGCGCTTCTGCGAAAGTAGCGAAGAATCAAGGTATTTGTAAGATTGTAAGGTGTATGATGTATGGAAGATGTACGTAGGATGTTAATGATAGTGTTGCTTTGAAACTGAGCTAAATTATTTTCTGCATGACTGTGTAAGGGAGTAATTGATTTGTAATCTTCTTTCAGGTTCTTCGTGGTCATCCAATGTTTGCAAATAATCCTCAGCTCGCAGAGCAGGTATGTAATTACCTTTGATATACGGGCAGTTCTTGAGGTAACCCTAGCGAATTTTTACAAATTTAAACAATCATTTTCACTCAGCGTTCTTTGTAAGCACGCTGCAATTTGAGACCATCTGAAAATGAAACTTGGCCGAACCGGAGAAGATGGATCCTGATTACATCCTGGATCCTGATCCTGATCCTGATGGATCCTGATCCTGATGGATACTGTATTTAAACTGACAGAAACGTTTGACTGCAGCAGTGGTGGAAAAGATATTTACGTTCCTGCGAAGCAAGCTCAACCTAAAATTCTTCCTTTGATTATTTTATAAATTTTTTCTTGTGCCAGATGTCATAGCGCTATTGACTACACAACGCATATGGGCACAAGAAGAACACAATCAAACATTGCCCCTTTCTTTTAATCAGTCTTCCTTCTTTCTTGCTTTCCTCTTTACATTTTCAATCTTTTCTTCTATTTTTCATCTTGTCTTCTTTCCCCTTTTCATTTTCCGTCCTTGCTCANAAACCGGAGAAGATTGGATCCTGATTACATCCTGGATCCTGATCCTGATCCTGATGGATCCTGATCCTGATGGATACTGTATTTAAACTGACAGAAACGTTTGACTGCAGCAGTGGTGGAAAAGATATTTACGTTCCTGCGAAGCAAGCTCAACCTAAAATTCTTCCTTTGATTATTTTATAAATTTTTTCTTGTGCCAGATGTCATAGCGCTATTGACTACACAACGCATATGGGCACAAGAAGAACACAATCAAACATTGCCCCTTTCTTTTAATCAGTCTTCCTTCTTTCTTGCTTTCCTCTTTACATTTTCAATCTTTTCTTCTATTTTTCATCTTGTCTTCTTTCCCCTTTTCATTTTCCGTCCTTGCTCATCTCCTCATTCCTTTCTCCCATTCCTTTCATTTCTTCTTTCCTCCCTTCTCGTTTCTGTCCTTTTTTCTTCCTTTGCTCTGTTCTGCTCCTTTTCTACCTTCAAGACAAACGAGCTTCCTGCGAAGCTACTTCGTGGCTTCATGCACTTTTTCCATCACTTGACTGCAGTTGAATTGTCTGTTATTTAAACTACTGTAGTGTGGATCCATAATTTCTGTTTCACCCAAATTTGATTTTCAGACAGAAATTGCAGTGTGCCCACAAAGGACCATAGGTGACAATGGCTCCTTAAATACCATTCCATGTGTCATCTCGCTCTGAGTTCCGATTTTTGAGTTTTACTGTTGACAATAAGTCCTTAGTAGCCAAGCCACGTAAAGAGAAAATATCTTGGCGTTAAGAAAAGCCCAAATGAGATTCGAACCTAAAGGCGATTTCCAATCAATTGAATTTTCCTAGCAGGTGGGAATTCTATTGAACATGAGAGAAAATCTCGCCTTGATGAATAGAAAGTTACGTCAGATTGACCTCTTGATGTATAAATTTCTTCCCGCTTGGAATATTCTATTGACCTGAATTTGACCTCAGTACAAGACTGTATGACTGCATTTGATATAGTAATCAGTCCGACATAGTTTAAAGGTAAGAGATGGAAAGGTGAAGAAAGGGGTCAGTTATTTATAGAAGGGTTATGAAAGATTTATATCAGTATGTGCATGTTTTATAATACAATAAGGCAGTCGATTTTTGTTTTCGATTTTATTGGCTATGATATACCAAGTATTCTGTCCTCACTCGGTATCATTAGCTGCGCCCTCGTGTCTCAGCTTTGATTAACATATTGCTCAAATCTTTAAAAAGGTCGGTGTAAGATGCTATTACAATCATCTTTGAATTAAAGGGGCTGGATAAGAAACTGCCGGGGAAATTTTGGATTTAGCAGTTTTCTGATGAGCTTATTTATTGCGACTATTCAATTAAAATTCAGAATAAATGTCTCATCTTGGAGATTAGGCTTTGAATTTTCTTCTGATACAAATTAGATCTCTATATGTTTTGGGATTGCTGTGATATAGATGGATTTCTAACAAGTATTTCCGTTGATCTTTCACCCAAAGATCGGCCTGCATCTAGATAAGGATCTTTCCTTTTGAATTTAGCTAATTAAAAAGGAATTTCTCCTTTCAAAGTGCGATATTTGATGCACAAACCATGGATTTGTTTACGTATTTCTTATCCAGCCCCTTTAAGTGGCTTGGAAAGAACTTAGTGGGGTTTTTTCTTTAAATCTGGCATGGAAATTTATTGATATCTTGACTAGTTCCAAAATTGTGGCATTTATTAAACTTGAGGCTATAGCCTTATCAATTTTCTAAATCCTAAACCAGAAAAGATACAGATTTCTGCTTACCACCGTATTGTAGACCTTCATAAACTATGGTTTTCTTGAATGGCATATCCCCTTTCCGCTATTGGTTTAAGATTTACGATGATTTAGATTTTTCAAATTTTTCCATTAATTTTTTCAAAAATGATTATTTTGCCGCCATGTTGAAAAAAATCAAGATATCAAAACATTTCCACGGCAGATTTTCGGCAAATTACCATAAATTCCTTTCAATTCAAAGAAAAATGTCATACTTTTACACCCACCTTTTTTTAATATTTCAAAGATTTGAGCCCTATGCTGCTTCTATTCGCTTTGGTCATACATTTGGTCTAAGTTCTTTAAATTACTTTCAATTAAAGCCAATTTGTTTCTTTACTTTTAGATCAGCTCACAAATGCCAAATTTTATGCAACAGGTAAGCTAAATTGATCAAAATGCATCTGCATCGAAAACTCCTAAAATCTCAATAATTTGTACTTCCTTGCAGCGCATGACAGAGCTCTGAGCTAGTGAGACGAAAGAGAAATAGGCTTAAAAATGTTTACTTTGCTTGCTTCGAATGACTCCTTATTCTCTTTTCACAATGTCTCCTGAAGTCAAGACGGCTATCCACAACTTACCCTTGAAATCTCATCGAGATGAAACTTGCAAATATTTGTATGACTGAGGTTTAAAAAACTAGAAATTATCTCCATTCTTCATTCTTGCGAGAAATCTTCAGTGAAAATGAAAGTCATTACAATTTGCGTAACCACAATGAATATGTCAACCCACGGTGAGATTAGTTAATTGTGGCAAATGATGCCACTAAATAATACGGAATGCCGAATCAATTGGTTATTTTATAGTAAAGATAACTGATTTGCAAGGAGGATCTGTAAGCTATGTAAAGACATAACTCATGGAAACGTTAATTCATAAAAGGCCATGTCGTGTTTTTATTTCGAACTCGGCTTTTAACGAATTAAACGAACTGTAGACATCTATTTTTTGCACTGTATTCTTTTTATATACTTTTAGAGATTTTATATACTTTTTCTTTTTTAACAATTATGTATACCGTAAAAGCTCTATTAAGCCCCCGGGGAGCTTATTTAATTTTGGATACTTTTTAGTTCTTTTACACCACATTTTGCGGTTTAAACATACAATTTTACGAGTTAAATACATGAATTCGACACAGTTTTATCTCCAACCATATTAAAATTAACATGCAAACTTATTTAGCTCAATAAATGGAAAATCTTTGGTAACCTCTGGAATTTGATATAAGTGAGGGATGGGGGCTGAAAAGAGAGGGATGGCTTAATAGAGCTTTTAGGGTATTTTTAACGTTGGCATTCATTAGCTGTTACGTTGGCTATTTATTGTAAGGAAACGGAAAATGAAATGATAAAAATATAGTTGCATCTAGCATTTTTGGACAGTGTAATTCAGACAGCAGGCTTAGCTATGCATTTACAAAGCAGCAAACGTTTTTCATTCGCTGTACATAATGTGAACTGTGTAAGAAAAACGGGTTGGTTCCAGTGGGACAATTGATCCAAGATCTCTCACTCTTTTTTCCAGATGCAGAACCCTGCAATGCAACGTGCAATGACAAATCCCCGCGTACTTCAAGCCATCACCCAAATTCAGACTGGCATTCAACAGCTCCAACAAGAAGCACCCGAATTGCTCCCTGTCCTCGGAATGTCTCCCTCGCCAGCGTTAAGCTCATTCACTATGCCCTCTACAGCAACTACAACACCGCCAACAGCCACAACAGCACCTTTGAGCTCAACTACGCCGTCGCAAAGCACAACTGGACCCACAGCAACACCAACGACAGGAAGCACAGCTCCGCCAAGTACCAATCCTCTTTTCAACCAAATGTTTCAATCAATGCTACAACAACAACTTGGTGGACAAAGCCAGCAGCAACCACCACCTGAAGAACGATTTAGAGCTCAGCTTGAGCAGTTGGCTGCTATGGGTTTCGTCGATAGAGCTGCAAATTTACAAGGTATGAAGCATTCTTAAAGGTGATCTGAAGCGAAAATTTTATTGATGCAAATGAATATGATTGTTGGATGATAAAAATTTCTGTTGACAATTAGTTCATATCTTGTTTCATTTTCGAGTTATCCACTATTTTGTATGGTTAGCTAATGACGTCATTTTGTTTGCAAAAAGTAAAGAAAGTATGTAAGGTTGACTATGTTTCCAAAGGGAAATCTATCCAAAAAACCTTCTTCAATTAACATGCTTTTATAAACATGATATTATGTCATGAGACAATATATATTACATTTATTTAGCTCAGCTCAGATGTTGCTTACAACTGTAACCTTTCAAAGATAAGAGAAAGCTATATTTATATGTGTTATCCTAGTAATTTGCAAACAAAATGACGTCATCGGCTGATACTTAAAAGCAGCGGATAGCTTGAAAACGAAATGACATACCAATGAAATTTAAACAGGATTTCTTATCATTCGACAGTAATGTTCATTTGCATGAATAAAAATGTTCGTTTCAGGTCACCTTGAAAGGGGCAGTTTGACACAAAACGTGGGTAACAAATTCTGCATAACACAGTCCCATCAGCCTAACCTAAACCATCAGCCCAACCCAAATGCCAGAACATGTTTAGATTACAGTAAATCCCCGCATATAAGAACCTACTTTTTTGAGCGCCAGGCTGGAATAGGCTCTTTTTTAAAGGTACTATGACTAATTTCAAGTTATCGCGGTTCTTATTCGAAGGGTGCTTTATGTAGGCCTTTTCGTATTCTTCATCAAACATGTTCCGCCCTGTTATTGGTTGTGGCAAAGTTATTATGGACTTGATTACTAATCCTAAGCGTAAAGACGGATTATCAAACTTCTAGGAGGAGATTCAAACTTTGACAGCCAACTGGGACAAAAATGAACTTGATAACGGCAACCAAAAATCAGCTTTGCCACCCCTCTGCATTAAGAACGTATTTCTCATCAAACTGAAACAAGCTCTTGCTTACAAGGTGCATAACTCAAGAAAACAGCCTCTACATTCTCCCTTTTGGTGGGTTCTTTTATGCGGGGATTTTCTCGGATTTACTGTATCTTCTCTTCGTTGTAATTCCAACGAAATCAATTAGCCAGCTAATCTAATACCGGATGTCCTAAAAGAACTGTCTATAAGTTTGACCAATGCTAATGCCAAGAGTTTCTGTCAAATCACCCAGAAGCAATTTTTGTGTTAACCATTAATTGCTGAAGNGTGCATAACTCAAGAAAACAGCCTCTACATTCTCCCTTTTGGTGGGTTCTTTTATGCGGGGATTTTCTCGGATTTACTGTATCTTCTCTTCGTTGTAATTCCAACGAAATCAATTAGCCAGCTAATCTAATACCGGATGTCCTAAAAGAACTGTCTATAAGTTTGACCAATGCTAATGCCAAGAGTTTCTGTCAAATCACCCAGAAGCAATTTTTGTGTTAACCATTAATTGCTGAAGTATATTTTGGTATTTTTATCATAATTTCGGTAACTCCGTTGCAGAGCAATAAATCAGCAAGTGTAAAATGTCCTCTTAGGCCCAAAGTAGCTGCTAAAAGTAAAAAAGTTGCATTGTCGTAATCTTTCTCCCTGCAGAGTCATCAGAAGATATCTACTAGAATGGCCAAATTTGCCCCCCCCCCCCCACTACCAAAATAGGGTAATAGCACATGATGCACTTTATCTAATTTTGAAATGTCCTTTTGTAGCGCTGGCTGCCACTGGTGGAGATGTGAATGCTGCAATAGAGCGTTTACTACGATGAATTCATGAATGAAACGATATGCTTTAGGGATTCACAGAAGAGACAAGGATGGACTATGAAAAATTAATCATCTGTAGCTTTGTACTCAAGATATAACATGTAATGTATTGTAATTGAATTTCTTTAATCATCATTTAGAAAAACTGCAGGTGTCCTGCAACCAGTCGGTTACCCAGGGAGGGGGAGGGGGTGGAGTGTACGTTATTATAGGAAAAATCTGAAGAAGACGTTTCAAAGGAAACTAAATTGAAGAACAGAAGCCAATCTTTTCTGCCTCAAACTCCCTGGAACTCACAAAGATTATGTAATTTTATCAAAACAGAACAAAGCGATGTTGTTTTAATTGTTACATCACCGCAACTATTTAAGGTGCATAAATGATATTGGGTGAAATCTTTGTGAAAAACATTCATTTCAACTTTATACCAAAGTCGGACTTGAAATCAATTTTTTTGCTCATTATGACCCTAACCCCAGTTTCTTTACATCAGGGATATGCGGTACTTAGGTTTGCACAGTTTCCTTTCATCGATCATTCTGTTTTGTTGGCACTTTCGATCGAATTGAGTGAGCTACCTGGAGCTTATGCTTACCATACTCAGTTTTGAGCATGTTATTCACAATAAGAAACACTGTAGGCCCTGTTTTAGCAAAAGATCAACATTCAGGAATTCCAAATGATTTCATTTCCAAAGATGATTTTGAATTCTCAATTCAATCAATACGCAACAAGGCTAAAGATGGCCGTAGGGAACTTTTTACCAAGGTGCATTGTGTTCTTTCATAAAATCCTAAATATCTGTTGTATATGTTGGTTATTTGAACACAGTGCGCCTTGGTACAAAATTCCTCGCCGCCATCTCTTGTGTAATCGTCTATTATTCAGCTCAACTCTAAACCTTGTTTCCAAAACACGTTAAAGTCCGTCTTGCGTTAGCTGTCAGTTGAGATTTGCGATAACGCAAAATCATTCGTGCAATCTCTTTATTTTGTTTTATTCGCGGACTCTTATCACCTGACATTTAACGTGAAACAGACTTTAGGTACAAGTATGACGAGTATATGCTGCAAGCTAGGGTCTCGCTTTAGATGACCTGTCGAAGGAAGACTTGTGTGATGTAGGCAGTATCCTATAGACACTGGTTGTTGTTGATTATAACATTATTTTGCATGAGAAATTGTGCCTCTGTCAAAATGTGAGAGATTTTATGTGGATTTATTACTTCTGAAAATAAGTGAACAGAGTTCCGTGACCCAGAGGTACCTGTATGATTCAACAGCAAAGATCGTTTTGTTTTCAAGCAAAATCCAAGGAAAAATTCTACAAATCTCAAAGAATCACATTGTTTCAATCTTCTTTTAGGATTTGTTGAAAGAGTAATATGCCTTTCGGGTGTCCCTAAAAATGTATACGGGTTTGGTTGACTCCAGCGCTGTGAATTT
Organism: Aurelia aurita complex sp. Pacific; assembly: GCA_004194395.1. Lineage (NCBI taxonomy): Eukaryota > Metazoa > Cnidaria > Scyphozoa > Semaeostomeae > Ulmaridae > Aurelia > Aurelia aurita complex sp. Pacific. The sequence goes on from REGL01000178.1 coordinate 160,696, forward strand.
TGCTTCGATCAATGTGTAATCACTCTAAAATGTTCCTCGATAGTTAACTTGAACATAGATACCTCGTTTGTTGATATTGATACTTTGAGAGCAGACATGTTAATCTTGAAAGCTCAAATTTGCCTCTTCCTGCAAACCAGAGCT
>REGL01000178.1:163374-193448 GCA_004194395.1 Aurelia aurita complex sp. Pacific
ACTCCAAAGGCATTCTCCCGCTAAATAAGGTAAAGTAAGGTATTTAGCAGTAATATAGAGACAAGAAATGAAAGCTACAGTTAATTTTGAACAATATTTGTAAACTTTATTTTCGAATAAAAAGACTTCTTGCCGATGAAAAACAGGTTTGAAATTTTGAACTGCCATATTTGAATTCTTGCGGAAAATATTCAGTTGCACAGGGCAATCACCTGAAAACAATTCAGCATGCAAAGGGTTAAAACCATCACCATTGGAAAAAGGCTAAAGTTAGATATGAAAATTCACTTGGTCAAATCAGTCTTTGAATTCCATACCTATATAACGGGCAATTTAGTAAAAAGTAAAGATTCCTGTGTAGGCCTTCAATCAGATTCATATACTGTAACAGGCATTTGTGAAATTGTGAACTGTGATTTGTGATAAGGAACAAATTTGCAGAGTAGAAAGCATCAATAAAAGTCTGCAAATCCCTCATATTTCTTTTGAATCACCTTGTGTAAACGTCTCTTTTACTTGTAGGAATGGATTTAATCATTGCAAGCTGTGTGTTGATACTGTCATTTGCAGTCCATTCAAATGCAGATGGACCTACAAATGGGTACCTTAATTTTGTTACCCGTCATGTTTATGTGCCTGAAAAACTGGATCAAGTTGCTGCATTTAATTTAAGAAGAGTTGGTGGAAGTGCTGGTGAAATTTTCTTTCATTGCAAGGTAAGTATGAAACAACAGAACACAATCATCTTATCATACTGGAAGAGTCAGAAAATGGTAAATTATTTGAAAGGCCACTGCTCCCAAATGTAGAATGCTTGGAAAAGAACCAGAAAACTTAGACCTACAGTAATTATGATGAAAACGGAACATCTTTCATCGCTTTCAAAACAAGGCTGATTCGCTTTGGTGTGAAAATTCAGGCTCATTCTCATGGAGCTTGCACAGAATTTATTGCCATGGTATCTTCTGCCGTTTATGAAATTTTGCCGGTATATTATCGTGTAAACGCTAGTTAAAATTTTGCTACCATCACATTTTTCACCGTTTTCAATGTGCCGGTATCGTGTGAACAGAGTCTAAAAGTTACTAGCTCTAAAAGACTTTTAAATGCTGGCTCAACTTCTTAGTTTCTTATGAAAATAATAAAAGTATGTTCATATTTCATAGAATTTTCCTAGCTGAAATTGGTCATTCCTTTCTGATTTTGTGGCTCATGTGAACATGAGGAGACCTACCGGGTGTCCCAAAAAAATGTATACAGATTTGCTTGACTCCAGTGATGTGAATTTAGCTTTAATCAATGGCTAGTCACTCTCAAAAGGTTCCTCGATAGTTAACTTGAACACAGATACCTCGTTTGTTGGTATTGGTGCTTTGAGAGCAGAAATATCAATCTTGAAATCTCAAATGTGCGTCCACTTCCAAACCAGAGTTTTGGCCTTTTGGCCTAAGCAAATTCCTGAAGCATATTGAAATTAAGAACTGAAATTAGTGAAAAATCGAGAAACTTCCCAATGGGTGACTGTGGGGTGACTTCTGGAAAACAGAGCAACACAAGATCTAATGTTGCTCAAATTTTATCAAGGTTATCATTGATTTATACACTGTGCCTTAAAAAATTGCTTAGGCCAAACGGCTAAAGCTNCATGTGAACATGAGGAGACCTACCGGGTGTCCCAAAAAAATGTATACAGATTTGCTTGACTCCAGTGATGTGAATTTAGCTTTAATCAATGGCTAGTCACTCTCAAAAGGTTCCTCGATAGTTAACTTGAACACAGATACCTCGTTTGTTGGTATTGGTGCTTTGAGAGCAGAAATATCAATCTTGAAATCTCAAATGTGCGTCCACTTCCAAACCAGAGTTTTGGCCTTTTGGCCTAAGCAAATTCCTGAAGCATATTGAAATTAAGAACTGAAATTAGTGAAAAATCGAGAAACTTCCCAATGGGTGACTGTGGGGTGACTTCTGGAAAACAGAGCAACACAAGATCTAATGTTGCTCAAATTTTATCAAGGTTATCATTGATTTATACACTGTGCCTTAAAAAATTGCTTAGGCCAAACGGCTAAAGCTCTGGTTTGCAGCAGGAGGTAAATTTGAGCTTTTAGGATCTACATATTTGGTCTCCAAGTACCAATATCAACAAACAAGGTATCTATGTTCAAGTTAACTATCGAGGAACATTTTTAGAGTGATTAGACAATGATTAAAGCTAAATTCACATTTCTGGAGTCAACCAAATCCGTATACATTTTTTTGGGACACCCGGTATATTTCATAACAATTTTAGGTCATTGTCAAATTTCCTTAAGACATACTGTAGTCTTCATCTTTCATGTCATAGTTTTCTGCACATCCATATGCTACACTTTCTTACCAATTTTTATTTCTCTATTCAGATAATCAATAGCACAAGCACAACAGATTTTGAGAGCAACACTGCAATAGGAAGATTTGCTGATGGAGTTACACAAAGTACTTGCGAGTTCAATGTCATAGATGACAACATACCAGAGCCAAATATTACGTATAGTGTTGGCATTGTCATACAAGGAATAGCTGCTGAGATCGGAGTATCAAATGTTTCATTTGTGACAATTCTCTCCAATGATGATCCTTTTGGCAGTATTGGTTTTGAAGTGGTAAGTGTGTGATAATTTTTTCTTTCAAGCCTTAATACCGTACATGTAATATCTTTACCTTTTAAATCCTAACGGCAATGCTGAAAGAACGCCAGCTTCCTGCAATCCTATAGTCTGTAGCAATGTTTAGAATTTCCTGCTGTTTTACTGGTGTGGATCTGGCAGCAATTTTCTTTTTTCACCTCTCATCTGACTCTAGTTTACTGGCTTTTCCTTTTCACTGCTTCTGTGTTGCAAACACCTTTCTCTTTCTTTTCTTTACTTTTCCCTCCCCTTTTTTTCTCTCGTCTTCCTAGTTACTGTGATGAANGGGTAAGTGTGTGATAATTTTTTCTTTCAAGCCTTAATACCGTACATGTAATATCTTTACCTTTTAAATCCTAACGGCAATGCTGAAAGAACGCCAGCTTCCTGCAATCCTATAGTCTGTAGCAATGTTTAGAATTTCCTGCTGTTTTACTGGTGTGGATCTGGCAGCAATTTTCTTTTTTCACCTCTCATCTGACTCTAGTTTACTGGCTTTTCCTTTTCACTGCTTCTGTGTTGCAAACACCTTTCTCTTTCTTTTCTTTACTTTTCCCTCCCCTATTTTTCTCTCGTCTTCCTAGTTACTGTGATGAACATTTTTATTTTTATCTAAATTTGAACCTTATAGCAAAGTTTCTTTACTTCTTCATGCAAATTATGCTTTCCAGCATTGCTTTATAATCTGTTTTTATTTTCCCGAATTTTTCATGCATCAACTTCCCAGGCACCCTATGATTTTTACACTCTGCCATATATCCTCAAGTGAGCATACTGTGTACCCATGTTTTGCTCTTTGAAGAGGGGGGGGGGGCTCATAAAGAGAATGCTCATTGAGAGATTCACTGTACATCTCATCAAATTAAATTGGTACATATGCAGAGATTCACATCTAAAACATGAAATGGGGTATTCTTTCTTGCAGCCAAGTCAAAGAGTATCAGTAGCTGAACCACTGGATGGACAGATATCAATTGCATCATTTGATGTTGTCAGGTTAAAAGGCTCCATTGGAACATCTACCATCTTTTATAAGGTTAGTTTTATGACTGTCTTGGCACACCAAAAAGTTTCCAATTAGGATTGGCCATTTAAAGACAGCAAATAAGCCAACTGAATTGGTGCAAAGGAAATTGGCTTTAATGGCGTGTCTACTTTTATGCATAACATTTTTAGTGTAAGAATTTCAAAGCATCTATCATGGAATCCGAACAATTTAAATCATTTCTCGGCCAAATCAGGCTACTTTCGGCTCCTCAGATCTGGAACTGTTTGCGAGATGAGTAAAAATCAGCTGAAAATCTTAACAGTTTTAAGGGTATGATAAAGAAATTGAATGACCCTATCTGTGAATGCAATCCCTGTAAATATGTAAATAATCATTTTGTCAGACACATTTTGCTACTGCAATGTCGCTGAAGTTTATTATAAATCTCACAGACCTGAAGCAGTTGCCGTGGCGACAAAAATGCGTCCTTGTATCATATAAGACAAAGGCTGCAGGAAAACTGTGGGAAATGTGTGATTAACCAAGGGCTGAAATCTTTCATATCTTTAAAAAGGTGGGTCTAAAATTCCATGACTTTTTCTTTGCATTGAATGGCTTGAAAGAAACTTATGGTACTTTGCTGTAAATCTGCCCTGGACATTTTTTGATCTATTGATTCTTTTTCAAAATGGCGGCATATTAAATATTTTGAAAAATTCCATGAAAAATTTTGAAAAAATTTAAATCATCGCAAGTCCTAAACCAATAGAGGAAAAATGAAGTAAACTTCAAGAAAACCATAGTTTATGAAGGTCTACAATATGGTGGCAAGCAGAAATCTGTAGCTTTTCTGGTTTAGGATTTAGAAATTTGAAGACGTCATAGCCTCAAATTTTAATAAATGCTGCCATTTTGAAACTAATCAAGATATCAATGAATTTCCACGACAGATTTACAGCAAAGTACCCTCAGTTCCTTTCAAGCCATTTAATTCAAAGAAAACTGTAATAGAATTTTACACCGACCTTTTTAAAGATTTGAGCCCTTGCTGGAATCTGTTTGCTGTGCATATAAATTTCTTAATCATGTTAAACTTTCTCTAGGTGGACAACGGTGGCTTTTCTGCAATTACAGAAATCATAAACCCAAGTGGAAACATCACATTTCATGATGGGGAACGTAGAAAGAAGCTGAATGTGTCAATCAGGCCAGACAACGTAAGACCATCATATTTATTCTTCGAAAAACAGTTGCAGTGCTATTATAGCCGAAAGGCGAAGGTGAAGTTGCGTTTTTAGTGCCAAGCGCTGGGATCGCAGACGCAGGGAAAACCTAATCGAGTCCACAACCCCATATCATTGCGCTCAAGTGATGGGGCTCTACCTGGGATTGAAACCTGTCCACCTGTCTGTTCTGACTGCAAAGTCGAAGATTAGTGTCCTATGGAACACTCTTGATGAGAGTTTTTCTTTAACAACAAAACCTAATTCTGAATGATATTAAATACTATTTACATGTGCCATCCATGGCGGGGAAGGACACAAGGTCATCTTGTCCCCACCATGAATGAAACTTACAATTCAACGGTTAATTTCATGAGAAAAACAAACGAAAACAAAACAAAAACAGAAACCAAAGAAATAACACAGCAACAATACAACACAGAGAAACGTAACAGACGAAAGCCGAAAAAAGTGCGCAACACAAGGTGAATATTAGCAAGCATAGAATATTAATTGAGCCGCTTAGTTTTCTCAATGAACGAAATCGTAGAATAAAACAAGAACCAACACTGTCGAGTTTCAAAAAGAGGATCAAAGACTGGGCTGCAGATAGTTGCACCTGTGAAATATGTCGCTGATGATAAACACTCTTTTTCTACCGGGTGAGTCAGAAAAAAGAATCCCCGTTTGAAAGGTCACGGCTCCCTGGATATCAAGACAATGATATCGGCAAATATATAGTTTTATGGTAGAAATTTTCAAGTCTACTATAAAATTTACCTAAGTCAAATCGGCTACTCCATTCTGAAATTATGGGGGATTTTCTCCAGAAAGCCTCTTCAAAAAACCTTCAAAACGTGCCCAAAATCATGAGCAGATTTCTCAATTATTTCTGCCTTACAATGCCTTACAGCAATGACTTGTGAACGCTTTAGCACGTGCTATCCTCTTGGGATGGTGAACAAGTCCTCCCCCTGGTATCGATGACCTATCCAGGGAGATTCCATTCTCCCAACAGGACAAAATACATGAATTTATGTGAGTGTCATCAATTTTAGGAAGGAAAATGTGCTCATTGTTTTCATTGGTTTTTGCAGGTTTTTTGAAGGGGCTTTCTGCAGAAAATCACCCATATCCACGGAAAGGAATGGCCGATTAAGGGCGGGTAAATCACTGAGCCTAATTGAACATATTGGCAATAAAACAAGACATTTTTCAATATTATTGCTTTGATATTCATGGAGCAGTGGCCTTTCAAGCGGGGATCCTTTTTTCTGACTCACCCGGTACTTTGTAATATTATGTTTGTAAATAGTTGGTTTGAATTAGTATTATCTTAGTACTACTGTAAATACCAACTTTAAATATTGATATTGTTATTGATATTACAACACTGCGCCACAACACCTTGAAATTCAGCAAATTTAGAAATATCTAAGATATTGTATCTCGTTTTGTGCATTTGTGTCTAAGATTGAAATGAATTTTTTCATGTATACTGAGTGATTAAAAAAATAATATCAGCGTTTACTGAAATGTGCAACCATGAATATTCCTCTAATTTCAATGTGCGACGTATCATTTTATTAGGGAAGGAAAACCTACTGGGTGTCCCAAAACAGGTAAGAGATTTGATTGGGGCTAACGATAAGAATTTAAGTCGAATCGATCCCTGATAAGTTTTGAAGTACTCTTAGATAGTTAACTTGAAGATTAATACCTTATTTGCTGATATTGGTGCATCAAGAGTTGGAATACTAATCTTGAAAGTCTAAATTTCCTTCTAACTCCAAACCAGAGCTTTTGGGGTCTGGCATAAGCTATTAAACTCGCTGTGCTGTGGAATCTCTTCAATCATCGCCAAGTCCAAGCAAGAAATTTCGTGCTTAGGAACACAGTTTGGTGAAAATCGAGCTATGAACTTTAGAATCAGATTCACCAATTTAGTCCCAAAGAGACCTCTTTCTTGATTCTACAAAAACTTTAAACTACACCTCACCTGCCTGATAAAAGTAATTCATCAGCGAAATAAGTCCCGTGGGCTATAACACATAGACTATCTTGCAATCTTCATTGCTTGAATGAAATTTTTTTGCATCATCTCTCACGAAATTATTACGAAACAAGCGATCGTATATGCCCAAGGGAATATACAAATGCTCACTCGTGCTTGGCTTGGTGTACTTTTGTAAATGCATTTTGACTGGAGATTAATATTCCTTGGTGACTATATTCATTAATTTGTTTGTCAGTTTGTCAGTTTCTTTCTTCTATTCAAATGGGTACCCAAAGGACCGATCCTTGTCCAAAAATGTCTTTGACTGAGGAGATTCTCCTAACCAATGTGTTAGCACTTTAGGCCAAACCAAAAAGCTCTGGTTTGTAGATGGACGCAAATTTTGGCTTTCAAGATTAATATTCCAACTCTTGATGCGCCAATATCATTCAAGACTTATTTGGGATTGATCCGACTTAAATTCTCATCGCTAGTCCCCATCAAATCTGTTACCTTTTTTGGGACACCCAGTAGATTTGAAAGTTTTCTTCACTAAAATCGGGCTTTTCGTTGTGGAGTTATTGGTGATTTAGTTTCAAAGCTGTTTTTGAAAATGATTCAAAGGGACTGAAAATGTTAGTTAGAATTAACATTTACTTGTAATATCCAAGTTTACACTTGACTGAAGCCATGAAAGTGTTAAAATTTGGTACTATTTTGTGCAAGATCTGATACAATGACGGGGAATATCTTGATGAATAGATTCCAAAATATATCTGCTATAAATGTGCACGAAGGGTGTAAGTTAGCCCTGTGGCTATACAATGACTTATAGTAAGTTGGCATCGATGGGTAATTCTTTATCCTATTATCTTGCAAACGCTGATGATACTTTATTTGACTGATCAAGTACATTCTCCCGCACGGGGATACTACTGGGAGCGTGAAATTGACAGAAATAATTCCCCTGAGACAATTCCTTCTCCGATACAATCATTTCATATTATGTTTTAACTAGGTCCTTCCCTTTTCAACGACGCAACATGAAAGTGCAAGGAATCTTGAGCTTGACTTTAGTTTCTTAGATAACAGAGTTATTCTTGCTCTTTCAGACACCCGACAATGCAATGCAATTCACAGTGGTGCTGGTAGGAGTGAGTGGTGGTGCTATACTTAATGAAACTTCTAAAAGAGCATCCCTCGTAATTGAGGAAAATGATTACCCTTTGCAGCTTGAAAAGTCAACAGAACAAGCTTCAGAGTCACAGATATTACCAGTAACAGTCAAACGAGGCCTACTTGGGGCGGGCCGTGTAGTAACAACAGTTGACTACAATACGGTAGATGGTACTGCCAAATCAGGTGTTGACTACACATCTGCTGGTGGAACTTTGACCTTTGGTGCAGGGGAAACTTCCAAGGTTATCTCTATTACAATTTTGAAGGACCCTCTTCCGGAGATAGCAGAAAATTTCACAGTGGTCTTATCAAACCCTTCCCCCAATAGTGTTTTAGTCAGTCCACACATTTTAACAATAATCATACAGAAAAATGATGATCCGCACGGGGTGATATCGTTCTTAGAGCTGAACGAAACACAAGCTTTAACTTTAGACGAAGATGGGGCTGCAACCGGTGTAGTTAAAGTGAATAGGTCACGTGGAACAATTGGCACAGTAGTTGTCGATTGGAGGGCTGTTCCTGGCCCTCTGTCTGTTGGCATTGATCCAAATAGTGTTCTGACAGAAAGCAAAGGGAACTTGACGTTTGGTTCAGGTGTATCAATGCAGGAGTTTTCCGTGGCAGTAAGGACTGACAACACGCCCGAAGAAGCTGTGGAGCTGTATATAGAGTTGATGAACATTACGGGAGGAGCAAGGTTTGACACAGTGACACCTCGTGCAAAAGTGATTGTTAGAGACAGTGATAATGCATATGGTATAGTAACGCTTGGAAATCAATCGGAGCATAGAGTTATTCTGGTAGGTACCTTATTTTTGCATAAGCAAATTGCAAAATCTTGAACTAATTGCCAGTGCTATAACTTTTGCATGCAAGGCTCCTTGAAAGGCCATCATGTTTTACTTATTTTCATATACGCGACGGTAGTTAGCATTGGGATTAAATCTTTCAAATCTTTAGAAAGGTGGTGTAAAATTTTATGACATTTTTTCTTTGAATTGAATGGCTTGAAAGGAACGTATGGTACTTTGCTGTAAATCTGCCTTGGAAATTTTCAATATCTTGATTTTTTCAAAAATGGCAGCAATTCAACTATTTTTGAAAAGATTCATGGAAAATCTTGGAAAAACTTAATTAAATCACCGTAAATCCTAAACCAATGGAGGAAAAATGCTATAACTTTCAAGAAAACCAAAGTTTATGAAGGTCTAGAATATGGTGGCAAACAGAAATTTGCAGCTTTTGTGGTTTAGGATTTAGAAATTTGATGACGTTATAGCCTCTAATTTAATGAATGCCGCCAGTTTGAAACTAATCGAGATATTAATGAGTTTCCACGGCAGATTTACAGCAAAAGCTCTAAGTTCCTTTCAAGCAATCTAATTCCAAGAAAAATGTAATAGAATTTAGCACCAACCTTTTTAAAGATTTGAGCCCTATGTTACGGTAGTTGTAACCCCTGTTTGTCAATGCAGATTTTTAACAGCAATAGTAGCTTACTTTTGTGTTGTACCTCTCTTCGCTGCAAAGACTACTAAAGTCCAACTTCACGCCTTTGTTCATGCATGATGGTTCTTTGTGTTAAAAATATATTTCTCTAAGATAAAGATTAACATCTTTTTGTTTTATCTTCTTAGTAGGGTTGGCAAATGTTATTCCCACGATTACAGACTCTTTTCCTGGAAACACGTAGGTAGCTTTATACGGGTGGTTTTGGGAAACTTTCTTACATCTGAGTGAACTAGATAAGACAGCAAATAAAAATTTTGAAGGAAAACAGTACAGTATCTGTAGCAGATCAAATCTTATTCATCTGTTAAGAAATCAAACTCATTCAACTCGACATTTCCCCTGTAACATCAATGTCTGCATCGTTTTATAGTCCACAACACCAAGGAAGATATTTGCATCTGTGAGAAGATCGGGAGGAGCATTGGCCGCAGTAACAGTAAACTACACAGTGCATTATTTGCTGCCTGGTAGCAGCATGCCATCACCAGATGTGACGATGATATATCCTGGATATGTGACAATAGAGCGTGGTTCTCACAATGCAACAATTGAGATTCGAATTGGGGAGAATGCATTCCTTAAGAGTAAAGCTGCTTTTCTTGTCCGATTGGATGCTGCTCAGCTTGAAAGTACGTAGAATTCGTCAAGAGAATCGATTTTAGCATTGCAACCTTTCGTTGAACGTTTGCAATAAAAATTCACTTGAGGCCTAGTTTAACCTTTGTTTTTTGCCATGTCAAATTTAATAGGTGTTGCTAAAAACTTCTAATTGTCAATTGATTTTGGCACACGTTCAACGTTGATAACAGCATTACATGTTGAAGTATAAATTCGTGTATAAAGATTACATCAAAACAATGTGTACATCCCCCATTTTAATTTCAATCCGATACGGCAAGAAACCATTTTTAAATCAGATTTTTAGATACGGCAGTTTCTGCCGTTTTTAATACAGTTCGATTCGACTCGGCTTGTCGAAATCGATGTCAACCGTTGGTTATGAACGATTCACGATTGTCTGAAGTTAACCAAAATTTGAGACGCATGTGAAAACGCCAGAATGATACCGGGCACATTCCTTCTGTACATTAGATTGCTAGATTGAACTGTATGCTCCCATTTTTGGTGGAAATGCTTTTATCACAAATCACCCATAATTTGCCATATTCTAGCTACTAAATTTTGAAGGTAGCAAAAACTGTCATATATCATATGCACAGAAAAATTTAAAGCAATGCAATTGTGGTATCTCTTGTCAAGCTACAGGGTGAGCCAGAAAAAAATTCCCACTTCCGATAGGCCAACAAAAATCGTACACTGGACCAATTTCAAATAGTTTTGATTTAATCTATTGTCAGTGTCCCATATTATTCATATTAATTTTCATTCGATTTTTCGAATGCCTATCTATCGATAAGTTTACGATTTCTTTAATTTTTTCGCCTGCAAACTGTCAAAAAAAACAGCGATCATATGTTCTGAAAGCTGAACTTGGTAGAACAAAGGGAGTCTTCCTCGAAATGACTAGGGAATGTGGAAATGGATTATGTCGCACGAGCGCTCGTTTAATGATTGCAAAACTTTAGTATCACTTTTATCATTTGAAAGACTTTTAGTTTTCTACCATTTCTTTGAAATAATACTTCCTAGCTACAACATGTAGGGAATTAGGCAGTAGGTCTTTGCATCAAAAAGTCGTACGCTTGTTTGAAATATTTTTTGATTCCCTAAATGCACAAACTGCTTTAGCTAGCAAGTATCATTACAAAGAAATGATGAAAAACTGGCAGTCTTCGTATTGATAAAAGTGATACAAAAGCTGTGCAATCGTCAAATGACCACTGCTCGTACGACATAAAGCATTTCCAAATTACCTAGTGATTTCGAGGAGCATGTCCCTTTGTCTTGCCAAGTTCGGTATTTAGAAAATTTGATCGTTGTTTATCGATCTTTTTAAGCAGTCTGCAGACGGACAAAATTCAAGAACTTTTAAATTTATCAACAAGTAAGCAACTTAAAAATCGACAAAAATGACCAAGAATAAACAATATTTGAAATTGGTCTAACGTATGATTTATCCTGGCCTGTCGGAAGTGGGAACTTTTTTCTGGCTCACCCGGTATAGTTCACACAACGCTGTTTTCGAAAATCTGTCTGTTAGAGTTTCGTTTTAGATTCTGTCGTTTTCAAATTGTGCTGGCAAAAATGTACCGTATTCGTGTGAACTGGAAGCCTTTCCGTAACAAGTTTATGTCGTTTTTGAATTGTGCCAGTATCGTGGGAACTCTTTCTTATAGCCTCGAAATGATCGTGGATAGTAAAGACGCTTCTTGCTTCTCTTTTCTAGAATCAACTATCATCTCGCCAAAGACCCCAGTTCTTGGTACGCCAACGAGAGCTTTCATCAACATAACATCTGAACTTGCCAATGGTGAAATTTCATTCTTTAACAACCCTGTCAGCATAACTGTGGATGAACCATCAAATGGTCAGATATCAAACCTATCGATTTTGGTCATGCGAGATGGTGTCTCTGGACCTGCAACGGTTTATTGGACTTTGCGACCAACAACAAGCACATTGACAAGCGGAGACGTATCACCCTGGAATGGTACTGTGTACTTCGCCGTGGGTATGTATCTTTGAAAATACTTTGAAAGGAAGTTGATTGATTTTGCATGCCTGGCTGTTGGAGATTGGAGAGCTGCAGCTGTTATTCCTTTCCATGCTCCCATCCCCCTCCCCTCCATGCCCCTCCCCCTTACTCCCATCCCATTCTAAATGTTGGGAATAGCCAGGAATTAGCTCTTCTCAACCCTTTAGCCAAGCAACTCTCAAAATATTATCGGTTGATATTTCCACTGCCTACGTGCTTCAAATAACATAGCCAACATAGCCACACATTTCGTTTTTCCATTTGATCTGATTACGCCCTATTTTGCTGTCAACATATCAGTCTTGGATTAATTTGTGCATTGTCAGATATATGAACGTAGTCAGGAAATGGAACCAAAAAAATTTGCTATTTTTGCAAAACAGTTTTTCCAGGTCCATTTTGTAACTAACCAACTCTCGCAGTATTCGCCTTTCAGAGACTTAGCTAATACACGATACTGAATCGCAGAGGCAGTAATGTAAGCATTGTGCTTATCTACAGGGTGTCCCAAAAAATTGTGCCCCGTTTGCCTGAAGATTGTGACAAAAAGCAAAAAGATTCTCGCCAAATTTTTGCATGATGTTGCCCTGCAGATATTCAATAAAATTTTGCTTCCATCCCCGTAAAAATCCGTTGAAAAATGATGGAGCTATGACCTTCAGAAGACCAAATTTGCCTGATCACTGAAACCAGCGATCGGCCATTTTGTCTTTCCATTTTGCAGTGATAAGTATCTTCAAGTGAGGTAAGAAATAATTTCTGTGAGGTCAGAAGTAATGGAGCTCTCCGAGGATTATCGGAATTTTCACGAGAGCTATGACATTGGAGGCTGCTGTTTTATTTTCAATTCATGAAGCTATTTATCGCTGCAAAATAGTAAGACAAAATGGCCGATCGCTGGTTTCAGTGATCNCATGATGTTGCCCTGCAGATATTCAATAAAATTTTGCTTCCATCCCCGTAAAAATCCGTTGAAAAATGATGGAGCTATGACCTTCAGAAGACCAAATTTGCCTGATCACTGAAACCAGCGATCGGCCATTTTGTCTTTCCATTTTGCAGTGATAAGTATCTTCGTGTGAGGTAAGAAATAATTTCTGTGAGGTCAGAAGTAATGGAGCTCTCCGAGGATTATCGGAATTTTCACGAGAGCTATGACATTGGAGGCTGCTGTTTTATTTTCAATTCATGAAGCTATTTATCGCTGCAAAATAGTAAGACAAAATGGCCGATCGCTGGTTTCAGTGATCGGAGAAATTTGGACTCCTGATGGTCATAGATTCATCATTTTTCAACGGATTTTCACGGGGATGGTAGCAAAATTTAATTGAACGTCTGAAGAGCACTATCATGCAAAAGTTTGGCGAGAATCTTTTGTGGTTTTGTCGCAATCTTCAGACATACGGGGCACAATTTTTTTGGGGACACCCTGTATTCTTGCTTAATACAATTTTTACATTTGCAGGAACGGACAGAGTAAACCTCACAATTTCAGTTCTCCCTGATGATATTCCGGAGCTTGATGAAATGTTCACTTTGGAGTTGACAAACGTGACTGAGAAAAATGAAAGGCTCAGGACGGGAGGTGTAAGTACTCAACTTTCGGTTTCTTTGGTGAGCTATTCCAGTTCATTGTATGAAATAGTAAATGACTGTTTAAGTTGATACAAGTTATAGAACTGCCCATATTCCTCATTTGATCACCCTTTTGTTGAAATGCCAGTTTGGAATCTCTGTGATTTCAAGGTATTAGTCCGAATGTTGTATCTAGGAACAGACACAGGCTCGTGAAAAGAAAAAGCGATTTGCCTTTCTGGAGAAAAGGTCTCACACCTTTTAATGCAGTGGATCAAACCAAGGCGAACAGAAACAGCTAAAAATTATGGCTATCCGCACAGATTTTATTCTTGAAGCTATCAAAAAACTTACCTCAATCATTTGATTAACAAATTACCCTTTGCTATAATCTCATCCATTTTTACGTATTCATTCTTTGTTCTCCAGTAAAAGTCTTTCCTTGAAAACTTTCTTCCCATGCAACAATTATTAGAACTGTGGATGGGGCTCATTGATAACGATAAGGCTACTTCTTATATGCCGAGTTTTCAGGGTACTGGTTGAGAAACATGTTACAGGTAGCCTTTGCTGTTCAATACACCCAGTACCATAAACAATAAGCAGCATCTGGGCCGGCTTAGGGACGATTGGGGGTCTGTTTGGGGCGATTAGCGGCCGGGGTTTTCAGTTGCTGGCGGCTTTGTTTTGGCGTTTCGATTAGAGGCGGCCGGTGCTGTTTGTCTTTGTCTAAGATTTACAATTTGGTTTTCTCTTTGTAAATATTTTTTCCATGTAACTCATTAATTATGGTAAGTAGGTGTTACTGTTCTGGTTTTTATTGTAATTAGGCTTCGATTAATTTTATTTCGTAACTTGTAATTGATTTTGTTGTAGGGCTCCTTGAAAAATAGGTTTTGCTGAAGGGCAGCCCTCCTTTTTTTCTATTCATAAATTCATAATAAATTGAAATTAATTAACCTAAATACATTACTACTGTTCCGCTCTTGGTGTAAGAAGACAATTCTAATGCAGATTTTATTGTATGGTGATAGAAATTTCCCAGATGAAGTTAATAAAGATATACTCCTGCTAACGCTTAAATTCATCCACAAATCTGGTCGATTTGATTAGAAAATTTCAAACTCCGTTATAAGTCATAAAACCACAGCCACCATCTCCCATGTCCCATGTTCCTTTTTTCCTTTCTTTTATTTTTAGTCGTGTATTTTTAAAGTCTACCTCAAATTAGATGCCACGCAGTAGTTGCGATGATACCTAAACCACCCTTCTTAAATTCGAATTGATCGCAGACATTTCTCGTGGCATGTAATTTGAGACAGACTATAGTAGTTTATTTTTAACCTCTGTGTCTATGGCCCCGGGGTAGTCATAGTCTTTTGCTCCTCGGGGTATCGTCCGAGTAGTATTGTAAAGTAATTTTGTAAGTAGCGTAGCTTGTATTTATGTATTGTAACTTTTTAATGGATATAAAAAAGAAAAAAAAAGAAGACACAAAGTCATTTGGCCTACACCAAGAACAGTACTTACAATTTGCAAATACAACGTCAAGACATAAAAGATACAGCAATACAAGGGACAAAACAAAACAAGAAAGCAACACACAAATAGTCAAAAGAAAAGAAGGTGACTGGCAGTTCCACACAAAACCATGCCATGGGTCTAACCCTTTTATATCGTAGACTTCCATCATTTTTGTATCATCACATAGCAAGTGGATGGTTCAATGACGAGGGAAGTCAAGCACTATGGGAAATTTTGGATGGTTTGGTGTTGAAATGTTTGGAAGATAGAAAGGAGAGCTGCTAGATCATCGCGTTATTTCAAATTGATTTTATGTTGATCCACGGATACTAACGTGCAGCCCTCCTTAGATGAGTCAAGTATGAAATGAAAGATATGTTTCTCCCTACGAAATTTAACCATATCATAATTGATATCGTTGTTCTTTTACAGACAACTGCAACGGTCACAATCAAGAGAAATGACAACGCTGGAGGAATATTCGAATTCAATCACACTGGCCGCATTATAATACGGGTATGTATCAGAGATTTATTTAGAAGGAGAAGTAAAATTTTCGTATTGACACAGATGGCAGGGCATACTCTGTTGACCAGAAACATTGAAAAATAACATAGCTGTTGATGTAAGACTAGTTAGCGAGAGGTAATTTTTGTCAGTAATTTATTTTGAGTGGGCTGGAAGCATTTTTTAGCTACTTAAAGCTAATCTAAGCCATCTATGCATGCCGCATCCAGGCATGGGACCCCTAGTTTAACGTCCCTTCCGAAGGATGACGAGATGAGTTGCGAGGTCAGGCCCCCTAGAGGTCACTCATCCGGAGTTTGACCTCACTCGACTGAGCTTAACTTCAGTCACCTGACGGAAACTGTAGAAGCCGCTCGCCCATTCTCCCCAATGACAATCAGTGTAGATAATTCATTATCTCTCATTTTCGTAATTTTGTCAAAACAGATTCGAATATAAGGGAAATTTGCCTTTATATTCGGATATAAGGGCATACCTTTACATACGTGATGTTCCTATTTCTGTATCTATACGGTAGCGATTTAGGGACAGGTCATAACTTCTAGTCGGGGAGGGAATTTGGTGGAATTTGGCCCCCCCACTGTCATTTACCTGAAAATTTTGGTCCCCCCCTCCAACATTGCACAAGTTCCAGTACCATGGTGTATCGTTGCAGACAAGGAAAATGGTCAAACACAGCAGTGGAAAGTTGTTCGAAGAAGTCTTGTCCCTGGACTTGCTACAAGTCTCTCTCGTGGAAAAACGGGGGGAGGAAAAAATAGCGAGAGAAGTCTCACTCGCTATTTTTTCCTCCCCCCGTTTTTCTGCGAGAGAGACTTGTAGCAAGTCCATCTTGTCCCTTGATATTGACTTGGATTTATAGTGGGAATTTTTTCAGATTTTTGACAGCATGATAATGCTATGCAAGGGTCTCTTGGAATTGTATTCAAGTTCGTTTACAAAGTTGGTATGATATTGCATAGCAATAGTTTGTTATTTTTTACATGTGAGGTATTTTTATCGTTAGGAAAATGATGCGCCCCTCACAGTGGATGTTGTGAGGACTGGTGGTGCACTAACAACTCAAAGCATTAGAGCTGAATTTGTTTCAGGTAGGTACATCAAACAGTCTAATGTGCTGCTTTCTTTTCAGAGGTTCCGTCTCCAAATTTTTGTCATAGCTGTGATTTTGCAGTTTATAAAGAACTACCTTTATATGTGGGGGCCGAGGGCCGAGAGCCGAGGGCCATGGTGCCGAGGGCAGGGGGCCGGGGCTGGTGATCTCAAATAGCCTGATATCACACATATTTTTCATCGTTGTTTTGAAGATAAATATTTGAAGTTCACAAGGGAACAAACCAAGCATTCATATATTTTGCGATTACTTTGATGTAAGTGAATTTTGCATGGTTACTTTTTGTGGCTAGGGTGAAGCCCCCTTACGAACTGCAGAAGCAAGGGCGTAGCCAAAAGGGGGGGTGCAAGGGGGTGCCGCACCCCTCCAACATTCAGTTTGTCGGCAAATTGATAATATCTGTCGGCAAATCAAAAAAGGTTCCTTGGTACTGGTACTACTGAGTGTCGGTCAGCGAATATAGTTTCCAAATCTTTAAAAAGGTTGGTGTAAAATTCAGTGACCGATTTCTTTGAACTGAATGACTGAACTGAATGACTGACTGAATGATTGTTGGGAGAGGCATTCTAAGCCAAAGTAGAATGCATATTCTCAAAATTTTCTTGGTGGCTTTGCCCCCAGACCCACTTATTTCAAGATCCCATTTGTCTTAACCTGTACGTGCCATTGGCTATAGGGATCCCTATTTGCTACTGTTCATTAAGCCATGTTTACGATGCAAAATATAACTAAAAGGGGCGTTTCCGTCTTTTTCCGAGGGTCTGAAGGGCGTGGTCACAAAAAATTTTCTGAGCCATGCCCCCCCCCATACTCCCCCACTTCTCAAGTGCTTCGTTGTAATACATGTATACCATGTGTCTAGATTTTCAGTTTAATTATCTACTGTTCATAACGTTTCTAACGTCGATGATATATAATGATGTAGATTTCGTTTTTTCGTTTTTTGTCGGCAAATTGGGGGATATGCACCCCCCCCCCAATAATTTTCTTTAGCTTCGCTCCTGTGCAGAAGACGATGGACATGTGCCTAAAACAACGGTGTTTACAAATTTGTTTACAGTTTGGAGACGGAGCCTTCTGGCATTTTATTTATTTGGTTCAGAAGCTGAGCAGTGCGTTTTTTTATTGCGCCAAAAAAGAAGAGAATTGAATCGCCTCCCAGTCGGCTTTTGAACCAAATGAATAAAATGCCCTAGGTAGATGCGTAGATATATCCTTCTCCTTCCTCTTAAAAAAATTCTGGGATGCACAGCGAGCGAGCTAGCTACCTGGGTTTCAGAGGAACTTTTGCGGCTTCGCTTGTTTTGACTTATTGGTTAAGAGACTGGTTTAGAAAGTTTAGAAAGTTGTCTGCGATCGCTAATAGCTTTGAATTACAGTGTCAATCAAAAGAAACTCAAGCTATTGTCTTACAAAATCTGTCCTTGTTAGAGCAAAGTCATAATGAAACATACTGAAGTCTTTTTTATCGTAGCCTTATGCATAGTGAGCATGTATTTCGAAAAGCTATCGAGACTATTAGTTTAATAAATCAAGATATCTCTTTCAATGGTCATAACATGCACCTTCTTTGTTCACAGGTACAAATGATTTCATCGGTCCCGTGAGGACACTTAGATTCAAGCCTAACGAGAGAAAGATGCCCGTCTATGTGTACCCAATAGACGACACGATTCCTGAGGTAGGTTTTTATATTAGGCAGCTGATGGTCACTGATTACTGACTGATTCCCCGGGAAATTGTATTAATTCAAGATTCAAGGTGTTAGGAAATTTCATACGCCTGAACGTTTTTTGGTGCACCCGGTATTGACACTATTTTATTTTGCAGATGAATGAGACCTTTGTCTTGAGACTAACATCAATCGGTGGTACAGTTTTGGGGAACCGGACGTCAATTGAAATTACCATCCTTCAAAACGATGATGCCAATGGAATCTTCTCATTTGATAATACACCAAGCAATCTTAAACAGTATGCAGGTAAATGTGCAGTTGTCTGTTTTTTGATGCTTCCAAACGCTTTTTTCATATAACATATCGGGTGTCTCAAAAACTTGAGATCTTGGACAATTCAGTGGAAAACGCAGTTTGATTATGAAACGGAGAGTGAGGCAAGCGACGACAATCATTGTGTGAAACTTCATGTTGATATTGTTTGACATTCCATGTTAATATTATTTGACAATCCAAGTTAAGGTGTTTGATAAGTCCAGGTGACGATTAAAGATATTTTCAAGTAGAAAAGAAAATTAATAAGACGTAAACAATTTTTATTCGAACGTTTCGAACCAACTCGGTTCATCATCAGCGAATCTGGATAATAATGAGTGGTAATTTATACCGAGAAACAAACAAACTAAAAACGAAGTAAACAATCGTGAGTTACATTTCCTACGCGCAGGGCACCCAAGGCCTAAGCGCCGAGTGGATATATTTGGGAACAAAAGGAGGACCAGAGGGATAGAGGACTGTTGGAACTGTTCAGGTCGATCCCGTAGAAATAAGAGGCTTTCATGAATATGTAAATCAAACTCATTGTTGGCTCTGTCCAAAATAGAGAAATCTTTTACAACGTGCCCGGGAGGGGGGGNGGTATTCCAAGATTCTTGGTCAGTTGTAAGATTTCAACTCAGTAGGCTCCTCCGCACGGCAATATGGTCGTTGCAGCAGTAATTATCATTGAATTTTGAAGTTTTTTTGCTTTGTTCAATCAGTTTTTACAATAGAAAATTTTGAAATACTGCAGAAAATTTTGCTACCACACGCTACCAAATGGCCCAATTTTAGGTCCACAAACTACCATTTGGGGGTTTCTATAAAAAGATACTACCATTTGAGGGTATTTTTCAAAATTTTTGCTTTGGCCCTCTTTAACCCTGACTGGACCCCCCTGTCAGGCCACAATTGGAGTACCCCCCCCCGGGACAACGTGGCGTGCCTTGATTGGTTAATATGGTCCCTGATGGCAGATAAACAATATTAACTTGGACTATATTAATTTGAAATCTGTCTGCTTTGGCGGAGCTGTGTTTTCTGTTGTTTTGCTCTTGATACTTTGCTATGGAAGTTTGATACCTTATTTTGAGTAAACTGGACAAGTGATTTCAGTTTTACTATCCAAGAAAGCCTTAATTAGAGATTGCTTGAAAAATAAATGCCACTCGCTTCTGTACACGTTTTTAAAAAGGAGTTAGAGTGTCAAAAAATATTCCAAGTTAATTTTTAGAACATAGAAAATAGGAGAGAATTTGTGGCCACGAGCTTGCAATTGATTTAAGAGGAAACTTACGAAAATATAGATCGTTTTTTACTTGAAAATGAGATTACTTGAAGGACACATTTTTTCGGACACCCTGAATCCTTTCGCGTGAAGTGCTAATCGTTGTTACAGTTCATTTTGACTTATCTTCCTCCATTACTCTTAGATGAAGTAAGAACCATGACTAGTCAGATCTCATTTGCTGTAATACGGAACAAAGGGACATTTGGAACAGTATCGGTATATTGGAACGTCACATCACTCTCCGGTGCTCGAGCATCTTTGGACATATTACATTTGACAGGAACTGTTGTTTTCAATCCCGGACAGAACAGGACACAATTGAATATCGTTATAAAGCCTGACCAAGTAAGTAAGAAAAGATAAAAATTCGATCGAAGATCTAGCCTGCGTGCAGCCTCTGCTGTCATTGCTGAGGTAGACGGAGGGGAGGAGGAAAGCTCACGGAAGACCCGCTATTTGCTTCTCCCCTCGGTCTTCCTCTGCAGTGACAGTAGAGGCTGCATGCAGGCTATATAAGATGGTGTTGAAGGCACATTTCATTGTCAGCCATGATCCTATGTGCTCCGAAATGAAAAGCAAGAAAAGGAAAACGTCGGCCAGACTTCCAAATCTTTTTTCTACATTCAATCTAAAAACTTACAATACACATTACTTAATTACACTACTTACAAAATACTTTACCCTACTACTATTACAATACCATTTGGAGCAAAAAACTATGGCTACCTCATGGCAACATAAAACAGGAAACACGATAACGACGTGAAGAAGGGAATGGAAGGAACAATTTCTTGGGATAATATGAAAAATCTTTAAATCATACAAAGGTCCACTTTGGCTCCTGCTAGCAATGGGTCATTAGATGATGGAGTTCTACGAATTACATAAGAAGATTTAACATTGAAATGTTAAAGTGTCAGTAAACCCACAACTTTTTTTCCATAAAGTGATACAAAATAACTATTTAAATGATCTGTCAAGATTTGTTTTCATGTATTGACGCTAATTACGAATTATGAGGGTTCAAAGTACCCCATTTTCGTCGTTTCTTGGAAAAGGTCGCGCATTTAAAAAATGACTGCGGCGAAAGTGAGATTACGTAGATCCCGGGATGAGTCATAATAAACACATCGCAGTGCACTAACAAAATGAAAAGTCACTCGAAGAGTTTAAACTGGATATCAAATCTCAGTAAGAAATGTCAGAACTGCAACTGCAGGTTTATGTAAAATGCACTTCAATTATTTGATTTCTCGTAGTATTCCTTAAAATTGTCTGCTACTTTCAGTTTTGTTTAAGTTTAAACAGATGAAGCGACAAATAAAATGTATGAAATGAAGAGAATGATATCAGTCTAATAGATACGAGAAGTGATTCTACGAAGTTCTTTGGCTGCTCATGATGACATGTACCGGGTGTCCCAAACAATGTATACAGATTTGGTTGACTCCAGTGATGTGAATTTAGCTTTAATCAGTTGCTAATCACTCTAAAAATGTTTCTCAATAGATAACTTGAACATAGATACCTCGTTTGTTGGTATTGGTGCTTTGAGAGCGGAAATATCAATCTTGAAAGCTTAAATGTGCTTCCACTTCCAAACCAAAGTTTTGGCCTTTTGGCCTAAGCAAATTCCTGAAGGACATCGAAATTAAGAACTGAAGTTAATGAAAAATTACGAAACTTCTCAATGGATGACGAGGAGATGACTTCTGGAGAACAGAATAACATAAGCTCTAATATTGTTCAAATTTTATCAAGGCTATCATTGATTTATACACTGTGCCTTAAGAAATTGCTTAGGCAAAGAGGCTAAAGGTCTGGTTTGCAGGAGGAGGCAAATTTGAGCTTTCAAGATCAACATGTCTGCTCTAAAAGTACCAATATCAACAAAGGAGGTATCTATGTTCAACTTAACTATCGACGAACATTTTTAGAGTGATTAGACAATGATTAAAGCTAAATTCCCATATACATATTTTTTGGACACCCGGTAGTAATGTGGCAACTTAACAAGAAATTATCAGAGAGAACGTTAAGTTTGAAAGCAATCTGTTGTCTGACCTTACCAATTACTTTCGCATACTAGAAATAACTCCCGCCACTAAACCAACACATTTTATGGTGCCATCATTTTCCGCCCTTGAAGTTTCTCAGGCTGCCTTTAGCCAGTCTTCCATGAGCTGTAATTTGAATTTCTCTCTCTTGTCAAAAATTTTTGTTTTCTACTGCACGTCAAGGTGCTCTGGGCATACAAAGATTGCTAGAATGATTTTGGTTTTCTCTTGGAGCAGTCTGAATCCGTGCCAATCCATGTAAGAAACCTACAGTTGCTTATAACGGAAATTTATAAAACAAAATGCAATATGAGTCCACCATTCATGAAGGACATTTTCATGCAGCGAAACATTAGCTACAGTCTATGGCATGGTGATGACGCTCAACTGCCAAAAATACAAACTGCATCCTTTGGGATTGAGTCCATTGCTTACCTTGGAAATTAATTGTAGCAACTGTTACCGCAAGAAATAAAGCAATCCACAGCCTTCCTATCTCCAAAAAACAAATTAGATGTTGAAATGGTGATAAATGCAACTGTAGGCTCTGCAAAGTATATATCCCGAAAGTTGAGTTTCTAATATGATAGATTTTTAACTTATTTGTCCTGTAATATATATTGACATATTAATAGTTTTATTTTATCATATTGTAGATTATATATATTGTAAATAGTAGGCGTTAATTAGCTCTGATCTAGCTATTCATTTTTTTAGCCTACTTTAAATAGATATTTGATTGATTGACTGATTGATTGATTGATTGATTCATTCATTCATTCATGATTAATTGATTAATTGATTGATTGAATCGTCTTCATTTTGTCCTTCAGATTCCAGAAGGAGAAGAACGGTTTGAAATTCGCCTGATCAGTGTAAACAGTGGCGGAAAGCTTGCCTCGCCAGTACTTGCAGATCTCACAATAAACCCAAATGACGCTCCAATACAATTCCTGTATCCTTTGCACGTCACAGTTATAGAAGGACAGCTCGCTAATCTCACAATTGGCCTAAACAGAACTCTCTCCCAAAGTATCACAGTATACTACTCAACAATTGACGTCACTGCCTCTTCATCAACTGGAGACTATACGATGGCGCATAACAAACCAGTAGTATTTGCAGCCGGTGAAAGAAACAAAACGATTAGCTTGGAAACAGTGGATGATAATGTTGCGGAGATAGCAGAAGAGTTTATTGTTCGTTTGAATGGATCGACTGGTGATACTGTTTTAATACCTCCTATTGATGCGAGAGTTACGATTGAGCCAAATGATGAGCCTTATGGCGTGTTTGAATTTGCTGAAAACTCTCTGAGCAAGATTGCGAATGAGGGTAGCACTGTCAGTTTTGTGTGAGTATTGCGGCTGCCATGCGTTTATGGTTGAATATGTGTTTTGTTGATTTTCGTAGATCATCTGCAAAGAAGCTGACGAACTGGTCATAAAACAAGTTAATAAAACTGCAGACCCTAAGAATGCGAACCCCTGAAATGCATAATCTAGAATGTGTAACAAAATTTAGTTACTGATGTTTACATTTTCTTTTGTGCCTTTGTTTCAAGGACCAAACTGATATTAGGATGATTGCATATTTTATTAGTTGCTACAAACTTTTTAGATTTTGTTTTAATGAGCTATCTCATTTTGAAGGATACCCCAGAATTGAAGTTATTCTCAAGTCTAATAGTCGAGCTTTCATATGAACCATGAGCTAAAGTTTTTTAAAGATATGATATTATGATAAAATGCTGTTAGGGCTTTCAAGTTCTGCTCTCATCGTCTTTCCACGTGGAGAGAGAATTTATCCGATGTTAGTACTGCTATGCAGTATTATTGGAAATATTAATAGGGTGAAGGATTGCTGAACAGATGTTTATTAAAGAACAATTCTTAGGTTATAAAATCTATGTCAAAAGATAACCTTTCCAACTGCTGAAGAACAAATGTAACGTTTTCTTACGTTTAACATCTGTAACAGTTGTCAATTTGTTAAGTTAGAGCAAATCTCGCCGCCGTTTTGCAAGAGTACACGACAAGCAGCCTCATTTGCGTTCAACATGACGTCAGGGCGCTCTGACTTTGGCCGTAGCATTGTGCTTAATATCTCCACGATGCAGTTGTCGCAAAAAGAAATAAAAACAGTACGATACCCCATTCATAACAGTATGATATTCCATTCAGTAAGAACCCGCAAGATAGAAACCACTTTATAAGAAACCTCAGGCTGATTTTTTTGAGAAATGGTGCCTTCATATAAAAAACTTCTCAGCCTGATTCTAAGAAGGTTTCTTATAGGAAGAACCCAAATAAATTCATATTTAATGATCTATGTTAAAATTAGGTGCCAAACATTTTTTAGAGATTTGATCCAAAAGCATCTCTATCTATATACTAGGTATGTATGATATGGTTGAGTAATTTTAGACGTAACGAGAACATACCGTTCGATAGTGTTTGCTCTGGGTTTGTTTAAATATTTAAATTGAAATCACTACATGTCATAAGAAACCTTTCAGCCTGTTGCCATATTAATGGCCTTTTAAAAAGAAACTAAACAGGCTGTTTTGAAAAAACAGGTTTCTATTTTGCGGGTTCTTACTGTATTTCATTTTATCTTAAATCATGCCAACCATGGAATTGTCCTTTCAATGGTGTATTTTCTCTTTGTAGGATCAATCGATCTAGGGGCACATTCACGAACGTTACTCTTAATTGGGAGATCTTATCAAGCTCAAGACTCTTGCTTCCTGACGGGAATGAGTTTGTGAAGACGAGAGGAAGTTTTTTGTTTCACGAGGGATTATCAACTGAAACTCTGTCACTGGTAGTGCGATCAGATGTCATTCCCGAGTTGAATGAAACATTTTATGTTCGCATCGTAAACATTACAGGTCAGTAGAAGATGAGTAATTGTGTTGCATTACTTTCCTCGTCTTTGTCAAGCCTCTGTTCGGAACAAAATGCACGAGCTAAATCGCTATTAGCTTCCTATAACATTTCGTATTGGAAAAGCTATGATTTGGAATTTTTCCTGCTGGGTGAGAAAAAATATTCACCGTTTAAAGGCTACTGCTCCCAGGATATCAAGACAATAATACTGGTAAATATTTTGTTAAAAGGTAATGTGTCCATGTAAGTACAGCGTATTTGTTATTTTCACGTGATATTTCATGTGATCACTTTACCATGGAACTAAAAAGATAGCCAGCTGTGATATCAGCAGACTGATGATTTACTTGCGGTTGGGCTTTTAGAGCTGAACCCGAAGTCTCACAACAGGCAGCCTCGTTTTGAAATTTAAATTCTGGTTTTGCATGTGATCAGCTAAATTCTACTAATCACAGTGCGCTCTTCGAGGCTCTTCGTCAGCATCACGTCAGCATATTTTGACAAGAGTGTATACGTGGCTGTACTTACATGGACACATTACCTTTAATGGCGGACATGTTCAAATCCTTTCTTAAATTTTCGTGAATGAAATCGGCTTCTCCGTTCTGAACTAAGAGAGATTTTCTCGAAAAGCCCTTTCAAAAACCTTCACAATGTGCCTTAAATCATGATCAACTTTTCCAATATTTTTACCTTATGGTAATGACTTCAACAAGATTTAGCTCGTGTTATCCTCTCGACAGGATGAAATCTCCCGGAATAATATCGTTCATAATTTCATCATCATTTGAAACATTTATGCAGGCTGAACAAGTTTCAGAACAATATCTGGTTTTCAAACTGACCTGTTAAAAAATCTAAGCTACAAAGAGAAAACTAGTTACAACGATATTATATATTTACAAAAGCGAATCATTTACGCAAATACCGTGAATAAAGTAAAATACAAAGAAAGCTACGTGATCCGATTTGTTATAGAAGATTTTTGAACGCACCATGAGAGGAAGCTGATTTACTAGCTTTTTCCAAGCTGTTCCAAAGGGTGGTTTCTCTGTAGCAGAAAGATTTCTGACCTATTTTCGTTTTAAGTAACGGTATTTTCAGACTTAGATCCCTCGAGCGCAGATGTCGTTCATTGCTGTCGAAGCATCTTGTGAACAACGAGGACAATTTTACTCAGAGGTTATGCTCAGAGGTATCCGGCTTTCATCATCCCAATGAAATATAACAAGTGCTAAAGCATGTAAAAGTCATTGCTGCAACGCAGAAAATTTGGTCGTGATTTTTGGCCTGTTTTGAAAGTTCTTTGAAGGAGTTTTCTTGAGAAAATCCGTCATAATTTTAGAATGGAGTGGTCGATTTAGGTCAAGTAAATTCAATAATCAATTTGAACGTGGCCGTTATTGGATGACATACTTGCCAATATCGTTGTCTTGATATCTAGGAAGCAGTGATCTTTCAAGCGTGGGATTGTTTTCTACTCACCCTATACTTTTTGAGATATCATATGGCTAGTTTAATGCAATAACTACCCTGATAAATGAGCATGCTACTGTTCTTTTAAAAACCACAGAAACTATTTTTTATCATACTGAATTCTGAAAATGCTAACGTATTATGTGGGGAGCTTTCTTTTTGGTGAGATTTTTGGTTTTATGCGAAATTTTACTTGCATTAACATAGACATCTTGATAACAAAATCAACCACATTCACAAAAAGGCACTGAGCATCGCATACAAGGATAGTGTTTCCGACTTTAAAACACTTTTGACGATTGATAATTCTGTATCTGTCCACAAACGGAATCTACAGTTGCTGATGACAGAGATCTACAAAACTAAATCGAATATCACCCCAAGCTTCATGACTGAAATTTTCATTGAGAAGAATCCCCCTTATCATCTAAGAAACGAAAATCTTCTGCAAAGGCCCGAACAGTTCGCTTTGGGATAGAGAGTATTGCTTGCCTGGGATGTAAACTGTGGCATGGACTCTCAAATGACACTAAACAGTCATTGAATATTTCCATGTTTAAAAACGCAAAAGGGAGTGGAAGAGCGATAGATGCAACTGTCGTTTATGCAAAACGTTCGTAGCGCAGGTTGGGTTCTTGAATTGATCTCGTTTTATTTACAATGAAAACTCACCTGTAAATATTTGTATCATATGTATATATATACTGTTTACTGCTAAACGAACTAATTAGGACTATTTTACTTCATGAATTAAATTTTTTGAATTTAAACGTATTTCCGGATGATAAATTTATTGATTTTTCTTAAAATTTTCCTTGATTTTTCGTGATTTGTTGCCATGACGTTTATGTGCGATAACGTAGCAAATATATTGTACTCTAGCTTCTAGCAGTGTCGATCTCTTATGATAAAGTGTCCTCTGATAATGAACGTAATAGACTCATCGTATTCTTTTTTCTGCAGACAATCGAGGCCGACTTGGCAATCAAACAGAGGCAGCGGTCACAATTTTGCCCAATGATGATCCGTATGGTGTGTTTGAATTTGCGCCTGCATCTAGACAAGTCAATGTTGCGGAGGATTATAGTCTCGGCTTTATCAATGCAACATATGCTACGCTGAATGTTGTAAATACGAAAGGCAGTTTTGCATCAGTTCAGGTATGTGAAGGGCAGTTTATTGATTAATTTCCTTGCGATTTCTTCTTCACTAGGAAAGTTTCAATAATTTGTTTGCAGTTCCTTACAAGCACAGTAAGATATCTTGTGGTCCTGCGTTGCAATAGCACAAGTCACAAAGAGTTGAGTTTACGTACGAAAGTTGTATATTTAAGGGCATATGTCATGAAGCTGATTGGTTCATGCAATACAATGCTCTCTATTGTTTATTACAAAGCACAGGATCGACGCTGAATTTTCATCGCAATGAAAATTCCTGAAGCAGAGATAAGAGTCACGAATCAACAGATTTCCACTCCAACTTGTCTGTTGTATAACCAATTGCTAACGTGACACATATCCTTGAAGGAATTGGTTCCCTTTTAAGCATGCATGAAGCGCTTAATTTGGTGCAAAAATGAGTGTCAGTTTAGGATTGTGCTACTTTCCTCCGAACGAATTACGTGTTTCTAAACTCCGAAAATCACAAGTAGCCATGTTGTTGCTACAATTGCCAGTAGAATTATCCAGCAAATTTTTTCTTGCTCAATAGTGCTTCAAGCAGAGTTACTCTATACATGTTCTACTTGTGGAAGATTCTGATTTAATTTTTGATAGTTCTTTAATTTCTTAAATTTTAAGTTCTGTGGGATTACAGTTTCTGTCTTTGCCCTTATATTCTCGTAAAATCTAGGCACTCTATTGTTTCAAAATTCTCAGTCATAACAGTAAATGTTCTTTCAAGATTTACAGAATTTGATCGAAGAATTGGATGTATGATTCTTCCCATCCTTAGACAAATTTTCTTTGCATTGCTTGTACTCTCTATCGGAAATTGTCCAAGAATATTGGAGAAGCTTTCACGACTTATACCGGGTGACCCAAAAAAAAACTCAAGAGCTAGATTGCACATAGTTTCCTGAAATCAAATGCTGTGAACATAAACAAGGTATCAGCATGTAGCTGAAAGGCTCAGCTATGCTTTGAGATGTTGCTTGGTCAGTAAATTATACCTAACATCCGAAAAAATAGTTTCAAAAATATGGCAATTCATTCATTTCTTGTACTATTCCCTCATTTTTCAGTCCATGTTTTTGAAGGTGTGAAAAAGCTGAATTATAAATTTCTTTTGGAGCATTAACTTTGAATGAGGTAAAGAGTTAAATCATTTTGCAAACAAAAAATTTCCCAGACGACTTCAAATCCGTCGCTACGTTGAGTTTTGATAAAATGTTGACTGGAATATGATGGTGATTATTTCACTTAAAAAAAAGACAGCCGGGATTCGAAATTTTCTTTAAATCTAGTTTTTCGGATGGTAATCATAGCTTGAAATGACCATACATTATCTCAAAAGATAGCCAAGCCAGTCAACTAAACTGTTGTGCAATGCATTTGACAATAGCTTTTTTTTATTCATATTGAAATATTACAATAAATCTTACATTCTACTATACGTTCCTGATTACTATAATACACTACAGGGACGATACCATGGGGAGCGAAAGACTATGACTACCCCATGGCCAATATGAAAAGACACGCAACGTTAAACTAAATACAACTACACTACGAACGATTTAAAAACTACTGGATACTATACTAGATTCCATCCCACATCAGATGTCAGGTCAGGGTTGCGATCAATGCGAGCGCAACTCGCTCTAGTTTATATTTAAGGTAAATCAAATGCCTGTCATCTGATGTGAAACAGAATTTACAAAGAAAAGGAAACATTTACGTAAAGAGACTTGGTGGCTGCTTTGTGCATGACTGAGGTTTTGAAAGATATTAGTCAAACCGACCAGTTTCGTGAATGAAATGTAAAGTTAGTTCGAGTATATCTCTGTTCAAGTCATAAGAAAGGTCTTGATCACCATATAATAAAAGCTGCACCAAAGCATCATTTGAAAGATTGGTGATTTGTACAGATGGTCGTAATAATTCAACAATAGCTTTTGATTTCAGAGAGCCAGTTATGATCTACAATCTCGGACAAAACTCAATGAGACAAGCTTAAAATCTGCAATATTTTCAATCTTCTCTCGAAAGTCAACCAAAAAATAGCAATGCCCCCCCCGCCCCCCAACTCAATGTTGTTTTTTTGTGGACATTAGTGACTGTACTTCTCATTATAGTCCTGTTCTCATCTTGGACGTTTGATTCCAAAACAACAGTGAGATGGGAGAAGGGGGAGCATTCAGATAAATAGAGATGTGTATTTACATGCTTGTCTCATGAG
>REGL01000178.1:206222-230737 GCA_004194395.1 Aurelia aurita complex sp. Pacific
TAGTAAGTCTGGCTATTGCGCAATAGGCCATACTAAAGTTACATTTTATATGACGTATTGCGCAATAGACCATACGAAATGAACATGTCATACAGAATGATAATTTGTTGATGTATTGTGCAATAGGCCATACTAAAGTTTCGTTTTTATGACGTATTGCGCAATAAGCCATACGAAATAGATAGGCCATACAGAAGTTTGGATTGTCACGATGTATTGCGCCAAAGGCCATACTGAATGCAAAACACCATACGAAACGAAAGTTGGCATACAAAATAATATGAAGACCTTACTGAATAGAGCAGTTAGTATTGAAAATATTTCTTATATGAAAGAAATTTAGAGTTTAGGATAAGAAAATGTCAGTTTGTAATAAAGACGCAAACGACGCTCCATAAACGAGTTTTTCTACATTTTGAAATAGTAATATTTGGTAGGTGAAATACTAAAAATTGGTAAGAAGATGGAGGCAAAGGAAAAAGACTTTAAAAAAAAAAATTAGCACACTAAGGCCTTTCGAACTTATGTTCTCTTCATAGTGTGACTAACATTTGAATGATTTCAAATGTTAGTCACACTCTGAAGAGAACATAAGTTTGAAAGGCCTTAGTGTGTTGATTTAAAGTCTGTTTTCTTTGCCTCCGTCTTCTTACCAATTTTTAAAATAGTAATAGGAGCCTTTGAGTTTATAAAGAGATGCTGAAGGAATATAAACCCACAGCAAATTTTTGTTGTTGTCAAACGTGTTGAGGACTGTCTCTAAAAGCGTGCAATATTTTGTGGTGTATTGGTTTCATATGAAACTGATTAGATCGTTTGATATCAGCATCTTGTGATACCGGGTGCGCTAAAATAAACTATGCACGTTTGGCAGGCCACAATAAATCGTACACAGGTCCGATTTAAAGATTTATGACTTAATCGTTAGCAAACAGCCTGAATTAGATACTGGGATTTTTGGAATTTTTTTCATTTTCAGTTTTTAGAGCTAAAAGCGAGTTTCCTAAAATGTTAGTTTTCGAAAAACACTGAAAACGATCAAAAAGCATCGATCAAGTTTTCCAAAGAATCGACATGAATGGGCAAAGAGAGAACTTGTTCGTGGTGATTTGGGATTTAGAAATCGACCAATTGTAATCTGCTGTACGAGAATTCGTACTGTACCCCCAAATCCCCCTGAAAACGTTTTCTCTTTGTTCATTCATGTTAAATCTTTAGAATTTGATCGACGTTTTTTGGTCGTTTTCAATGTTTTCGAAAACTAAAANGATCAAGTTTTCCAAAGAATCGACATGAATGGGCAAAGAGAGAACTTGTTCGTGGTGATTTGGGATTTAGAAATCGACCAATTGTAATCTGCTGTACGAGAATTCGTACTGTACCCCCAAATCCCCCTGAAAACGTTTTCTCTTTGTTCATTCATGTTAAATCTTTAGAATTTGATCGACGTTTTTTGGTCGTTTTCAATGTTTTCGAAAACTAAAAGTTTAGGAAACTCACTTCTAGCTCTAGAAATTGAAAACGGAAAAATTTGCAAAAATCCCAGCATCTAATTCAGGCTTTCTGCTAACCATTAAGTCATAAATATTCAAAATCGGACCTGAGTACGATTTATTGTGGCCTGCCAAACGTGCATAGTTTATTTTGGCGCACCCGGCATCAATTGAACATTTATACTCTTTCTCCTCATCCTGTTATCAAACAAGGTATTAACCATGGATTTTTCCTTACTTTTTAAAATTATTTCGAGGAGCCTTTCGATTTTTCGAAACTTGAAGGCAGCCTTGTAGAGATCAGAATCACCATCAAACACACTGAACGGCCCTTTTGTTGGCATTCATTCCAGAAATATTTGAATGATGCCAATTAGAAACATTTTGCTAGATTGGTATTTTTCCAGCTTGCAATTCAAAGCTTTGCAAAAGTAAATAAATGAAGATTTTTGCCATGTAATGAAACGATTACATTAAGGGGAAGAAACTTTCACGGTAGGAAAATCTCGCAACTTCGAAAAAACGCGAAATTTTTGGAATTAACCTTCGAGAATGGAGCGAAACGGGAATATTTCGCGAGAGTAAAATTTCACGAGTTGGGTTTCTTAGCACATTTTTATAAAGCCTCAAATGTTCATGAACACTTCAATGACTCTCCTGAATCGTGCACAAGTATGCTCTTGGTAGCATAGTGCGAAAGGGTTGTTGTTAATGGAGAGGAATATCAATATCTGATTACATAGATATTTATTTCTATATCTAAGGAAATTTCGCGGGAATAAACTTTCGCGAATTTCATATTTTAAGAAATTTCGCCGAATAAACTTTCGTGAATTTCGGCCAAAAACGCGAAAAATGCTTAAGTTTCTTCCCGCGAAAGTTTCTTCCCTTAAAGTAGTTGAGAATACGACAATGTGCTAGAATAGTGATAATACACAACGTATCGATATTAAGTCTCCATCACGTGTGAAAAAGTAACACAGAAAGCGTAGAATCAATATTTGGAAGAGTTACTTACAGAGTCCAGAGGAGAAAATTACATACTTCTGACGAAACAGCACTGGTTTTCGTCTGACTATCTTTGCAATTCTGTTGAACTCTGAACTATCTTTTTGCATCCCTTCATAGATCATAGTCATCCGTCCATTTGACGACACAGTCCCTGAGCTCATTGAAAAATTCGAGCTGCGGCTCACTTCTGCTGTGGCACTGGACGGTTCGGTATCGTCAACACCTCGCAGTGGAGCAAGTATCAAGCCTGATTCAAATAAATGCAATATCACAATATCCGCAAATGATAATCCGTATGGTATGCTGCAAATAATGCCTACCAAACCAACTGGATCTGGAATCATCCAACCACTGGCAATGCCTTTGAGCGTAAATGTTCATGAAGAAAGTGGAAATGTTACATTGTATGTTGTCAGAGCACAAGGAGTTCAAGGTAGGTGCTGTATCAATATTTATCAATTTCTTTTAAAATTGGCACATGATGAAGTAGCTATACCGGGTGTCCCAAAAAAAAAGCGCAACAGATTTAAAAAATTCTAGTGCAAACTGTTTCATACTCATTATCAAACAATTATTTTTATTCAAATGTACAGTAATCAGATTAGATTTTTACATGTCATCCAAAATTTTTGGTGACTTGGTTGTAAAGTTAAAATCAGCAAACTTTAGAATTGCCCCAAGGTCAAAACCAAAGCTGCTACATTAACAATTGTGAATTATGATGTAAAATTAAAAAATATGATGATCCCTGCAATCCCTGAGCATTGCTGACAAACACACAAGTTAATTGAACATTAAATAATTGAACTTTCATAAAGATTTCTGTCTAAACAGACTTGTGCTTCTTTTAGTGCCGATGATGATGGTTTGCACCCACCTTTTTGCACCAATTTAAAGATTTGGAGCCGGTGCTGTCAATTATTGTCTTTGATTGTAGGTGCTGTTTCTTGTGAATGGCTAACCAACCAGCATTCAGCCATTGGCAATGTGGATTTCAGACAAGGAATTGGGAGTGTCAGTTTCCCTCAGAGTGCTAATATAAGTAAACTCACGATTGATCTGTTAGATAATAATATTCCAGAACTGGAGAAATCATTCACTGTACAACTTTACAATCCATCTGGAGGAGGTAAGATTACCTCCATTTCCTACATAAATTCTTAGAAAACAGAGGCAGTGTCACTAGTTAAATGCAATGGGTTCTCGTTTTGTTGTCCGTATCGATGGACTGAAATGACTAATGACTCTATAAGTCTACTATATACAGGGTGCTTTGTTCTACCGTATAATAGGTAAAAGTTAAAATACAAGTAGCAATACAGCTCAATTTTGTCTACTGTTGAAATGGAGGCAAATAACGTAATGTTATCAAGTCGCCTCCAAACTCAACAGATCAAATTGACTATTAATTTACAATAAATGATAAAATTACACTACTTAAAGGACCATACAAAATGAAAAATACTACACATACAATATAAAGATACTTTATTCACATCATCATAGTCCAAGGCCATATGTTTGCGGCTTCTCCGCTCCCGACCCCAACGAGCTCGGAAAACCGGCGGCCCCCAATCCCCATAAGCAGCCATCAACCGTCCGGAAGCCAGTTTGCCTCCCCCGGATACCCACTGGGTGTTTCAGAAAACGCACGCATCCATAATCGAAAATCAAAACAATGAAATAAGATCTGAGTAGATGTAATATATACCACCTGAAAGCACAGTCTATCTTCTTTCCGATGATATGCAGTTTGGATGCACTGATGTAATCACTGATCATTTAATTGGTATATTAGTGAGTTTGGCTGATTTCAAATGCAGCATTTTGTAAGAGCAAAGCCAACACCTTTTTCATCGTAAAAAGTTAGGAAAGAGATTTTGTCAAAGCATTTCAGGCTTAGAAGTACTTGGGGGTGATGCCGTATTGCAGGAAAAAGATGATTTATTCCCAGAAGATGCATTAATTAAGAATGATAAGATCAGCTCTCATAAAGATAGGTTTTCTTCTATGCAAATGTCCTATCACTTTCGGGCATCCGAAAAAGGCCATACTTACGAAAACGTCAAAATAATTCAGTTGACACCCCGATCCCTGGTATCATCGGAAAGAACAGAAATTATGCTTTCATGTAGTATACGTCAAATTTATCAAATAAAGTTTTAGTCAAATTGGGCTGCAGTTCTCTGAAACACCCTACAGGAGAACAATTTCAGCTTGAAAATGTCTCTGCCACTCTCCATAGCACGGCAAGCCTATTAGAGTCGAGCACTGTTTCACCGTATTGATGAAATGGGCCAACCATGTGGACCTAAAGAAAATTGGATAGGTATACTGGATGCCAAAAAAGTATGCACCCTTGAGAGAAACGATGACTCATTGACATTTAATATAAAATACGCCAAAATGATTTTGAAATTTATCATCAATAGCGGAATTATTTTTGGTACCTTTTTCTCCCAGTAACAGCAAAACTAAAATTTGCTTTGAGACTAAAACCAGCGGTCTATTATAGATCTAGCTATCCCAAGGAACGCAGAAGCATGACAGCTGTCGAAATCTATAGCAGACGCGCACCTTCTGATTAGACTTATGATATTTCGTCCCTTGATTCCCTGCGCTCTTTGATTTGCTGATATCACTTGCTCAATAGGGACTCATACCATTACTCTTATAAAGTAGGCCCTCTTTGGGCCCATATAGAGTGGCTCCGTATTTACCAATCAAATTGCTAGAATTTAGCTTTTAACCAACAAGGAGGCGCTATTTGGACAGTTGTTGTTGCTGCATACAAAAACGGTTGATACGGCCTAGAGTTCTCGCAGCTGTGATGAATCTATTTTGTTTCTACAGAGGAAGATTACTGCTTGAAAGGTATGTATTTTGCGATGAGTAGGCCAGGAAAACATTATTCTTTGTACTAAAGTGTTTAAGCTCTTTAAACCAGACTTTGAAGCGATTTTGTTGAGTGTACGAGAATTTCCGCTAGTTTATGCCATTTTGAAAAAGGGGGCCCAGTTTATAAGTGTAATGGTATGAGTGCCTATTGAGCAAATGATATCAGCAAATTAAAGAACGCAGGGAAACAAGGGACGAAAAGTCATAAGTCTACCTTCTGATATCCATTGAAAAGAACCAATAAACGACTTTATCAACCTTCAAATGCTCAACAAGACTCTCATATTTTTATACACTGGACGATAATGCTAAAGAAGGTGACGTGGAACTTATTACCAAGATGCACTGCTTACCAACAATGAATCTTTAGCCATTCTATGAGAGATTCGATATAGAACACAATGTAAAATCTTGGTAAAAACTTCCTCGCCACGATCTTTTGCGTTATCTCCTATTAAACAGAATGTGCCATGGTACATTGTCTTGTCTATAAATAGAGCAAAGAAGGCACTGAGACACAGCATTGTTTCTTATGCTATCCATTGTTCACGATGCGTTCGCAACTTTGATCTGAATGGGATATTTTTAGATTATTCTGTTCTTTGCAAATGCACGTTTTTAACCTTGCGCAAACCCTTTAACTAAGTTTCATGTTACATTAACAGCTGTTCTGGGATCCGCTTCATACATCAACATCACAATTCTACCCAGTGACGATGCTTTTGGTGTATTCCAATTTGCCAATACATCACTCAATGTGACTGTACAAGAAGCATTAGGTGTGAATGCTGTTTTGAGAGTGGTGAGATCTAGAGGAGCGTTAGGAGCAGCAAATGTTACTTGGTTGTTGAGTAATGGATCGAGGGATTTTACAGTTGAGAGCGGAAGTGTCATGTTTGCTCGAGGACAACGGATTGGATTGATTCAGATTCCTGTTTTTAATGATTCGGTTTGTATTATACTTCCAATATTTTCATGATGTTGTTTTTTCTCATAAGCAATAGATGCAGTCTGAGATATGTAATTTCTTTATTTGTATAAGTCATGAAATCAGCATAGGTTTCAAAGGTTGGTGTAAGATGCTGACATATTTCCTTGAACTGAATGGCTTCAAAGAAACTTCAGCGATTTCGCTATGATTCTACCTGGGACTTTTCTCAAAGCAGCACTTTCAAAATTAGAGTGGTTTTCTTTTTTTTTTGCTTCAAGGAAAATGCTCAAGATAACTTAAAACCATTATGTCATATGGAATTCGTAACTGTATATACTGTATTTAGTTGTATTTTAGTTGTATATTCTTCATGTAAAGGCTATGATCTTTTGCTCCCCTTGGTATCGTCTTTGTAGTGTTGTATAGTAATACTGGCTTAGGTAATTCGTTATTGTAAATTTTTGTATATTGAGTCAAGGGTGCCTACCTTGTAGGAAGTGTGTTTCTTCCCAGTACTGTAGAGTAATTGGTGTCCTGTGACCCAGTACAGAGGGTGTCCCAGAACCGTACCGTGATGCAGCAGTACACAGCACAGAGTCAGTTTTCTCAAGGTCGAGATGACGTATGAATAACTTTGTGGTTTCAAATTCCGGTGTTTATGTAATACGAGATCAACTGTTATACGAGCTGGCCACAG
Organism: Aurelia aurita complex sp. Pacific; assembly: GCA_004194395.1. Taxonomy (NCBI): domain Eukaryota; kingdom Metazoa; phylum Cnidaria; class Scyphozoa; order Semaeostomeae; family Ulmaridae; genus Aurelia; species Aurelia aurita complex sp. Pacific. The sequence continues at coordinate 213,253 of REGL01000178.1, forward strand.
GGAATCAGACAGCGTGATCTTTGATTGGTCAATACTAACAGACGTTAGAATTTGAAAATCCCTTTAACTAGAAAAACTTATGATATACACAGATAAACAGGACTGGGTCACAGGACACCAATTACTCTGTGAACAGTAGGTCACGCGTACAGTACAAGGTAGGCGCCCTTGATTGAGTATAAAAATAAATTCTTTTCCATAGCTTCCAGAACTGACAGAAGCATTCTNGGTTTCAAATTCCGGTGTTTATGTAATACGAGATCAACTGTTATACGAGCTGGCCACAGGGAATCAGACAGCGTGATCTTTGATTGGTCAATACTAACAGACGTTAGAATTTGAAAATCCCTTTAACTAGAAAAACTTATGATATACACAGATAAACAGGACTGGGTCACAGGACACCAATTACTCTGTGAACAGTAGGTCACGCGTACAGTACAAGGTAGGCGCCCTTGATTGAGTATAAAAATAAATTCTTTTCCATAGCTTCCAGAACTGACAGAAGCATTCTCCGTCCAGCTGACCAGTGTCACGAAAGGGCGACTCGCCTCCTCAGACCTTAGTGCAACTGTTAGAATCGTTGGCAATGATGATCCATATGGAATATTTCAAATGCTGCGATCGTCTATTCGTGTCCAGGAAAGGAATTCAACAGTCAGTTTGACAATCTCAAGACAGGGTGGTGATATTGGAATGGTCCGGGTTTTCTACAGAACTTCAATCAGCTCTTCTGGAAGTGGAATAGGCAATGCTGCAACTCCTGATTTAGATTTTGCCAGTGTTTCTGACAGTATTGTTTTCCAACAAGGCCAACGAACAAGCTTGATTAATGTTACAATCTTTGCTGATGAGGTCCCTGAGATTGATGAATATTTCATGGTGAATATAACGAGTGTTGTTCTGCTCAGTTCGGGAGAGGTCATAGGTATGTTTGCTGTGTTTGTTCTTTAGGATTTGCTTCGTTGCTTTTCATTTCTACTTAATAAATCGTTCCAGAGTGAATCTCTGCCACATGATTTCACCATGCGTTTATTGCGTGGTTATATTTCATTTGCTTAATCGGGATCACACAGCGAAAAGATTACTCCACGCTTGTTAAAAAATTCGAGCAAGGTTTGCCAGAAACGGAAATCTTCTGAAATGAAATTTTGGAACTTTGATGACGCAAAATCGATGGTAATTAGAATGTATGAATTCAACCAGATAGAATTTGCTATTTGGAATACAGAGAGCTGGTTTCAATTGCTGCAAAGAATTATCATCGCAGAACATCGAGCATTGGGCGTCTATCAGTGAAACGATTTTGTCATTTATAAAGAGTTACGATTTAGGAGATGCCTACTTTTTATTCAGCTAAGAATTTTACAACACCAGACTGCCTTAGTCCCTTCAAATTTCGCCTACCTTCAATTTTGGCTCCCTTTAATTTTCGCCCCTTTAATTTTCGCCGCCCCCCCCATGTGCAGAAGTTTCGCTCCCTTTAATTTTCGCCCCCTGGATTGGATTGATATGACGTAATTTCGATGAATTTGTTCCCGAGGAAGAGAACACGGTGGAACCAGAACAATAAAATCACCCCTCAGACACAGGGTAGGACAATATCATTGTTATCGAAGAGTTAAATGCATGTCTTGTATTTCGTATTACAATCAAAACTAAAGTTCTTTCATAGAAAATAGATTTTTTCGCTCCCTCTAATTTTGGCCCCCCCCAAATATTTCCACAAATTCACCCCCTTTAATTTTCACCCCCCTCCGGGGCGAAAATTAAAGGCAGGCGAAATTTGAAGAGACTATGGTACTTAAGACACTACATATGAACTACTTTGCAACATCTCAAAAGGGAGAAAGCAAGAGGAGCAAATAAGTCAATGACGACCCCATGGCCATTAACATAAAGGCCCGGGGGTAACTACCATATATATCGATACTGGATGTGCCATTTTTTGGGGTGCCTTTTTCAGGCAGAATTTTAATTTAGGGTGTCATTTTTGGTAAGATCACAAATAGGCATAAATTTCGGGGTGTTATTTTAGAAGAATAAATCTTTAGGGTATTGATTTTGATCTAATCTCATATGCTTGGTTAGAGCTCTGACTTTTTGTCACAGTTTTAGGGTATATATTTTGAATGACCCGTAAATTTTGGAGTGTGGTCTTTGGAAAATCTATAAGTTTTAGGGTATGATGTCACACGTCAAAATGGCACACCCCCGTCATCTGCCAATTACCCCCACCCCCCTTCGGGCATAAAGAACATGAAACGGAATTTATGCAACTATGCAAAGACCTAAACCTACACATAAACGGGTAAATACTTTTAGATACGAGAGAACCTGTTCCACATTGGAGGTCATGCCAGCGTGGTGATATTTCCGAGCAACAGGAACCTTAGCCTGTGTTCCAGACCACTTGAGAAGGAAATTGGTCTGTGTAACCAAGCACTAATCCGTGTTCACAAATTTTCTTCGGAATCTGAAGAAAAATTAATATATGCAACTAATAATTCGCATAATCACTATTTGTTTTGTTATCAAAAGGAAAAGCCTGTCTCATGTGAAGAACTCACATTACAATACAAAGAATAGAAAATTTCAATGTCTGCTAATCCTATTGACTTTTTACGATGAAAGAATAGGAGATTTGAATGCCTGCTAATCCTACTGAGTTTTTACGCCCTTTGCAAAGTGATAACGATCATCCCTGGTTTGTTTCAAACACACATATTCACAAAGGCATCCGTTGTGTTGATCACTGACTTCATTGCAGCCAATCAGATCCGTGAAAGGATGCCCTTAATTATTTTGCAATTCAATTCATCGTCTGAACACGGATTAGTGCTTGGTTACACAGACTACTTTCCTTTCCAAGTGGTCTGGAACACAGGCTACAGGAACCTTGGCTAAGAGAACAACAACGACAACAACCGCCACCAGCACTGCTTCCTTTCCAGAATCCATTGTTAAAGACACTGCACCTATGCCATCAGGTTGGGGTTCCTTGTTCACGAGACGGAATATTTGAATATTTGAATTATGAGTGGATGAATCGCCATTCACGCAATATGTGGCCTACATCGAATGTGAAACAGAACTACAAACAAGCGAGGAAGAAAATAGAGACTTTGTTGCTGAATGGGGGTTTTACAACAGTTTCAAATGACCTTAAACTGAGCCGGCCAATTCTTTGCCGGCCAGATCCCTGTTTCATTATCGACGAGGATGGGATGACTTTATTCAAAGGTTCAAGCAGATTTGTTTTAACTGGTTTACTTTCACTGAATATTTGTACAGGAAACTTGCGCAACGGATGCAGCCTTGACAGCATAGGCTCCAAATCTTTAAAAGGTTGGTGTAAAATTCAATGACCTATTTCTTTGAACTGAATGGCTTCAGAGAACCTTTTGCTATTTTGCTACGATTCTGCCGTTGCACTTCCCTGAAATCTTCAATATTTTCAGAATTTGAGTGTTTTTCTTCTTTTTCGAGAATTCAAGAAACAATTTCAAAAAACTTAAAACCATTCTAATTTCTAAATCGTTTGATGTAACATGAAATAATTTTCAAGAAAGGCTTAGTTTATGAATGTCTACAATATAGTATCAAGCAAAAGTCTGTCACTTTTATGGTTTATTATGTAGAAATTTGATGACGTCACATCCTCAAATGAGTTGAAATATAGAATATGCTGTAATTTAAAAAATATTCAAAATTTTCGAGAAGTCCAACGGTAGAATCATAGATACGTAGCTAAAATTTAATTTAAGCCATTCAGTTGGGAGAAATAGGACATAGAATTTTACACCCACTTTTTTACGCTGATTTAAAGATTTGAAACCTATGCTAGCCTTGACGCGGTCGATTCACCCTGTGATTTATGTTTCTTTTTTCCACAGGAGACTCTCCAAGAATTGGCTCTAGAGACAGCTCAATGATTATCATAGAAGGGAATGATAACGCTAATGGTATATTGCAATTGTCATCATCGTCGTTAGCCCTACATGAAGGGATAAATGGATACTTTTTGAATGTCACAAGAAGTCGTGGAACTTTTGGAACAGTAAGTCTTCTTTCAATGTCTTTGCTGTGATGGACGTTATGATTTTTTATTTTTTAGTACTGTTTTGAATCAGTGATGCTCGAAACGTCCTGCTTAATTCATTTCATATCAAAGTTCTTTTATGTCTCGTTCAATTCCTACCCTGGCCAACCCCCGGGCAGCCTGGGAGTCAACAAATTTCTTGCACAAATGCCAGGGGGCCGGGAAAATTTCATGTGATGAATGCCCGGGGGCTGGGCACTGAGAAAATGTCATATTCTCAGTTACTGTATAAGAATCGGTACACTCTGATATATGAAGCAAATTGTATTCGTTTCAACTAGCCTTACTAATTCGCTCGTACGTTTTCCCGTCGACGTTGAATCCTGATAGTATCCACATAACTTGATCCTTTCTGGCTGATTGCTTTTGTCTTTTTTATTGCCAATATTGCTTTTTATATGAAGCTTGTTCTTTGTCATTAGATGTACATGTGACTACTGTTGTTAAGCTAAGCCCACAAAATTCTAGTTAAGAATTTGAATTTTAGATTAATTAGATAACAGTTGGCAAGTTATCGACAGTTAGTAGTACAGATATGGATGACCAAGGTAAAACGGAGCTTCCATAATTGTTTCCCAGGTTGGTTTTATGTTTACGCTCATACCATATAGTCGAGCCAATAAGTAAAAACAATTTTAGACCAACCTGTATGCGTTACGGACGTATTCATATTTCTACAGGGTACCCCAAAAAAAAGTACTCCTGTTTCAAAATTCACCAAAAATTGGTTATCAAACCTTTGACAACATTTTCTTTTTGAGTTGTTTTGTCAAAGACCCAACAATATTCATAGAGGATAAAATGTTTGCTTTTGATACAGCAAGGTAGACAAAATACACGTTGAAAAACCTTATTTTGAGCTATAGTTTTTAAGCAAAATACTCAATCTTGCCTAAGAGTCAAAATTTTCAGATTTTTTTATCATCATTGAGGTCTGCCATGATAGTGCGCTTTTCTTTCTGTTATTTATGACCAAACTAGATGCTTTACATGCACAAAGAAATTGATCTGGCAATCATCAGTGCTTTTTTGCAGTATGGTTCAAAACCAGGTAGCCAAAAAAAAAAAAAAAAAAAAAAAAAACAAGATCAGCTATATATAGGAAAATCATTTGGTCCTTGATATACTTGACAAAAAAATAGAATTGAAGATCGGCCGTGAAATCAAATGTTGGTGATTTTTCAAACGAGAGTACTTTTTTTGGGACACCTGGTAGCTTTACTGCTTTGGTTATTGTTAAGTTTCTTTTCTCTAATTCAGGTTTCTGTACGCTATACAATATTAGACAGGGGTACTGTCCTTGGATCTGATTATCAGATTGCATCGTACTTGATCACCTTGAACAGTGGACAAGACACAGCTTCTGTGCCTATTACGATCGTGAATGACGCCCTACCTGAATTCAATGAATCTTTTGTGATCACACTTGATGCAGCAAGTTTGACAGGAGGAGCGATGCTTGGAAATCCTCAAGAATGTACTGTAACAATTGTCGAGAATGACAACCCCTATGGATTGATAGGTGAGTGAATATATCAGTCAACTTTTGTTTTTTCTCATGTTTGTTTGCGATGAACTATCGAAAGGGGGCGCTGTAGGTAGCTCAGGACTCTGGTTCGCTTTGGAGTGGATAGCAAGTTCTTTTTCATGTCGAAGACTCTCTCTTCGGAGAAAATGACGTGCTTAAAGCGAATTACGTGTCCTGCAGGGCTCAAAAAAATTGTCCTTCCTTGTAGCAAGATAAGCATCCTTCCTTCGAAGATTTTGCTCCAATCTAATGCAGTTTATGATGGTAAATTGTTCCATCATGAGACAAACAAATAACAACGGCATACCTATTTTCATTTCAAAGATATACTCTATATAGTTGAAGTCAATGTTGTAATTAGCCAGCTCTTATGTTGAACACACCCATCGATACAATTAATCGATACAATTAATCGATTTCTAAATCCCAAATCACCACGAAAAAGTTTTCTCCTTGTCCATTCATGTCGATTTTTTAGAAAATTTGATCGACGTTTTTTGATCGTTTTCAGCGTTTTTGAGAACGAACATTTTAAGAAACTCGCGTCTAGCTCTAAAAACTGAAAGCACGAAAATTTGCAAAAAATCCTAGAATCTAATTCAGGCTTTGTGCTAAAGGTTAAGTTATGAATCTGCAAAATCGGTCCAGTGTGCGATTTATTGTGGCCTGCCAAACGTGCACAGTTTATTTTGGCGCACCTGGTATGCCCTGATGAAAACCTTTCAAAGCTCTTCTTCTTTCCTTATGTCCTGCCACTTCCTTTCTCTCATTTCAGCTACCTTCCTGGTAGCACCGCTACCACACTATTTCGTGTTAATAGCCCTGTTGTCAAGTGAAGCAAGGTTAAATCTGTTCGGAATTAATTGCCTTTTCAAAGCTATTTATTGTCGGTCTGCTTCTTCTCTGTAGAAACACGAAACAATGAGATCTGAGTTTCTGTCCGAAAATTTTGTTTGGCCTCTTTATTTTGTGTTGAGCTCAAACCTCAATAGCTTGAAAATTTTTAAAGGTAGACAAGTAATTTATGGATTGCTATTGCATTGAAATTGAATCATCCGAATTGTGCCATTTCTCAAGTTATAGGAAGGACAATGTCAACTTGCTCGAGCTATTTAGTAAAGTGGGTGTAAAGTGGCGCGGATTACGTAAATGTCTCTACTTGCTGAACAATTAATGGTAAACTGCGTCGAATATAATCTGTAAGCCTTTTCGTCTGATACTCATCAGAGCATGACACGATTCCTTTTCGTACTCTGAGATGAGTGTCAGGCGAAAAGAGCTTTCTGTTATCACAATCGAGCTCTTCAAGTAACAAATTTTCTTGATGAAAGAATGAGCTTTTATATTTTCTGAAGTTGCAAACAAATTATATTATAAATGATATTATATGATTATTTGTATGATTACATGATTTATAGTAAATGGTTATATGTATGATTATATGATTATGTTATATGATGATATTGCAAATTATATTATATTGTAATTTCTTGTTCTGTCTCTTGCAGGCTTTGCAAGTGGCTCACTCAATAAATCCATGCAAGAACCAGGATCTGGTCAAACTATTGTGACTTTAACGGTATTGCGAAATGGAGGAACATTTGGGACTGTACAAGTAGAGTGGAATGCAACACTGAACAACAATTTAGCTTCCAGTGACGTAACACCAAGCCGTGGAAATGTACGATTTCTGTCAGGGCAAAGCAGCCAGGATATCTCGATATCTATTCTTGCTGATAATGTACCAGAGGACAATGAGGTAAACAGTGTTCAATTTTTTGATTATGATAAATGCTGAATTGTAAGACAATTGAGCCTCTATTCGTATTTATAGGAAGAAATTACTCTCCTACGCAGAGGTCCCTTCCGCTACGCAATGTCCTAATCCTTGCAATGCAAAGTGACAAGGGAACCTCTTCATAGGAGAGTAAGAAGAATCGCTTACTCGTTTAGCCATGCTAATTGCCCACTAGTTGCCCACTAGGGCATGAAAAATATTTTTCTTCCTGTGACCGGTCAAACTCATACTTAAGATTTCCTGCAAAGAGAACTTATCCATCTCCAACCATAAGAAAATTGGGCTCTCCACGCACTCATCACCTACTGGGGTCTAGAACTATTATCATTTTGTGCCTAATTAGTGATGCATTCCAACCATACCGTTTATACTCCCCATATCCATAGCATTTATAAAATGAAGTTGGAACTCAATTACAGCAACTATTACTATTTTGGTATCACAGCAATAGGAAAAATTTAGTTCTTTTAGATATCTTACAATTTGCTTCGTTATATAAGACATTGTTAATACTAATTGTACGTGAGAAATAAGTAAATAGGTTACTCTTGCTTTACTTCAATACATTTTGAAAAGTTTCCTGCAGGATATTGTGTATGGAAAATTTCCTGCGATCGCCCGGTCGCATGGTCGGGGGGGGGGGGGTTCATCCCCTGTAATGCCCACGGTCCGTTGATCTGGTTGATATTGAGAAAATTTCTTAAGCGCATCAAGAAGCTCTCTGTATGGGTTTCTTCCAATGATTATGGCTTCTTTATTGATCAAATATTTGTTTTTATTTTGGTCGGTTCTTTGGCTCTTTCCAATATTTAATGCCCTCTGTTACTGAAGTCTATCTTATCAACTGTTTTTATGTTTGATCAGAGGATTATTTTTTACATCCAAACTCCTAATGATGTTTTGCAGTACGTATGAGTCCTATTGCTACCAACCATATCCTACTCCCTTATGCAACGTAAGACTAGTCTTGTCATAAGCAACGACGGGCCGAATGATGCGTACAATTTTTATAGACTTCTACTCCATAACAGTTTTAGGTAGGGATAGTCTTGAGATTTAATGGAAGATAGTACTGTATTGAAAACTGCAAATTACTTCTAAAATTAACTAACTCCTATTCTTCGAGTTAATTGGCCTGAAAGAAACTTTAGCTACTTTGCTATACTTCTACCATTCAACCTTTGAAAAAGCTTCAATGTTATCAGAATCGTAGGGTTTATTCTCCTTTTTTAAGTAAACACAAATTTCGAAAAGACTTAAAACCATTGTAATTTCTAAATTTTTTCACGAAGCGTGAAATAATCTTCGAGAAAACCATAGTTAATGAATGTCGACAATATGGTATCAACCACGAGTCTTTCACTCTTTTAGCTTATGATTTAGAAATTTGATAACATTACATCATCCTCAAATGAGTTGAAATATAAAATAGACTGTTATTTAAAAAGTGTTGAAGATTTTCTGAAAAGTCCAATTGTACAATATAGCAAAATAGCTAAAGTTTCTTTCAAGCCATCCAATTCAACGAAACAGTTCATATAATTTTACAGCAACTTTTTTAAAGATTTGAAAGCCATGCCGTAATAAACATCCATAAACGTTGTTATAACGACTTAGAAAGTAATTCGCAATTCCCTTCCCTTTTGCAGGCCATCAAAATATATCTGCAGTATGTATCAAACGGTAAGGCAAGCATCAATGAAGCAGCAAGAGAAGCTACAATAAATATACCACCTAATGATGATCCTTATGGCGTTGTGCAATTTGCCCGATCAACGATTTCTGTTTTGGAGAAAGAAACTGACTACTACATTGATTTGCCTGTGAAAAGAACACGAGGTCTCTTTGGAAGCATCGAGATCAATTATAGGTTCGTTTCTTGGTGCCTTTAGTTGCTTCATGATTTTGTGTGAATTCTGCTGTGGAAACAATTTGGTAACGTTTTGAATATTGTTTCACAGCTTCTAGGAGATCTTTCATTCGTTGGTAATCAAGGAAAATTTTATTTGATCACAATATCTGGTGCATCAGGAATGTCAGGAAACCTTTAAGGTGCTTAGGAAAATCAATACGTTGGTGACCTTACTGACAATACGCCAACCACTAGCATCCATTTCATGCCTGACCCATGTCCATCTTCAGTGATCAAACCTAATCTGGACCAACACCAAGCAAAAGTCCACATGCTCCTCACTCATCGGTAGTGTGTTGCTGCCGCCGCCTTTTCTTTTCATTTCATTTTTCATTTTATCTTTTTTACCCATGGTAGCCCCTCAATAATAATAATTGATTTACAGGGGGCCATGCTAAAAACTTACAAATAACTACTAATTTACAATAATAACGAAAATTGCTATAAAGCCTAAACCTAAACCTAAACTAATTACAAATTGTCATAAATAAATGAAAGAAAACAGAAAAGAATTGGTGTGAAATTCATGGTTGCACCTTCTTTTTAAACGCTCTCAGGGTTGAAGTATTTCTGATCTCAGGGCCAAGACTGTTCCAAAGCTTGGCGCCTCGGTACGCGAAACATTTCTGCCCCCCTGCCGATTTTAATAATGGCAACCTGAGATTGACTTCAGCGTTTCTAAGAGAACGACTGGTAGAGTTGTTGACTCTCGTGAACATGTCTTTCATGTAAGAAGGCACGCCCCCATTAAGGGATTTAAAGACCATTTTCTGAGCTTCAAGATCTATAAGCTCCCTGACAGTGGGCCATTTAAGCGCCCGAATAACTGGTAAAGCAGTAGCATCAAATGGACTGTTGGTGACAAGTTTTGCAGCCCGATTTTGAAGTTTCTGCAATTTTTCAATGGCAGTCACCCCAGCATTTCCCCAGACAGGACAGCAATATCTAAAGTAAGGCTCCACTAAACTCTTATACATTGTCTTGACAGTTGAAATAGGAAGGTACTGCTTGGCATAAGAAGCACACCAATACCTCTAGAGATGTTACTAGTTGTTAGGGCCAATTGAGATGTCCATTTAAGTTGATGGTCAACCTGAACACCAAGGTATTTGACCTCCTTTACCAACTTGATATCATCGGAACCAATCTTAAGGTGTGGTTTGGTTGAATCAACAGAGTCAATTTTTCGCAGCTTACCATTACTCCCTATAATCATTGCTTCTGTCTTTGCAACGTTTAAAGACAACTTATTCCCTTCAAGCCATCCTTTCAAAGCTTCTAAGTCAGCATTAACTGCTTGATTAATTTCCGAAACAGATTCAGAGGCATAGTAAATGCTTGTGTCATCTGCATACATGGATACAAGGGAATTTTTCAAACAACAAGGAAGATCGTTAATATAGACCAGAAAGAGAAGTGGTCCAAGACATGAACCTTGTGGTACACCACAAGTTATACTGTCTGTAGCGGAAATTCGCCCATTCACCTTACAGCATTGTCGTCTACTGGTGAGATATGAGCGAAACCAGCCAAGTTCTTTTCCTTTCAAGCCACAGAAGTTAAGCTTCTTTAATAGAATATCGTGGTCAACTGTGTCAAAAGCTTTCTTGAGGTCTATGTAAACGACAGCTGTGTATTTACCTTTATCAATGTTTAAGTACCAGTCGTTCGTGCACTTTAACAGAGACGTGAGGGCCGAATGAAGGGCCCGAAAACCTGACTGATTAGAGAAAATCAGCTTGTTTTTGTCCAGGTAATCGTACAGCTGGTTATAGACAAGCTTCTCAAATAAACGAGAGACAACGGGTAGCACCGATATAGGCCTATAATTTGACCTATCATCTTTTGAGCCTTGCTTAAAAATTGGAGCTACGTTAACAGTTTTGCTTAGATTTCAGAGACTGCAGGTTGAAAATTTATTCCATAGACTTAACTTTCTTTGGACAGTTTCCCGAAGTAGTAGCAGTTGAAGGGAAAAAGGCAGCAGCACATTGCCAATAAGTGAGGAGCATGTGCCCTTTTGGTTGGCCTTGGTAGTTAAGATAGCTTTGATTACTGAGGATGGCCGGGGTGCAGAAATATTGTCTTTCTTTCCTCCCATGTTACCGAAGCTAACCAGATCTAATCGCAATTTACCTTTAATGTTATCTTTCGTATCGCGTAGCAATTTTTATGGCTCCTCGTTGTTCCTGCATTCTTCAAGACTCTGGGACAATCACCGTTCGTCTTCCACTCCCATAATTGTTCTTACTGTTGTTGTTATTGTTCTTACTGTTGTTGTTGTTGTTGTTGTTGTCGTTGTTGTTGTTGTATCTTTGTTTTTCATCGATGATAAATAAGCTAGTCTGCTGGATACAAATGTTAAAAAAACTAATCAAAATCGATGGATACATTGGTTAATCAAGAATAAAGCAAAACCCCAGACTCAATGATGTTGCACCTCATGAAATGAGAGAAAAAGATTGAGATATCACTGGCTTCCCTTGTGGGAAGAACACTAGGGTGATCTTTATGCCTCTCGAGAATAAGCCTAATTTAACGAGTCGTTGATCAGCATCAGTTTCAACTGTCACGAGATGCCCTTTCAATTGATCTTTCAAAATGTTATTTTAGAACCAAGGAAGCCACTACTGCAATCAACAAAGCAAGCAATGGTGCTGACTACACTCCAGTAATAAGCAATAGCATGACTATGGGACCGGGCATTGCAAACAGTAACATCACTATCCAAATTCTGAAGGACAGCGTTCCAGAACTAGGTGAAAACTTTCTTGTAGAAATAATAAGTGCTGAAGTCGTTGGCCTTTCAGCCGGTTCAAACTCAGTGAAGGTTGTCTCTCCAAAGATTATGAATGTAACTATCATTGAAAATGATCAACCTTACGGTCTGTTTGGTGTCTTTATCACTAAGACTGGAACTAGCGGCAGCAGTTATGCTATCAATGAGCCCGAAAGTGGTTCGACTAGCATCACATTTGAAGTGAGAAGAAGTCAAGGTTTGTTGCAACTTACTTTTGTGTGATTCATTTACTCACTGTACAGACTGTTCTTAAATAAATTTCTCATTCCCCGAAACTTTAAAATCAGCAGTTTAGTGCCGTAACAAAATACACATTGCACTTTACTGGGTGACCCACAAAAAACTTTTATGAAGTACGGGTTTCCCAAAAAAGTACTCAGTGTTTAAAACATAACCAAAAATTGCTTATCAAGCCTTTGGTAAAATTTTCTTTTTGATTTGCTTTGTCAAAGACCCAAACATATTTACAGATGATAAAATGTTTGCTTTTGATACAGGAAGGTAGAGAAGTTATACGTTGAAAAACCTTATTTTGAGCTATAGTTTTTAAGCAAAATACTCAGTCTTGCCTAAGAGTCAAAATTTTCAGATTTTTCATCATCATTTAAAGAGAATCAACGGAGATAAAAGCCCCGCGCGGAAGGAGTCTGGATATTCTATTATTAGCCTATTGTATTTGATGATTTCGAGACGATCATGGATATTGTATAGCAAGAGGAACAATAACATGCGTAGGAGTTTTCAATGCCCTATTTATAGATGACCTCCTCTTAGCTCCGTTCATTCACTTTAAGTTTCCAATGATAGTGCGCATTTATTTCCGTATTTTATGACCAAACTAGAAGCTTTACATGCACAAAGAAATTGATCTGGCAATCATCAATGCTTTCTTGCAGTATGATTCAAAACCAGGAAGCCCTAAACAGAGCTAAATTCGCTAATTTTGAAACCAGTTACAAGAATAACTATATATTGGATAATAATTTGGTCATTGATCTACTTGACAAAAAAGAAAATCGAAGATCAGCTATGTAATCAAATTTTGATGATTTTTCAAACGGGAATACTTTTTTGGGACACCCGGTAGCTCTCAGAAATCGAGATTTATTTACATATGTTTTGTTTAACATTTAGTTAAAAGGCCTGGCCATCTTCAGATCTCTATAGAGGCTGCATGACCACACTTTATGTAATGATTAATTACAGTCCGTCCGAAAAGCCAGATTGGAATAACATTTTCAATCCTACATTTCTCATTTAGAGTAAATAATCGTCATCCTTTTCCAGTTAACATGTTGTGTAAACAAAAATTTTCGCGCTTGCATTCTTAAAATTTTTGCAATAGGAAAGCAAAAAGGTAAAATAGCCTTTTATTTTTCAAAACAACTGTCTTCTATTGAAGATGCTGGCTTTTTTCTAAGCTTCATATAAGTCAATCGAAAACCGTCCTGAATTAGGTCTTCATTGTGTTTTTATTACCACTAAGTGGTGCATAAAGTCGGATTTTGCGTTGACATTGTTCAATGAGCCTTGTGTGAAGAGTTTATGTGCAAATTGAACTCCTGCATTGTGGAAACTGACCTTCAAGGTTTTTTTGCGTGGCTTGAAAAATATTTTTGTGCCTCTGACTTTTTCACAAAATAGGCCTGCGAAATAGGGCCTATTCTTTGGAAAGTTTAGGTTTCAGCGGCGCATTCCGAAATATTTGTATACCAAAACGTTCCCTGCGACCTGCGGCCGCAGTGGTCCTGACATTCCCAGCTCTTTTTTAAACAGATCCAAACACCTAAATGAGACTCAATGTGCGTTTAATTGCTTTTACAGGAGATCTTGGCAGCGTGTCTATAGCGTGGCGTGTCTCCAGTGCTTCCACAGTCAATATTACAAATGACGTATCCGGTGTGTCAGGTGGGCGTCTTACATTCACAAATAAAGAAACCAAGAAAGATTTCATCATTGCCGTGAACAGTGACAACATCCCAGAATCAGATGAACGCCTTATCATTGAAATATATGATGTTCAAGGTGGTGCCGTTATTAATCCCTCAACGGCACGGGCTGTATTAACGATCAGGGCTAATGATGGTGTCGGTGGGAGGATTGGGTTTAGCCCTGGCTCCAGATCAAAGATCGTTGCCGAAGGAGAAATTGCGGATTTGAATGTGTACAGAACACTGCCTGCAGCAGGAAATGTGACCTTGAATTGGACGATAACAGGAGTTAATGCGACAAGAGATTTTCGGGAGACCGCAGGGAAATTGCTTCTTCGCCAGGTATGTTAAGTTTGAAATTCAAGGCGTGTTTGCACATATAGTTCCCCTGCGTTTGAATAATCATTATGCTAAAGGGAAGATATCAAGGACTGTGAAAGATTGACGTTTCTATCTATCAGAGTGTACACTGGATTTATGAACCTTGTCGGTACCCACAAGCTTTTTATTTCTGTGGTATGAAGTGATTCGTTTGAAAAGGCGTTTTTTAGTCCAGATACAATGTCTATTCTCTGTTTTCCTCATTTCTTTTTCATGGCTGTAACAATTACTGAATGAATAACTTTCTTCAAGGGTAAACTTGCGCATATTTGATAGATATTGTGTATATTTTTTTCGACTCTTTTAGGGGACAATTTGCCTATATGTGACATCTGTTTTTCATATGTTAAGTGGGCTTAATTCAAAAGCAAAGAGTTCTCGTTTCGGGAAGTCTGAACTGCTAATTTCCAGGTATTTTCTCGGGACTTTTTGTGGTTAGCATGGGTAAATATCTCCGTATACATTCAATATCGCAATCAACACTATTTTGTCTTTATATTAAGATACTATAGGCTGTAATGAAATTGTAGACATTCAATGAAAATTGATTTTCTATCCATTTTAGGGCATTGCAAATGCAATGCTGAGACTTATAACGCTAAACGATTCAGTGCCAGAAAGTCATGAGACATTTACTGTCCGACTGTCCGATCCAACAACTGCTGGTATATCGTCAACAGGCGCTGCTACATTAGTTGCTGGTGATTCCACAGCTACTATCATTATTGGTGCGAGTGATGAACCTCATGGTATTATCGAATTTGCTTCACGTTCGCAGCCCGTGAGGGTCGAAGAAAATATTGGTCATATTGATTTAAGGCTTGTTCGAAACAAGGGGAGTATTGGTAAGTGTAAATTTCTTTTGGCTGTAAGATCTCAACTTTCAGGCTCTTTTGAGCAGGCCCGCCTAGAGGGGGGTGGGGGGCAATTTACCCAAGGGCCTCTGGGTCTAGGTGACCTCATAAAGTAAAATACTGCTCTATTTTCTGCCAGCTTCGTTCGCAGGGAGCCTCATTCCGAATGTTTGTCCCTGGGCCTCCCAAACCTCTTGGCAGCCCTGCATTTAAAGGCAGTCTATCACGTAGCTGATTGGCTGCAACAGAGTCAGAGCTCAACACAAAGAATTTCTTTGTGAATCTGTGTATTTGAAACAGAGAAGGGCTGATCGTTATCACTTTCTACGGTCGTAGAAAGTCAGGGGATTAGCAGCCATTCAAATGTCCTATTCTTTGTATTGTCACTACCACCCAATCAAATGTGTGATAGACTGCCTTTAAGTAAAGCCTGTAGCCAGATAATTTCATTGTTCAAAGATATCTACCGGTGAGTCAAACCGATGAAATCAATCTAATGAATGAATCTCAGTGATTCCATATTTGATCTTTCGATGTAATTCTAACGTAGATTTAGAGATTTAAGTTTTTGCTGTAGGGATCTATATCATCGTTTAATTGTTGAAAAGTAGGCGGGATATCAGATCGGTTACAAAGCTTTCTTTAGGCCTATTGAAAAGGCTTGTCAGAAATTCATTTACCAGACAACCTAGGCCAATTTTTTGCAGTGAAAAGCTTGCTTTTAGCTCAAGACTTTGTCTTAGTTTTGAAATAAATTTGTTTGCTGAAGCCAAAGTCTTCACAAAGACGCTCATGATTATACAACGGAGCCTATCGAAAGCACCGCTCTTGCAACATCCAAACGTTTCGATATGTTCTCAAACTGGGTCTCTGAATTTGAAGTTGATTGTCATTGATAGGTCAAAGCTACAGGGTGTCCCAGAAAATTGTAACAGATTTAATCCGGCATAGCGATTATAATTTAGCTTTAGTCAATCCGCAATAATATATTCCGAAAAGGGCAGGTTTGGCAGGTTTGCAAGGCCCGCTGAACCTTTGCTCCAAAGGCAGATGGTTTGGCATACTTTGGGGAGATCCTTGTTTTTATTTGCAAAACTCTGCAAATGAGGCGAATTTACTCGCGTTGCTACGGTTATCGAATCAGTTACCAAGCACCAGACTCGGTTTCTTGTTTTTTCAAAAGGAAACCTCATTTTGGCCTGGATGATCGGAAACCTGCTGTTTTGAAGAATTTTGTGTTTGATTGGGAAACGTTTTTCCGTCCTCTGCGAAGTCTGCCGTTTCAGAATTTGATACTTTTAGAATTGCCAGTCAAACATGCCCTT
The DNA here is from genome assembly GCA_004194395.1 of Aurelia aurita complex sp. Pacific. Classification (NCBI taxonomy): domain Eukaryota; kingdom Metazoa; phylum Cnidaria; class Scyphozoa; order Semaeostomeae; family Ulmaridae; genus Aurelia; species Aurelia aurita complex sp. Pacific. Next base: position 229,884 of record REGL01000178.1, read on the forward strand.
AGTTAGTATCTACAGTTTTCCAAAAGGTACGGCTTTCTTTCAACCTATTTCTGAGACTTTATATCTTTTGTTTTAGGACAAATCCTAGTTCGATATCAGATACGTGGAGTCCGGATCAGCCAAGCAATAACTGAAGGCACTTATGGCCAGGATTTTAACAGCACCACCAACGGCACGATCAGCATGCCAGATGGTAGTGATTCTGCTACTATACGGATTAATATCATAGATGATAATATTCCTGAACAAGATGAGGCATTCTTTGTCAACATAACTGGCGTGGAGCTCGTTGGCAGTAGTAACATGACAACACAACCTAAGATTGGGCGTTTGAATTACATGCAGATACAAATTGAAGCTAATGATGGAACTCAGGGTGAACTTGCATTTGCTGCAAAATCTGCACGGTAAGTAAATAAATGTAAAATAAGTAGGTAGTAAATAATAAAAGTAAGTAAAAGTAAGATCGGCACAGCATAGGTTGCAAATCTTGAAAAAGTCTAGTGTAAAATTCAGTTATTAATTTCTTTGAACTGAATTACTTCAAAGAAACTTCAGATATTTCTCTATAATTTTACCGTTGGACTTTTCTGAAATCTTCAATATTTTTAGAAATAGAGTCAGCATAACTGGCCATCGTAAATTCCAACCATCGTAAACAAAAAAAAAACCATCGTAATTTCTAAACTGTTTGAAGCAACAAGAAATAATTTCGAAGAAATCAATAGTTTATGGATGTCTACAATATGGTAGCAAGCAAAAGTTTGTCACTCTTCTGGTTTATGATTTAGAAATTTGATGACGTCACACCCTCAAATGAGTTAAAATGTAAAAGAACGAAGAAATTTTGAAAA
>REGL01000178.1:231297-241598 GCA_004194395.1 Aurelia aurita complex sp. Pacific
TTTCATATTTAATTCTTTTAAGGAGGGTTGCCCTTCAGCAGAAGCTGGTTTTCAAGGGGCCCTCCGATAAAAACAATAATTAAAATCTACAGAAACAAAGTAAAAAGCTATTAATTAAATCAAACTATAAAACCTTATTTACAATATTCAAAACCTATGTACAATAATGTTTAAAATTTAAAATCAAGCGAAAGAAAAAGATGCCTGTACCTAAATAGTCTTGAAACTCTTCAGTGAGGCTGCCTGCTTAGACTCGGCTGAGAGGCTATTCCACAGTTTTGCACCTCTGTAGGAGAAACATCTCTGGCCATTATTTGACCTTTTCTTGGGTAACCTAAGGTCGGTTCCTGTATTACGAAGGCTGTAGGATGAACACTGCGAATTTCGTATGAACGAAAACTTACAGCACAATTACAAATTATTTTATCATTTCTAGGATCACAGTATCAGAAGACATCGGAACTTTCAACATAACAGTTGTCAGAAACAAAGGCCTCTTTGGCAAAGTCTATGCATTCTATTACCTCAATCGCCTTACAGCATCAGCTGCAGACTTTAATATCCCCGGTGGTGTAATGAACGGACCAGCTAGAATCGAATTTAACAATGGACAACGGGAGCGTAATATCACAGTCTTCATTCACAACGATAACATAACAGAACCAGATGAACAATTCGAGATTGGACTGACGATACAAAATGCGGAAAATAACGGTGGCGTAACTATCGGTTCACCTGATAAATCAGTTGTTACGATATCCGCGAACGATGATGCTAATGGTGTTGTACAATTCGCTGCTCGATCTTTAACGCAGTATATCGCTGAACCTGAGACTGTATCGAGTCCTAACCGTACAGCGACATTTTTCGTGGAGAGGAAGATTGGAATGTTTGGTACTGTGAACATTCAATGGCGGGTGCTTGGTGTTACGAACTCGTCTGAAGTTAGTCCGTATAGTGGAGTGATTACCTTTGCACCGAATGATAGAGAGAAATACTTTCAAATACAAGCTGTGATGGATGATATACCAGAAATGAAGAAGACCTACACAGTCCAACTTACAGTAATCTCTGGTAAGCCATTTAATTGTGAACCTCTAATTATTTGGCATAGCATCCAGAATTTTTCATAACTTTTTCGACTTTTGAGCATCGCAGGCATCAGATGATATGCTAAAGATACCTTATGAAATTCCTCCTCGTACAATAAATCCCCGCATATAAGAACATACAAAATTAAGAACGTAGAGGCTGTTTTTCCTAAATTATGTACCTTGTAATAAGGAACTTGTTTCAGTTTGTCGAAAAATATGTTCTTATTGCAGGGGTAGCAAAGTTGATTTTGATTGTCGTTATTAAGTTCTTTTTTTGTCCCAGTTGGCTGTTAACGTTTAAATCTCCTCCCCTGCTATTTGTCAGCTTAAAATTGGCTATTAGGTACATAATAGCAGAGCTGGACATCTTGGGGGAAGACTCTGAAAATGCCTACGCAATGCACTCTTCAAACAAGAACTTTTATACCTTGAAATTAATTATAAATGGTTTTGAAGAGCAAACATGAGCATATATCGAAAGGAAACGGATATATCTACACATCTACCTCGGGCATTTTATTTCTTTGGTTCAGAAGCTCAGCAGTAAGTGTTTCAATTACCAAAAAAATAAGAAAATTGAATCGCCTCCCAATCGGCTTTTGAATCAAATGAATTAAATGCCCGTGGCAGATGTGTAGATATATCCTTCTTCTTTCGATTCATGCTCACATTAGCTCTCAGAAACCATTTCTGGGATGCACAACGAGTGGGCTAGCTACCTGTGTTTCTGAGAAACATTTGCGGCTTTGTTTGTTTCGAATTTATGGTTGAGAGAATTTCCTTTGTCTGTGATCGCTAATCGCTTTGAATTGCGGTGTCAATCAAAACCAACTCCTGCTATTGTCTTACAAAATCTGTCCTTGTTGCATTCCTTAGTTGTATAATCAGTTGTGCGGCAGTCATGCTAGTCTCGGCATCGTCCTTGTAGTGTTGTCTAAAAGTTCATAGGTAGTGTTTAAGGTAATTCGTCTTGTAAACGCTTTATATTGAATATTAAAAACATTTGAAGGCAAATTTGTTCTTTTGCTGCAGGTGGTTCTCGACTTGGTACCCCGAATACAGCAGCATTAATCATTGCTGCCAGTGATGGCCCACATGGATTCTTGAGCGTCAGAACATACCCATCCATGTTATCATCTCTCAACATGGAAGAGAAAACGCAGTTTGTTAAAGCTGTCGTAAGAAGGTCTGGTGGTACCCTAGGAAAGATATCAGTTCAGTATGAGACTAAACCAAGAACAGCTATTGCACCTAATGGAACTAAGATCTTTTATGGATTTGATCATATATTTGAAACTAGAGATGCAGAGAGTTTTCACTCTTTCACAGCGTATGGACAAGAGTATTTGATTCTTGCTAGTAGCTATCGAAAACAAGCTGGCTCTTTACCTGTCAATACTTTGAATCCAATGGAGCCGTATGAGTCGACTCTTTTCAGATGGCAAGGGGCGTTCGTGCCATTAATGGTAAGTTGTCATGTTTGTCACGTAGAATTTTCACATAACTGTAACTAGAGATCTTTGTCAAAGCCTTTGAGGCACTAGCAGAATCTGAGCTGGGTTTTAAGTAAACATGACTCTCTTCCTTGGAATTGTTCTTGCGGACGGGTAACCCCTGAAACAGTGATGGAAAACATTGGTGAAATCGAGACGTAGCTTTGCAGGAAGGTTTTAATCTCGGAAGGGAACACTACCTAGTGACGTGATTATGAGAAAAAGAAGAAAATGGAAAATAGAAGAAAAGTCAGGAAGGAAATTATCATGTCAAAGATGGAACTTTCTGTGCTCAAAGTTTCAAGATCAATGTTTATTAAACAGAAAATGTGAATTGGTAGAAGGGAAAACTTCACGGTTTGCAACTGCTGCGCCTACTGAAGTGAACAGCCAACAATATTGCATTTTAGCCTGGAATGTTTTACAATAAATACAATGAGTTGGCTCTTTGACTATTTCAGCCAGTTTATTCTCAATCCACTGCAATCTTATCCGCGGGTATTTACTGTAGTGGTATAGGAAGGAAAGTTGGATACATTGACATGGGCTCGCAGATTCAAAGCCATTTTCCATCACTGCTTTGGAAAATCGGTGAAAAAAAGTTATTGAAATTCTTTGCTTCAGGGTGTAAAATTATCCAATATTTGACAATATAACAACAATCCTGAACATGATATCCAATACTTGGCAATATAACAACAATCTTGAACATGATATGTTGACAATTGACTGCACTGCGCCCCTCTCCCTTTTCAATGTTGGTTATTGTGAATTGTAGTTTGCCTACTTTGCTCCAAAAATCAACCAAATTTTTGGGCAAATTGAGAAACAGGACTTTTGCTAAATCCTGATTTCAGAAGGAAATAAGTCATTTAAAATTACGAAAAAAGTCTCAAAAATTAAGCCTTGCAGTAAGATGATAAATTTTGAATTATGGATTCGTTGCATGGCTTTACCTGCACGAGTTTCCAAACAGTGGACACATTTTTCTGACTCGCCTGGTAAAAATTCTGATTATTTCTTTCCTTAGACTTTGAAAACAGATGGCTGCCTGAAATGGAAATCTTTCGAAGAGAACAACACAACATATCTGGTATCCGTGAACCATGGTGCAGTTGGTAGATATCAAACGTCATCACAAGTCATGAAATTACATCGAAACGATACTATGGATTTGGTTCAGAATATCACAACACAAGGAGCATCTGATGTTGTGTTTTTCAGATCAAATGGGGTTTTGTATATGATCACTGCTGATATGAAAGATGATAGTAATAATACAAATCAGCAGTCACAAGTGAGTGTAGTATTATTGTAGTACCACTTTTCAGACTTTTCAGAAATTTTGAATATTTTTGGAAATTACAGCGTATCGTTCGTTTCAACCCATTTGAGGATTTGACGCCATCAAATTTCTAAATCATAAACCAGATGAGTGACAGACTTTTGCTTGATACCATATTGTAGGCATTCATAAACTATGGTTTTCTTCGAAATTAATTCATGTTGCGTCAAACAGTTTAGAAATTACGATGGTTTTAAGTTTTTTTGAAAATTTTTCTTGAATTCTTGAAAAAGAAGAAAAACATTCTAATTCTGAAATTATTGAAGATTTCAGAAAAGTGCAACTGTAGAATTATAGAGAAATAGCTAAAATTTCTTTGAAGTAATTCAGTTCAAAGAAATAGGTCACTCAATTTTACACCAGCCTTTTTAAAGATTTGGAACCTATGCTTTTGTAACAACTACGACCTTGATAGAGGATTATGCTAAAGATTGTGATGAGGTTCTTTTTATCATGAGCACGATGAAACACGAGGAATTATTTGAATGGTCTAATCTACTGCCATCGTGATTTGACTACATAGTTAGCTCATATGCAGTTAGAACATAATGAAAACTTACTAGTTTTCTTAATGCTGCTTTACAGGTGGTCATGCATTTGAAATGCCAGAAAATAACGAAATAAGTAGTTACAATAAATATAGATATAAAACGAACATAATACCATACCCTACCCTATCCCCTACCCTACCCCAGGCTTATGACCTGGGGTCTCTTGTTTCTCTGTGCTTTTCGACTTGATGATGGTGCTTCAGTTAACAGAGACTCAAGATATTACTCTGAAAAACCTGACCCACTCATCGTCACAAGTCTAACCCTACTCTACCTTACCTTACCTTACCTTACCTTACCTTACCTACCTTACCTTACCTTACCTTACCTTACCTTACCTTACCTTACCTTACCTTACCTTACCTTACCTTACCTTACCTTACCTTACCTTACCTTATCCTACCTTACCNACGAAATAAGTAGTTACAATAAATATAGATATAAAACGAACATAATACCATACCCTACCCTATCCCCTACCCTACCCCAGGCTTATGACCTGGGGTCTCTTGTTTCTCTGTGCTTTTCGACTTGATGATGGTGCTTCAGTTAACAGAGACTCAAGATATTACTCTGAAAAACCTGACCCACTCATCGTCACAAGTCTAACCCTACTCTACCTTACCTTACCTTACCTTACCTTACCTTACCTACCTTACCTTACCTTACCTTACCTTACCTTACCTTACCTTACCTTACCTTACCTTACCTTACCTTACCTTACCTTACCTTACCGTACCGTACCGTACCGTACCGTACCGTACCTTAACTACCTTACTTACTTTAACATTTTATTAACTTTGATACCCTATTGCAATATTTTCCTTTTCTTTGCAAATTTATTTTTCTAAATTAACCTGTTACTTTTCTCAACAGTAGTTTTTCATTTTTTACAAGTCTAAGGTGTATAATGAAATCTGGAAAAGTCTGTTTTCCTACCACATCTCCGATCCCTTTCAACCCCCAATTTTTCCTAAATGGATTTTCACTTTGTGAAGGAGTGGACCTGCTCCTGTGTAGCATAATTTTCCTCTGAATGTTTTTATAAATCTTTTGTAAATTTTACTTTTGAATGTGCTTGATTTTCGATCTTATTATTGCTTTTGTTTGGTCCTCTTAGAATTCCATTCGTGTATTCCAAATCTAGACTCATTAACTAGGACCAGTTGTAACAACAACAACAATAAGAACAATAACAACAATAGCAAAACGCTTGCATTTTTAAATAAATTTAATCGTTTTGCTCAAACTGCACTGGTCAACAGGTTTAGTATGCATCCATCAGTCTATTAACAATACGTAATCAGTCTTTCCCATGTCTCGCGTCATCAGAGCCTTTCCTCTGTTTTTGATCAAATGTTGATTTTTGACTTTAGCTTCTAAGATGGCAAGGTACCCGTTTCTCTCTGGAAAGCTCAAGCATGTTTACGACTGGTGCATCAGGACTTGCAGTATGTACAATAAATGGAAGAATGTTCATTGCTGTTGCCAATCACTACAATTCTCGAGGCAACGTGTATGGCATACACTCCTCCATATATTCATGGTCGCATGTAACTAAGAGATTTACGACGTTCCAAACAATTCTCACATATGCAGCCACCGATGTTAAATGTACTACTATTGGTGGAGAGCTGTATTTGTTGTTTATAAATTCGATTGAAAATTCCAGACTTTATAAATACAAAACAACCAGTCCCCAAGGTTTTGTGGAAGTACAGGAGATCAAAACGAAGAATGCGCAAACTGTGAATTTCTTTAACTGGAATAACACAGGTATATATAAATGTCCCTTTCAAGTTTACTTGTCCAAGAACATTTGAATACTTTACTTGGTGCACTAAAGTGGGCTTTATGTAGACGAAAGCAGGAGCTTGTTTGGCCTCTTCCAAGTGTTTACGTTCTCGACTACATCCCGGAATTTTATTGTTTTCATCAATCAAGGACACTTTAGAATAGGGACTCTTCGAAAGTACTGGCAATAGTGCTACAGTATTTCACACGCCATCAGGCCCACATCAGCTGTATAGTTGCCACAAACCTAGCCTGCATTTTGCTAGATTGTTAGATCGCTAGATTGCTTGCTTGCTTGCTTGCTTGCTTTCTTTCTTGCTTGCTTGCTTGCTTGCTTGCTTGCTTGCTTGCTTGCTTGCTTGCTTGCTTGCTTGCTTGCTTTCTTGCCCAGACCAAAGCAGGAATATCTCTAGCTGAAGGCAGAGTACAAGCTGCATGAAATGACATTGTTAGTGCAATTGAATAGTGTAGAATAGAGGTTTATCAGATAGAATCGTGTACATATGGAAAAGGAAAGGAACGTTAAATAGCAAAAAGGACAAGAAGACCTTAAACATGACCTGAAATATAATCTAACACAAACCACTAATTTCATATTATTTCTTTTGCAGATTACATGGCAATTTCGGGAAACACATCAATGATATTTGAATGGAATCCAGTGGGAAAAATATTCTTTAATGTTTCTGTAAGTCAATTTGTCCTCCAAAATTTGAATTTTGTAAATGTTCATAAAAGGCTCTTTATAGTCGGATATAGGTAGTGTCAGTTAAGTTGTAAATTCTCTTTTTGACATGATGAGCTTTTAGTTTTACTTTGAAAGGTTTCTCTACTTTGAATTGCTTCATTAAAGATCTTTAGTTGGCCAGGTCTCAGCTTCATTGATTTCGTTTATTTGATGGTAATTTCTTCTTTATTACAATGAGCTTGTCCCGCAATATTTCCCATTTTTATAAACCAGGAGATAATATAATTCAGAAAGACAGTTTGTTGGCCTGGCAGGAATTAGCAGTTAACAGAAGAGAAAAGTTGTGATGGCGTCTAAAATATTCGCCCTGAGTGAAACAGAGACCTTCTGGGTGAGTCAGAAGGGAATCCCCGTTTGAAAGACCACTGCTACCTGATTATCAAAGCAATGATATTGAAAATGGTCTTGCTTTATTGCCAGTATGTTCAATTAGGTTCAGTGATTTACCTGGCTTTATTCGGTCACTCCTTCCCGTTGATATGGGAGATTTTCTGCAGAAAGCCCCTGATGAGTAAAATTTCCTTGGGTTTCCTTTCTAAAAATGATGACACTCGCGTGTATTCATGTATTTTATCCTCTTGTGAGAATGGAATCCCCCTGAACCGGATATTCATACCAGTGGGAAGACTTGTTCATTCTACCAAGAGGAAAGCACCTGCTAAAGCATGCAGAAGTCATTACTGTAAGGTCAGTGTAAGGCAGAAATGTTATCGTGATTATGGGCACATTTTGAAGGTTTCGTTAAAGACTTTCTCAAGGAAATGCCTCACAATTTTAGAACGGAGTGGCCGATTTCATTCACGTAAATTTTAAAGTAGGTTTGAACACATCTGCCATTAAACTATATAGTTGCCGATATCATAATCATCTTGCTATACAATGAGCCATAACCTTTCAAACGGGGATTCTTTTTATTGACTCACCCGGTAGAAGTTTTGAAATGGCTGAGAGAGTGCTGAAGAGTCCTTGAGCAATGAAAACTTTCTTTAATCACTTGGTAATTAAGATTGCAATTTGTTTAAATCATAGAAGACCAAGGAAGAAATAAGAGGTTAATCATCTCCAAATCTATGGTGCATTTTCTGAGTTATTTGAAGCCTCTTTTCACTTTTGTACAAGGCAATTTTTTTTCTGTTTCAGGATATTCCAGTTCAGAATTCCCTGAGCATTCAGCCATTTGTTGTTACTGATCCGATTTCTGGCAAATTTCAATATTTGGCCGTTACAGATGGCAGTAAGAGGAGAAGTTATATTTTGAGGCTTGATATGTTATCGGAAAATGCTGACTTCGTGCCCAGGTAAGTACAGGGTGTCCCAAAAAAGTACTCCTGTTTAAAAATTCCCCAAAAATTGATCATCAAACTTTTCATAAAATGTTCTTTTAGAATTGATTTGTCAAAGACCCAAAAATATTCACAGATGATAAAATGTCTGCTTTTGGTGTAGCAAGGTAGAAAATTTACACGTTGAAAAGCCTTATTTTGAGCTTAGTTTTTATGCAAAGTACTCAATCTTGCTTAAGAGTCAAATTAAGTCTCAATTGATTGTGTGCATTTATTTCTGTCATTCATGACCAAACTGAAAATTCTACATGCACAGAGAAATCGATTTGACAATCATCAGTGCTTTTTTGCAATATGATTCAAAACCAGGTAGCCCTAAAAAGAGCTAAATTTGCTATTTCTTTAAACTAATTACAAGATCAGTGATGTCTTGGAAAATAATTTGGTCTTTGATCTATAGAAATTTGAAGATTGGCGATGTAATCAAATTTTGGTGAATTTTTAAGCGGGAGTACTTTTTTGGGGCACCCGGTAGATATTGCCAAGAAAGCAATATTTGCTTTTGTTTTAATGGCCCACAGTAAGCAGGGGTAGGATCTTTATGCGGAGCATGGCACTTAAGTGATTCATTTCGAATCTCATAGAAAAGTTACTGACGTCCTTACAGTCTTATGAGAGTCTCGATAGCAGGCAGTCCTAGCTCAAAAAGAGACCCTTCGATGAGGTCCTAAGCATTTGTTTTGTCATATTTTCAATCACTTTAGATAAATTAACAATTTTTTCGCATGCTGTAGCCAATAGGGACAGATTTTGTGATTTTGTAACACAATAGCATCAGTTGCTTTAATTGATTGACACTTCAATTCAAAGGGATTAGCAATTGCAGACAAAGGAAATTCTCTTAATCAGTAATTCAAAACAAAAAAGCCGTAAAAATTGTCCTAAAACCACTGGGCAAACTTTCGCCTTGTGCACGCGAAAGGTGTTTTCTAAAAGAAGTTATGCTCTTGTATCGAAAGAAGAAGGGTAAATCTAAAGGTTTGCTTGGCGGCGTTTGCATGAAACGATTACCACACAGCTCTTGAATCAAATAAGCAAAATCCGCCAGGCAGATCTTTAGATTTACCCTTCTTCTCTCGTTAGAAGCATATAACTTCTCTTAAAAACCGCCTTTAGCATGCATAAGGCGACAGTTTGCCCTACTAGTTTCAGGGAAACTTTTGCGGCTTTGTTTGTTTTGAATAACTAGTTGAGAGAAATTCCTCTGTCTGCAGTCGCTAATCGCTTTGAATTAAGATGTCATTCAAAGCAACTGATGCTATTGTATTACAAAATCTGCCCTTGTTCATGTGAGTTGACTTTCAGATAATACGAAAGTATTTTCTGGCCAAACTTCTCTTTGTTTTGCTTTTCATTCGGCTTTTCGGCTTGCATAGGATCGTGGTTAGTAATGGGTCTTTAAGTTTTTGATTCAGCCCAAGTAAGATGAACAATCGATGATGATGATGATGATGATGATTTGACCAGCCCAACTACAAATCTATCAACAAACAAAATCCCTTCATCCACACCTAAGATCACATCCACAAAACCATCTCCGCCAAAGAACACAGTCACAAAGCCATCTCCACCTAAGATCACATCCACAATTCCCTCTCAACCAAAGACCACAACCTCAAAACCTTTTCCACCTAAGACCACATTCACTAAGCCAATTCCACAAAAGTCACAAAAACATCCGCACAAACAGCCGCAATAACATACACATTCTCACACACAAAAACACACACAAGAAGCAGAACCACAAGCACAGCCACAAAAACATTTTTTGAAAACTTTTTTAATGGGGGTTTTTCTATTGGAACTGTATTATATATTTTTTATCGCGCTTCAGGGCAAAGGGGTGGGAGGGGTAGCTAGTTTTGAAGGGAACCAGAATTTATGGGGTGGGAAACAGGGGGTGGGAGGGACAATAACCTATTATACAAATTGT
>REGL01000178.1:254215-311158 GCA_004194395.1 Aurelia aurita complex sp. Pacific
CTCTCGTATAGCAGATTACAATTGGTCGATTACTGAATCGCAAATCACCACGTACAAGTTCTCTCTTTGTCTATTCATGTCGATCATTCAGAAAACTTGATCGATGTTTTTCGATCGTTTTCAGTGTTTCCGAAAACTAAAAGTTTTTTGAAACTCGCTTCTAGCTCTAAAAATTGAAAATGATAAAATTTGCAAAAAATCCCAGTATCTAATTCAGGCTTTCTGCTAACGATTAAGTCATAAATCATCAAAATCGATCGAGTGTACGATTCATTGTGGCCTGCCAAACGTGCATAGTTTATTTTGGCGCACCCGGTACTATACAACTACTATACTATAAGTATTTCTGCTGATAACGTAGAGTTGAATATCAAGATATAATTTACGACATCTAAAATTTATGTCACAGTAAATGAAGCTGAGAAAAATTGTTTAGATCATCAAGTTTTCTTAAATAATTTCTTAAATCGTTTTATTTCTGTTTTGTAGTGTGTTAAGAAGCATTGGATTTGATGGCCTGGTGACAGCCCACTGGAGACTCAACTCTGTATCTGGTATTGACAACTCAAATATCACTTTCAATGTGACATCAGGAACAATTACTTTTCCATCTGGAAATGCGATGCAAAACATTTACTTCCAAGTAAGTATAGGCAAACCTTCTGTTTCTGCCGGGTGTCCCAAAAATGTACTCCTGTTTGTAAAATCACCAAAAATTAATTATGAGACCTTTGATAAAATTTTCTTTTTGAGTTGTTTTGTCAAAGACCCAAAAATATTCATAGATGATATTTTTGCTTTTGATACAGCAAGGTAGAAACATTGCACGTTGAAAAACCTTATTTTGAGCTATAGCTGTTAAGCAAAATACTCAACCTTGCTTAAGAGTCAAAATTTTCAGATTTGTATCATCATTGAAGTCTCCATTGGTATTGTGCATTTCTTTCTGTCATTTATGGCCAAACTAAGAAGCTTTACACGCACAAAGAAATTGATCTGACAATCATCAGTGCTTTTTTGCAGTATGATTCAGAACCAGTTAGCCCCAAAAGAGCTAAATTTGCTAATTTTTAAAACAATTACAAGATCAGCTGTATCTTGGAAAAATAATTTGGTCCTTGATCTGCTTCATAAAAAAAGAAAATTGAAGATAGACCATGTAATGAAATTTGGGTGATTTTTCAAACGGGAGAACTTTTTTGGGACACCCGGTATTGAGAAAGGTGCAGAGTCCAGGTTTTAACAAAACTAATCTTTCCATTCGGGAACTAGAAGCTTGGTGGTAGACTCTTGTAATTGGTTTTTCAAAAGGTTGCAATAGTAACTTTGATATTGGTTACAAAACCAGATGTTGGGTTCATTGCAGAGATACACAAGGCAATAATTCCTTATACTCTAGTAAATCTGATTCTTGCTGTAGAAAACTGTCTGTTGCTGCTTTCTGTCTTCAAGATTAAGAATTAATAGCGGACTTCACAAACCGTATCAATGGATGTTCAACAAATAAGCATATTTGATGCTGACAGAAAAGATCGTGTCTTTCCATTATCCCTCTTGTATTTGAACCAGACCAACAACGTTTTTTTGTTGTAATTCATTTTTCGATCAAATTTCAATCATGCTTCAGTTGATTATTGTGGCAAAAAGGTCAAAACGCGATGAGTTCTGGGAAAAGAACCCTATGATTAAGCAAAGCTGATGAAAATGTGTGATATAAAAGGAATAGACCCACTGTGAGTGGTTTGGTATAGAACTGACATTCCCTTCTTTACTGTTTGTGTAATCCGTTTGTGTGTCATTGTCTGTTTTGATTCTTTTCTTTTGAAGCTCGATTTGTAGAGTTTTAAGTACCGTTCTCGTTGGAGGCCAGATGACATTGTGTCTTCCTAAGCCAAGAGCGGTACTATCGATGTGATTATTTTAGTTAGTCTCGTTTTATTTCGAATCAGAAGCTAGAACATCTTCAACGTCACCTTTTCCATAATCGTTTATTGTGACTGCTTGTAATTCCATGTAACATGTAACAATGTAACATGTGACTGTTTGTAATTCCATTGTAACAACGGGATGATATCTGGGAGAATAACCACAGATCTTTTAGCTATTCTGAAAAGGATCAGAATCGAACGATATTTTGCTGCATTTTGTAGAATTTTCGAATGTGCACAATAGTGATAGAAGCTCTAACGCCACTTGATCGAACCTCATGTATAAAAATGTATAAAACTAGCACTCGATCCAGACCCTTTTGTAGAATAGCTAAAAGGTCTATTGACGTAATGATTTCCTTGATCGTCTGTTGTTGCAATTGCTTTCATTGACCATTCTCTTATTCTAGGTGCAAGACGATTCCACACCTGAAGAATCCAAGAAATACCAGCTCTACCTTGAAGGAGTCACTGGCGGTGCAGAACTAGACATTCCAGCAAATACCAAATCAGACATAACTGTAGCTGCAAGTGACAATCCTTATGGAATGGTGCAATTCGTTAACAATCTTCCATTAAATGTAACAGAGAATGCTGGACATATAAATATCACAGCAACCAGAACTGGTGGCCTTATCGAACAGCTTCAAGTAACTTTTATGACCACAAGTGAAGGTGCTGTGCCTGGAGTAGATTTCACACCAATCGCTGGAAGTAAGTGTTCGTTGGTGCCTACTGTAAAGCTGACTGTCGAATTGAAACATTCGAAATTTTATAAGTTATTAGGGCTGGAAAATGCGTGGGATCAAACTTTTCAAACCTGATTATCTTTTGTATTTCCCATACACGGTGTCCCAAAAGTTGTGCCCCGTCTGTGTGGCTGCTGTGGCACAGTTGTTGTAGCACTGATTGTCTCGGTTTTTACACAGTTGCACAGAGGAGGCGTTAACTTAGAGTTAATACCTTGTTTAAGTGATTCTGACAAGTTGTTGCTGAATTTCGGCAGAGGTAAGGAAAACTAGCTAGTTGCTTCAAAAACGGCTCTTCTGTTGCTGTCCAACCATGTCAATCTCTGATTGAAAAACAAAGCTCTAGCGTCATTTTCAAAGTTTCGCTTACATTCATAAAAAAGTTGGCACTGTTGTTTTTTAGATAAACAACACCGACACACCGTTAACCCTTGTCAAAATGGAGAATAAATGTCATTACAACATTAGAACCTTTTCTTTGAAAACTTACTTAAAGGACAAGTTCGGGGTTTCTACAATTAATGTTAAAAAGCAACCTTACCAACTGCCAAACATCACTTGTTACTTCTTTTGACGTTTTGAGATGTTTTTCTGTTGTAAATTCGTACGACATTTTTCGTAAGTTAGGCCCAATGTCGTTGCCATTTTGTAAAACGCGATGAAGTAGCTAGCCTTGGTTTGGAGGTTCGATTGTGACGTCGGAAATTACTATGGGAGTTCTATAAGAAAACAGCCTCGTTCAGGTCGAAGGCAAAATGGGTGAAATTTCGTCATGGATAATGACGTCATTTCGCTCATTTCACATATTGAAATACACAATTTCGCAGAGAAAAGACAGAGAAGTTTGGAAAAAAGTACGACACACCATTAACAACATTGTGATCTTTCATTTTATGAACAATTATTCCAACCCCGGACTTGTCCTTTAATTTTGACATTGCTGTAGAACAATATATGTGATATTTTTGAAGCAACCATTTATTTTGCCTTTTCTCTGCCATATATCAGCAAACACTTGTCAGATTGACTCAAATAATGTCTCAAACTCTAAGCTGCAACATGGCCTATGCAACTGCATAAAAATTGAGACAATTAAAGCTAAAGCTCCTCCACAGCAGCCACCTAAACGGGGCATAATTTTTTGGACACCCTGGATATTTTGTCAATATTGTTTCATCATAAAGCAATTGTCATGAATGCTAGGAGTGTAGACTGAATGCGAATTTGGATTAAGTTATTCACGGGAACAACTATTGATGGAGAGCATGATTTTGACTGTTAGGTAAATATATGTGTTGTGGTATCCAAGTTTGGCCTTATTTACTAAGCGAGAAACTCCTTTCACAAGATATCTCCCATTTTGCAAGGGCAAGTCCGCTTGAAAATTGAATTGAGAAAACTTGTGTGTGATGCCCCTTGAGGTAAGGCAATCAGATGTCTGGAGAAGGTCTCTACCAGCGAATTTCGTTCTGGTTGAAATTAGGTTTTATTTAAAAATTGATTCTCTTGTTGTTTCTTTTTCATATTCATTGTCAAAAGTTGCAATGCATATGAATGATTACACCCAGATACTAAGACAATCACTTTATGATTCTATCGGCTGTCCCAAAGTAGTACTCCTGTTTGAAAAACCACCAACATTTTATTATATGGCTGACATTCAAATTTCTTTTTTTTTGGCAAGTAGATCGATTTCATTCATTTTTCATTTCATTTCATTTCTTTTAAGGAGGGTTGCCCTTCAGCAGAAGCTGGTTTTCAAGGGGCCCTCCGATAAAACATCAATTACAATCTAAAAAAATACTCAAATTAAACTATAAAACCCTATTTACAATATTCAAAACATATTTACAATGATATTAAACAATTTCTAAATAAAAAAAGAAACCCCTGTTTTTAAACAGTTTTCTTGAAACTATATAGAGAGGATATATAGAGAGGCTTTAACTCGGCTGAGAGGCTATTCCACAGTTTTGCACCTCTATACGAGAAACATCTCTGACCATTTGCTGACCTTTTGCTGACCTTTTCATCGGTAATCTCAAGTCGGTCCCCATATTACGTAGGCTATATGATGAGCCTACGTAATCGATAACCAAACTATTTTTCCAGGTATAGCTGATGTTGTGATTGGTTATAAAATTAGTAGATCTTGCTCTTTTTAGAGCTGCCTGGTTTTGAAGCATACTGCAAAGAGCACTGATGATCACCAGATTGAATTCCTTTTGTATGTTAAGCTTCTAATTTGGTCATAAATATCAGAAAAAAACGCAAACTATTATTGTAGATTTAAGGATAATGAAAAATCTCAAGTTAATAGCTCTTAGGCAAGAGTATAGCGCAGAATGAGATTTTTTCAATGCATAATTTCATACCATTTAATTAATGAAAAGAAACATTATATCATCTTTAAATATTTTTGGATCATTGAAAACAGAGATAAAAAGAAAGTTGTACGCTAGGCTTGATAATCGAATTTTGGCGATTTTTTAAAACGGTTGTACTTTTTTTGGACACCCTGTACTAAAACGATGAAGGTGAAGGTGAAGTTGCGGTTTTTAGCGCTGGGATCGCAGAAGTAGAGAAGGCCTAATCAAGTCCGCGACCCCTTACCATGATGCTCAAGTGGTGGGGCTCTACCGGGTATCAAACCCTGTCCGCCTGACTGTTCTGGCTGCAAAGTCAGTGGAAAACACCACTGCGCTACAACACAAAAGGATACCATTGGGGGCAAAAAGCTGTGTCTACCTGGTCTACCGCGTGGCCATTACGTATGAATAAAAACAGCACAACTACACATCATAAAGAAAGTTGTTTGCCTAGCCTCACTACATAAGGACCCTCTAGTTACGCTCATCTAATTGAGTTGAATTGTTGTTGTTGTTGTCGCTGCACTGAGGGCCTTATAACCATAGAGCTGTAAAACCGGACAAAAATGCCAATCTGCGACAAGTTTTTGTCGCGCCGTCGTGTGGTGATCAGAATATGGCTTAGAGGAAGGCGGTGTTTGCATTGATAGCTAGAATGAACATTTATCGAAGTTCTGATAGCAAATTCTCCTCTCCAACACCACACCACAATTGAGCTCCAATCAGAGCTCCAACACCACATAATCGAACCTTGTGTAGAATAGCGAAAAGGTCTATTAGTAGAATCAGTACGGAGATATTTCGTTTCCACAAGCGTTGGGAAATGAGTCTCTCTGTTGACCGAAGCGCCATCATCAAGTCAAAGAGCACAGGGAAACGGGAGACTCCAGGTAATAAGTCTATTGTTTGCCCCTTTAATGGTAATGTTTCCTTTCCTCATTTACAGCCATAACATTCAACGCCGGTGAAGGTGCAAAGGCAATTCAATTCAACATCATTGATGACACCATACCAGAACTCACCGAGACCTTCCGTGTTAATATGACATCAGTGAGAGTGATCACATCTAAGACACTCAACTTCGGAGTTGTAAATGGATTGCAAGTTGACATCCCTCCAAAGATTGGATCGCCTTCAATGGTGCAGATTTCAATCAATGAAAATGATCAACCGTATGGTGAAATTAGATTTCTACATAGCTCACGTCTTGTGCATGAACGTGATGGAACCATACTGATTCCTGTCAACAGAACTGGTCAGTAGTAGCATCGGTTTCAAATCTTTAAAAAGGCTGGTGTAAAATTCAATGACCTATTTCTTTGAACTGAATGGCGTCGGAGAAACTTTAGCAATTTCTCTATAATTCTACCTTTGGACTTTTCTGAATTCTTCAATATTTTCAACATTTGAGTGTTTTTCATCTTTTTCAAGAATTCAAGAAAAATTTTCAAAAATTCTTTATAAAACCATCGTAATTTCTAAACTGTTTGACGCAACATGAAGTAATTTCGAAGAAAACCATAGTTTATGAATGCCTACAATATGGCATCAAGCAAAAGTCTGTCATTCTTCTGGTTTATGATTTAGAAATTTGATGACGTCTCATCCTAAAATGAGTTAAGTTGAGAAAAATATTCAAAATTTCTGGAAAGTCCGAAAGTAGCATTATAGATAAGTATCTAAAGTTTCTTTCAAGCCATTCAATCAGAAGAAATAGGTCACGGAATTTACACCTACCTTTTTGCGCTGAGTTAAAGATTTGGAACCTATGCTGTCAGTAGAATCTATTTTTATTATTAAGGTAACTCTTATTTCGCACTAGTTAGCACCGACTTGCTGTTTTGCAAACACCTTCCTTAGAAACTCTCACCTCATATCTACCCCCAATATGGCATATCGAAGATTGTTGAAAGGGGTATCATTTTGCATATCCCTGGCAATGGAAAGATATGTGAATCGATAGTTTCCCTTTTTATTGGCTTTAAACAAATTTATAACCTCGATTTAAAAAAAATGGATTTACCTAAAAAACTAGCCGAAGATGTTTTCATTTGTAATAATTCATATTTAACTTGAAGTTTCATCTTTGAATGTACTACCGGGTGCGCCAAAATAAACTATGCATGTTTGGCAGGCCACAATAAATCGTACACTCGACCGATTTTGATTTTTTGCAAATTTTTTTCGTTTTCAATTTTTAGAGCTAGAAGCGAGTTTCTTAACATTTTGGTTTTCGAAAACACTGAACACGATCAAAAAACATCGATCAAGTTTTCTAAATAATCGACATGCATGGACAAAGAGAGAACTTGTTCGTGGTGATTTGCGATTCAGAAATTGACCAATTGTAATCTGCTATACGAGAGTTCGTACTAAACCCCCAAATCCCCCTGAAACGTTTTCTCTTTGTTCATTCATATTGAATCTTTTAAAATTTGATCGACGTCTTTTGATCGTTTTCAATGTTTTCGAAAACGAACATTTTAAGAAACTCGCTTGTAGCTCTAAAAACTGAAAACGGAAAAATTTGCAAAAAGTCATAGAATCTAATTCAGGCTTTCTGCTAAAGATTAAGTCACATATCGTCAAAATCGGTCCAGTGTACGATTTATTGTGGCCTGCCAAACGTGCATAGTTTACTGGCGCACCCGGTATGTCTGAATCAAAGAATTAGGGTAGTCTTTTAGCGATCAAGTTATACATTTCTGTCCACTTTTTACAACAAATTTTAAGACAATTATTATCAAACTATCACATACAGGAGGAGTCTAAATGCTTGTAAAAATGCCCAATCAAAGATCTATCTTTTTATTGTGCGTTTTTGCAGGAATTAAACCACTTCCGCTGCTCTACTAAGAGTCTCAATATGCATTAAAAGCAGCTCTGTTAATGTTTTTGATCCTCATACAACCCTGCTCCCTATCTAGACTTATTACACGAGGCCTTGTTTTCGCTCAATTACCTCTCCCCCTACCACCTATAACAGTAAACAATAATTCAATTCAATGGAGCAAAACTTAGACTAATATCATCAGCCTACTCCCCATCCAGGTGGCACGTTTGGCACAAGCATTGTTAGCTACACATACACTGAAGGTAGCGCAAAGAATCCTGCAGACTTCACTGTTAGTGGATCAACCTTAACGTTTGCTCCAGGTGAAACTCAGAAGTTCATTCCAATTACTATCGTGAATGATAAACTAGCTGAGTTCCAAGAGACTTTCCAGCTCAATATTACAAGCATAACAGGCCTCGCTGCAATTGGGTCTGTAAAGACGATGACCGTAACGGTGGAGACAAGTGATAATCCATATGGTCTTTTTGGTATTTATAATACATCGTTGTCAGTGGCTCTGGCAAATCCAGCTACTGAAAGAGTGCTGTCATTTCCGGTGTCAAGAATTGATGGGAATCGTGGTGTTGTTCAGGTAAGGAATTTTATTACAACAGCTGAAGAGCAGGCAGTACAGTTCTAATATATTATTATGTACTATCCAGTTGCTAGAGTGCTATCTTCTTCTGTGTCAAGAATTGATGGGAATCGTGGTGTTGTTCAGGTAAGGAATTTTATTACAGGAGCTGAAGAGCATGCAGTGCAATTCTAATATATTATTGTGTACTGTCCAGTTGCTGATAGATTACTATCTTTTCCCGTGTCTAGAATCGATGGGAATTTTCATTTAGGTCAAGTAGTAAGTTTATTACAGAAGTTGAAGAAAAGGAAATATCGTTCTTGTGAAGTTTGTTGTATGTGATTCAACAATGCTCACCTTTAAAGTAGATTCATAACATGCCCGAGAAGGATTTGTACATCTAGTCTTCTCATAATGGCTGCGGTCACACTAGACGTTTTTACCCCGTTGCATCCCTTGAAAACAACGGGTTAACTACGCTGTGATATGTGACCGCATTTGGTTTTCACATACAACGCTGTTACGGCGCTTTGGTCCTGAGAGCTGATTCCATAAGAAAATTATCACATGCAAAGCAACGGGCAAAACAAGGTCCCGACCTATATTTCAGCGTTATTTTGGAGAATGAACCAATCACAGCCTTGCGTAGTTGTCACATGATAAATCATATCACTGTGTGACCGGGTGTTNCGTGTTTACCCCGTTGCATCCCTGGAAAACAACGGGTTAACTACGCTGTGATATGTGACCGCATTTGGTTTTCACATACAACGCTGTTACGGCGCTTTGGTCCTGAGAGCTGATTCCATAAGAAAATTATCACATGCAAAGCAACGGGCAAAACAAGGTCCCGACCTATATTTCAGCGTTATTTTGGAGAATGAACCAATCACAGCCTTGCGTAGTTGTCACATGATAAATCATATCACTGTGTGACCGGGTGTTATTGCACCGTTATATTGCCGTACTTTCTGGCTACGAAAACAAATTGCAAGAATGTGAAGTAGTTCATATTACAACGGGAAAATACAGTAGTGTGACCGCAGCCAATGTCTGTTTCTGCTTCCCGTGATAGCCCCTTGTCGCATGCACAAAGATTGAGTTAGTCTTCCAGGCTTGGCGGCATTTTGCGGAATTGATTCATCTTCCATAGAAATCCATTTGTTTCAATTCCTGATCACTTTGTGTTGGCGTTTCAGTCAAAAGCAACTGTTCTATTATTACAAAATTTGCTCTTTTAGAAAAGCAATGTGGTATGCACATTGCACATATTACCCGTTTTGCTACTGTACAGGAAAAGTTAAAGTACAGACCGAGCTTGCAGAATCTATGTGTTAAGGGCAGTCTGTCACCCATCTGATTGGGTGATAAAGACAATACAAAGAATAGGAGAATTGAATGACTGCTGGACCTAGTGACTTTCTACGACCGTAGAAAGTACTAACGATCAGCCTTCCGTTGTTTCAAGTGTAAAAATTCACAGAGACATCTGTTGTGTTGACTCTGACTTTGTTTCAGCCAATCAGATACGTAACAGACTGCCTTTAAGACCAATCGGTTTATATTTCCTGTAAAGCAACAAAACCGGTTGATATTAGTTTTATTACTTGACAGCTAAAAATCTTGACTCACAGGACTCTTTGAACGTATGCCCTTACCGTTAGTTATGTTGCTTAGGTTTTTCGTAAATCTTGTTGCCATAATGCAGTTGCTGTAGCGATAAAAATATATCCTTGTATCATGTTGTACAAGGCTAAGGTAAAACCAAAGTTACTGTGCGATTTTAGCCAATGGAAGTGACGGGATTCTTGCATTTCCTTGCTTTTGAAATTCCGGTCAGGTAATAAATGGAGCCTAAAATACCTTTTGTATATTTACGCTTGTTACGTATTTCTTCCTAGGTCTCTTGGAGAGTATTGCGAACAGTGCAAAGTGTTAGTGCTGTGACAGAAGATATAAGTCCAGAAACTGGCACTTTGTCATTCGCTACAGGTGAACGAGGACCAATGCTGATTAATGTCACTGTTCGCACGTATGGAGGTAAGCCTGGTCTTTTCAAGTGGTCTCACTTCATGTTTGGAGAGAAAACTGTAGATTTAGAGACCTTTTAAGGGCGAAAGCCCTCTCAAAAGCAAGGACCAATGTAGGTTTGTTATCATTCTTTCAGCAAATATTATATTACTAAAGGAGGTTCAAGTCCTTTCATTTTAACAATTTTCAGCATCAATGTCAACATTGATATGCAGGCCTCTCGTACACACTACTCAATTTGTTCAATTCTGCTTTTGCCGATGTAAACGCTACTTGTTTAGGTCTTCTTTCACACATCTCTGTTGACACATGAAACAGAATAGAAATGCTATCCTGTTCAAGCTGCTCCGTGGATCAACGGTTTGGACTAAAAAATAAAAAGAGACGTGTACCATTATTTTGAAATTGGTAAATGGTCTCGCGGCCATTTACCTCTTAAATATATTCACGAGAAACTCGACTCTGGAGATTTTAAATTTGAGAAATTCTGAGACAACCCTGCTTGCTCCACGAATGAAAACGAGCAATGGCCAAAAGCTCTGTGGATCAACAGTCTGGACTAAATTAGAACATGAGGTGAAGCTAACACCCTCTCTGTCTACTTCCAAATGCAGATTACGCTGCAAATAGCTTTTAATTTTTTAATTTATTATGGTTTAACACTGTAAATATTCCTGTTTTATTTAAATGGTGATATTATAATTAGGTTTTCCCATGGCCACCTGAAAAGCAGCCATTCTTGGCTCATGGGGCCACCGTTCATAAAGAATTTCAAATAAATGAATGAATAAATGAATGAATTAATTAATTAATTAATTAATTAATTAATTATTTGAAACGAGTGTATGCAAATAAGGACTAACCTGACCTGCCTGTTGTCTTTGAACATAGGCATGACTATGCTTTCAACGTTGTTTTTTTTTTCATTTCTCAAAGGTCCTCAAGAGCCAGAAGAGAGTTTCATCTTGCAAGTGTACAGCCCTACGGGTGGAGCTGCACTGGACCACGCCTTCACAAATGTCAGCATCACTGTACAGAAGAAGGGTCATCCTCGTGGATTATTCAGATTTGATGGCACCATCTTTCCGTCACAAACAATCACCGAGCCAGAAACTGGAGCAACGCAGATCTTTGTTCCAGTGAAACGAGATTTTGGGAATCAAGGAATCGTTAATGTATGTTTGTTTATGTTTAGATTTTCACGTTAAAAGCTCTTTCAATACTAGCATAGAAATATAGAATGGTCTCATCGAGTAGACTGAGCAATGAAATAACATTTTAATTCTGTATCATGAAATGCCTCGTACACATGTATCATCGAGTGGGAAACCAATGGAATAAGCACGACGGGCACTCGTCCTGTCTTTTGTGTTTTACAGTCCTGCATCTCTCGGACATGCCTGTTCCAAAATTGTGTAAGATTTGGAATATGTATCCATCAAGAGCATGAAAGGGGCTATACGAGCTAAACTGGGCTCCGTCGCCCAAAAATAAATAAATCTGTAAACCCGAACGTGTCTTCAATTATCCATTGTTCATCCATTGTTTTCCGCGGTTTGTTTGGTGGCTTCACCCAAGCCACCAAAAAGTGACCGTTAAAAATCTACTTATATCCGAGCAATCGTGGAAGATATGAATGTTTGGTTTGTTCGTTAGTGAAGTACAATGATTTATGTCCAAATAGCAACTTTCATTTTGAAAAAAATATGAAAATCCCGTGTGATATCACCTTTCAACAAAATGCAAAAATCATTGTTTGTTTACATTTAGGCGACGGAGCCCCTTTATAATTATCCATGTCTTTATCTCCGTAATGCAGCAGAATAGCAGCAGATACATTGCGATTTGCGAATGACGATGCCCTCTACCGGGTGTCTCAGAAAAAAATACCCCCTTTTGACTGGTAATAGGAACCATGCAATAAGTTATCATTGCTCCACGACTTCACAGCTAAATCTATCAATGTTCAACTTAGATGCACATACCTTGCATTTAGAAATCGTCCACCAAACACCGGAGATACAAGTTCGCCAAGTCAAAATTTACAGTGCACCCAAAACCAGAGGTTTTGAAAAGGGCCTTGTCATGATTTGTATCGTGGACATTTTCCAAAGTACCTGTAGACGTTAAGTTTCCGTGTTTTACTTTTGAAAAGAATAAAAGATGCATGCACATGGCGCTGATTAAACAAATATAATAAAAATGTGATAAGAGTGATAAAGTCGTGCCACATCTCCAAAATAAGCGTGCATGTGCTCCTTTTCCTCTTCTTTAATACAAAACACTTGGGATCGAATGCAATGCAAGGACCGTTTCCTCAAAAGAAAAGTCATTTCAAGAACAATTGAAGTAATTCAAGGTATAAATCTTTTCAAAAATAAAAAGTAAAGGTCAAAGTCGAAAATGCGTTTGCAAAATGCCTGTTTGTTGTCAAATTATGGCTAGACCATTTCTCAAAACCTCTGGTTTCAAGTGCACTCCAAATTTTGACCTTGTGGACTCATATCTCCGGTGTTTGGTGATTGATTTCCAAATGCAAGATATGTGCATCTAAGTTGAAGACCAACAAATGTAGCCATGAATTCAAAAAGTCCCGAAATATTATCGTTTTTTTGCCTTGTTGAGTCAAAAAAGGGTACTTTTTTTTAGACACCCGGTATATGTTCAACTCTGTAAAATTAGCCAATGCAAACAAATTTTACATGCCATTAAAGATCGATTTTAGAGATAGATCTGGATTCTGAGCCACATGTTTCAGATGTGTTTCGCACACGCGAAAGGCCACTGCAGCCTAAAGGAATTCCATTTCACGCGCCAATTACAGGAGAATTTCTCATCGAATTTGTGTTAGTGGCTAGCTGATCTGTATCTTTGTTTACTAAAATCGTGTAGATCCCTTTAACTCTCAGGCTGCTGTTGTAGCCAATGGTGCATAGTTAGTCAACTATGTACAATATTGAATTTCCAATACTTTGGTAACACAAAAATAAGTTAAGCCTTGAACCACAATTTGACTTACGAAACGTTCTTTGTTGGATACAAGTCACAGAGTCTCCTACAACCATGCGCGAATTTACATGCCTCTGCTGGGGTGTTTAAAACACTACCAGTCTCTACCAGTCTTTCACTGTCGTTTTTGATTGGCTTACTTCAAATCAGTCATTGTTAGACATTTCGTCTTGTGTACTTTGTCTGACGGAAGGGCAGCTTATCAGATCTTTCTAGGTAGGCCAGACAAAAATTTGAAAATTCTTTGCACCAAGAATACTGGGTGGATTGGAACAAATCAAATTCTACTTGATAGCGGAGAGATTAGTAGTGTTTTTATGATTGTTCATGTTTTTACGAGCACTGATAATGTAAGTAAGTTCGACTCATTGAAATGTGTTTGTTATGAAATGCCTGCAAAAGGGCCCTAAAAATACTTGAAATCCATTTGAATCCATCTTGTAATCTTTGTGCTATGAATTTTCAAACGTGGATTTGTCTGGCTCACACGGTGGCTAGGATTTATGTAAAGTCGAAATTAAAAGAATGTAAGTCCATCAACGAAACCTGCAGTTGCTCATGGTTGAAACTTATAAGACAAAAGTAAATCTAAATCCTGAATTTATGAAGGACATATTTGTAACCAATGATTTGCCTTACAGCCTAAGAAGCGGCAATTATATTTTGCAACCTAATGCAAGGACGACAACTTTTTTTTTGCATTGAAACCACACCGAATAGAAACATGGAAAGGGGAGCAATGCAACTGTAGGCTTTGTCAAATTTTTGTTCCAAATCTATCTTTTTTAGCTTGAACATGTAAATAGTACTTTTTGACTGTAAATTTTTTTTCCCAAATTATTTTTTAGTAGACCTTAATTAGCTTTAAATTAGCTATCGTATATTAGCCTACTTTAGATAAAGAATTAATAACAATAATGATGATACTTGAAGAGCCACTTCTTACACTAGCTTCTCATTCTTTTAGGTCGTTTGGTCAATAACCGCATCTGCTGGATCAATCAAAAGGGATCTTGTGTTTACAAGCACGACGTTAAAGTTCAATAACGGAGAAATAACGAAGAATATTGAAATTAATGTAACTGCAGACAATTATCCTGAACTTGACCAAGTTTATGAATTGGAACTTGCTTCTGCTGATAATGGGGCAGAGATTGATATGGGTAGGAAGAAGATGAATTTTACCGTCAGGTTGGTTCATTGACTTTTTTAATTTGCAATTCATATGGTTTACGTCATCAAGAGAAGCATTTTTTATGGATTCTCAAGACAAGAGAAGCGCTCATTCGAGAAGTATCGTAGGGGATTGACTCTGCATGAATTCAATGCGAAGTTTGTAAATTGTTGTGAAATCAGATCTTGCATGCTTGATTTTTTGTGGCGCGTTAATCAAATTAGTTTATTTATTATCATTTCGTTACATACTGAAACAATGACTGCAAAGGGTTTAAAATTCATTTTCATGACGTTTGTGAACGTTTAAGGAAGCAAAGCTGATCTCATTCCATGGCTACCTGTTTCATGACGTTTTGCCGACAGCTCTTGTTTCTACCCATATAAAATATTCATTTCATTTTT
This sequence comes from Aurelia aurita complex sp. Pacific, assembly GCA_004194395.1. Taxonomy (NCBI): domain Eukaryota; kingdom Metazoa; phylum Cnidaria; class Scyphozoa; order Semaeostomeae; family Ulmaridae; genus Aurelia; species Aurelia aurita complex sp. Pacific. Next base: position 269,293 of record REGL01000178.1, read on the forward strand.
TCCATTTGATAGCATTTATGCACAAATTAACCCTTCAGCAAATTAAAATATGTAACATCTATTTACAATGATAATCATTGCTGTTCTTCCAGGATGTTGTGTTTGAGAGTCTAGCTCTTTAGATGCGTTTAAGTTGTTTTTAAAACGATAAAGTGTCGGTAGCTCACGAATTTCGGCAGGTGTATCATTCCATGCCTTAAGAGCTGCGTATTGAAAGCCTTTTTTGCAAATTCAGTCCTATAGCTAGGGATTTGGATATCTTTACAGTGCCTCGTATTGTAGCTCGAGTGAAAAGTTCTCGGTTGGCATTTATCCCATAGACTTTCAGGGCATAGTCTGTTCATAATCTTGTAGGTCATGACATTCCGATATTAACGGAAAAGATTTGCCACGTTTTACTAGCAAGCCGACCAGCCATCTTTATTCTTGGGTTTGCTATTATTGAGTGCGCCCGGTCTTGAAGGCGTTGGAGAGCAGCTAGTTTTGTTTTGAAAGACTATTACAATACTGTCGTTGACTGGACTGCTCCAGACCTCGAAAGTCCTAAAATCATATAGTGTCTTTTACTTCAAGCTTGGTTTGATTCAACTTTTCAAAAGTAGTGCTTCAGTTCTTAAGGAAGAAAACATGGTTGACAAATGTTCTCCCATCACGGTAATTTTCTTCAACCTTGAATTGCATTCACGTTGCATATTTACTTTACCTCGACTTCTCGAAGTGTTACTACTGTAATGTGGTACCATAACTAATGCAGTCCTGAATGAGGCCAAAATGTTTGGCCCATGTTTTGAATCAAATACCAAAAACCTCCCAATAACCCACATTTGTTTGCGTAAGTTACTATATACGTTTTATTGCCAGCTGTATTTCACTGTAAGAGCATCTCTCATTTGTTCTCGGTTTTAGAAGTTTGGCTTTTCTTCTCATGTATCTCGTTTTAATCGAATTCTAATTTCTGGTACAATCCTTCTATTACAGAGCCAACGATTACCCACATGGGCTTTTCAGCTTACCACAGGCCAGTAAGAGATTTGAATACATTCCTGCTACAATGGTACGAAAACTGCACTTTACTGTGGAACGAAAGCATGGTACTATTGGGAACGTGCAAGCAAATATTGAAGTGAAATATGAAGAAGGCAAATCAACAAATTTGATGTCAGTAACTCTTGCAAGTGGACAAAGCATTGTATGTGACTATGCTTATTTCATTAGTAGCCCTTTCAGTTCAAGAGAACATGCTCATTTTAGGCTGCATTCTTTCAGGCATCTAAAGTCTCGGAAATCTTCTGAAACAGTAGACTTCAAAGAGAAAAATGTCAGTTACCAAAATAATACGCATTCTGAAAAAGTTAGAGATCGCGAAAACGGTGGAGTTGGCAGACTTAATAGAGAAAACCGTATTCTGTTTAGGGAAAAAAGAGCTTCAAATTGTCATAACTATAGTAAATGACAACCAACTTTATCAACGCCAGCAAAATTTAACTTTCAAAATGGGATGTCGAAATTTGATTCTATTTTATCAAGTAATTGAAGATTCTCTGAATTTGAATAGATAGCAACTGAATTTTATGTCACGTTGTTTCATAAATGAGCCTCTTTTAAGAAGCGTGGTTTAGCACATAGAGTAATGAATAAGAGGTAATAGGTTCGTATGTAAGGAGCACGCAAAATACGTAGATAAACGCAAACACTATAAATTCGATTGATATAGAGTGAATAAGAATGTTTTACCCTGCAATAAAATTTTTTGTGAGCTCTCATTGGATCTTGTGTCAAATCTTCAAAATAGTTTGTGGACAACTTGTATAAGAAGGAATTATTCCATAATTAATCTACCTTTTTGTCCTAGCACTCTGCCGTGTTCAACATATCTTCTTCGTTGTTTGTTGCATTTGGTGGAAACTTCACTGTCCGAATAAAAGATGTGAACGTTATAGGACAAGGTACGGTACATCTCATTATTTCTTTGACTTTACTTTATTCATAAATTTAAGTCTGTTGTTTAAAAATGAATTAGACTTGGCATTTGATTGATATTCAAATAGCATAATCTTTCCAAATGATTAGCATTGATGTATTATGAAACTTTTTAGCTTTAAAGCGTTTTTACAAATTTGTTTTTAAGCTTCAACAATGAAACCAGCAGTGGATGTCACCATTACACCCCTGCAAATCACAATTCCTGAAGAAGCTGCCAATTCAATGGTGGAATTCAATGCGAGCACGAGATATCCATTTGCATTGCCAGGTAGAGATTGTTTCATTACAAGTTATAAATCTGTCTTTCCTTAGACTTGCTCCAAGTCTATTTCTTTTCTTCTTCAGTGATTCTTCGTTAGTAATTAACAGAGGAAATGCGAAGGAGCGGAACTTGAAAGCGAGGCTGGAATTACTAACGAAGAATCACTGACGAAAAAAGACTTGGAGCAAGTCTAGTCTTTCTTGGAACCTGATAAAAGTTTCAAAACTTTCTGGCTTCTATTTTTCCATGTTTTGCTCGAAGTGAAGGGTTAAGTCTAGATTATGTAATGACCAGCGGTAGCAAGTTTTACCTTCTAACTTGGTGGGGATAGACCTCTTTCTAGTTTTAATATTGATCTGTTTTTTGTTATTTAAATATATAAATTTTATAATGTATCGTACATTCTACTATACCTTTCTAATTACTATACAATAACACAGGTACGATACCATGGGGAGCGAAAGACAATGATTACCCCCATGGCCAATATATAAAGGCACGAAATGTTAAACTGTATACAGTCACACTACGAACGATTAAAAATTAATGGATACTATACTAGATTCTGTCTCACATCAGATGTCAGGTCAGGGTTGCGATGAATTTAACTCAACTTAGACTTCACATGAGATTTCCACTGACGCAAAGTGCTCTTGCAGGGCTCTTCAGTTGTTTTATTCGCGAGTATTTTCACGTGCCATCTAATTTGGGGCAAAACTTAGAGATATCTAACATCGCCACAAAATTTCGTGATATCACTTATCTTGAAAATGTGCTTTGTGCATAGAATAATTATTCAGATATTTCAAAATCCAACCAGTCTGTGTGCGATGCTAGGGTTTATAACGAATATAACGAATGTAGATTCCCATTATTATCATCATTCCAACGGCATAGCACTCGCGTTTCTACCAACTTGTTTAAAAAAAATGTGTAATAGAATATCCCTGAAATTTAAAGGGAGTACGAAGACCAGCATGCCTTGTGCGAAATCAGCCATTTGCTCTGCACAGCTTCCGGAATAACTGACTGTACGAAATTCACAAAAAACAAAAACAAACGATGGCAAAGGCTGCTGGTCTTTGTACCCCCTTTAAGCTCAAACTTATGTACACTGGTATGATTTGTACTACTGGTGTATTCTTTCTATTGCAGTGGTGGGAGGCTACCTAGTTTCAGATGTCCGAATTTCTCGTCGTGGTCTCTTTGGCAATATCACTGTTGAATGGCGAACGGGATACCCACCTGGAACATATACAATCGGATCAATCAGTCCGACTCAAGGATCGCTTTCATTTGCTCAAGGGGAACGCTCTAAAGCTATTTCTTTTCAGGTAAACACAAGAGAATTATTCATGCTGTCTCATAACTGTTTTATTACTTTTTATTTCTATGAAACGCCATCGTTATGTCAAGGGATGGTGCTTAGGCTCATTTTCGCTCTGTTGAGCACAGAGAACTGTTCTGCAGGAAGGGGCACCACAAACTGTAAACCTTAGCTATAGCTAGAAGGACAAAAATAGTCTTATCACAATATATCTAAATGAAAAGATATACCGGATTAGTCAAAAAAAATGCGGGGTGTTTGCCAACTTTTCTTGGTGGAGTTTACTTTGCCAAAATATCACTTAACAGCCTTGTGCCAATTGCGCTCCCCCTTTAAAACAACCGGGTTGATAGGTAACAGCACAGATGACAACTGGCTTGGCGCTCATGAGGTCATATGTTAGATAAGGACCGTAATACAAGTAGCAAAGGAATTGCACCCCTTCCTCTTGGGAAAAGACGTGGAATAACAGCAGGACGTGGGTAACAGGAAGTAGTAGAGCAGAGAAGAATGGCCATGGTAACCTAAGGTTACATTGCCTTTACGCTTACGCCAACATACGCCCAAGAACACCAAGCCCAACATTACTGTTACCAAATCTATAAGGGTTTGCAAAGTGAGGCGGGAACCAAGGTCCCGAAACTGCAAGGGGATTCAAATTAACCACATCTACGGCTATAAGGAGCAAATTTACAAGGTAGCTGGAAAATAATTTTGAAGATGATACCATCGTCGAAGCTTGGTTGCCTTCAAGAGGTTATTATTATTTAGTCACCCGGTGTAACCATGTCAATGATTTACCATTCTCTTTATCCTTGGCAGATTACACTACCAACAATATTGCAAGACCGACTTGTTTATGCCGTTTATCTAAGTTCCGTCACACCAGCTGTTGGCCAGCCTGCTCATCCAAAGATCTCTGTTGCGAACACGGCCATCGCAGATCCACATGGCTTAGTGCAAATTTCACCCAATAATAGGGGCATTACTGTCGTCGAAGGAAAGAAAGTAAGTAATGCTGCTGCTGGGCAACTTTTATCTGGAATGATTTTGCTGAATGGAAGTACTTGAAGCTGAGAAGTTTTGATAAAGCTAATGTTTTTGACGATTGTATTTGGTTTAGTAACTTGCAACTTTATTCATTCCTTTATATAACCAATCATGTCCAGATTAAGACAAGCTGAAGCCTGCTTCTGAGCCTTTATTACCTGATTGATTTTCAAAAACGAGGCAATGCAAGAATCCCGCCACTTCGATTGGTTAATCCCACATTCCCTGGGTATTCCTCGTGGTGTTGTATAATGCTATACAAGGACACATTTTTGTCACCACAGTAACTGCTTTAGGCCTGGGAGATTTACAATAAATTTAAGTGACAGAACATTAACAAATTGTGTTTGACTAAATGATATGATTCAAAATTATCAGGCACTGAAACTCATACCAACCAGTTTTGTTGTTCTTCAGGAAATATAAAGCCCTCAGTGTTATTGCACATACCTCGCATGCTCGCTCGGTACTTTCGAGACCTCGGCTTTATATTTTCCTGTTCAGCAAAAACCGGTTAGTATGCGCATATTCTAACCGGTTTTGTAGTTGTACAGGAAAATATAAAGCCCTCGGTCTAATTACACGGACGTTGCAAGCTCGATCTGTACTTTTAATACCTCAGCTTTTTTTTTGTTCAACAAAAACCGGTTAGTATGCGCATAATAATAACTGTTTTCTGGATCTGTATAGAAAATTTTAAGCCTGAGGTTGCTTAATATTAGACCGTATAGATTTTGGGGCTGTTTTGTCGCCGGTATTCCACTTAGGTCATTTGCCATAAATGCTAGTTTCCTGTCGGTGGAATGTTCCGAGCGGCTGGAATTTTACACAATTAAACGTCATTCAATCTTAAATTATATCTATTCAATAGATGATTAAGCTAAAGATGAAAATGCATTGCGTTCTAATTACGATTCTAATTGCGGTTCTTTAACGGTTCTATAGGAATTCGATCAAAGAACGCAGTGCAACTTGGTAAAAAGCATATTGTCTACATCTCCCTGGTAAAAAGTTCCTCGCCGCCATCTTTAGCTTAATCGTTTATTGCAAAGGAACATTCTCTGTTCTAAACGACAGAATTTCCGACCACTCAGAAAATTCCATCGACTGGAAAGTGGGCTTTACTAAGCGACTGTGTAAACGTCGCAGATGTTTTACTTTTGTGTTTTCCAATAGGCCAATATCTTGGTGCGGAGGCTACTCAGTACAGTTGGTAGCATACGAATTGGATACACGACGCAAAAATACGTTGGATCAAATGCAGCGACTGAAAATGTCGATTTCAGTCCAGTGACGTCAACCTTTGATATGCTTGACGGCCAAGCAACTCGAACAATAGACATTGATACTATTGAAGATATTGCTAAACAAGCAGAAAAAGATGAATTTTTCTACGTTGTGTTGACATCGGTGGAAGTTATAGCCGGGAAACTGACCGGTAAGTTCATTGAATTTAATGTAAATGTAGGAATTTAATCATACCTTCCTTCGGCAATCAAAACAATCATGATTCTATTGCTTAAGATCTCAACATTATTTCAGTCCAAAGCATTTAAATCGGGCTGGTTGAATTTGGAAGAAATTTGATTGTTTTGATTGCCAAAGGAACGAAAGGTATATCTGCTGAATATCAAGTACTTGCCTGCAGTACTCCCTGGATTCAAAGAACCTTTAGATTAGAACCTGTTAGCCTGAAACCATTGCCAATAACCAGGGCTCATAAGGTTATTTATGTAATACTTATAGAAGTTCAGATGTTAAATGTTGAAAAACTAAACAACGCTACCTCAGCCCTCATGTCTTCTTTGAAGAGTGGCACTGTTGAAAAACATCGCAAAAAGTTTACGTGGAAGTTGATGGCACTTTATAACATTTAAAAGTTATTGGGAGCTGTCTGCTTTTGATCTCTAATAAAGCATACAGTTTACCCTGCAGTTTACCAGGCAATTAAAAATATGAAATTCGTATCTACAAATATTCTTTATGATATCATGCGATTTTCCAAAAATTTCATTGTATCCTGTTCCCCTGGGGGGTCTACTTAATACATTGAGCACCCGGGTATGTGCCTGCCAATAGAAAAAAAAAAAAAAAAAAAAAAAAAGATACCTTTTGTGTATTGATTCCAGCACAGGTATGTTCATTAAAGCTATTTTCTCAGGGCAGGTCAGATTTGACGTGCAAAATTAAGGTAATTTACAAAAGATATTTGTATTATCCAGGATAGGTACTATGCTTTCAATCATTTACTCCAGGACAGGGTCATAAAGTTCTCTTTTGGCAGGCAAGTATCCGTTGTTTTTCTCCAAGGTAGACCCCCCGGGCCTGTTCCTCATATGATATCTCTTCCTTGTGATATCTTACACATTTGCATGTAAAGCCTAACGCATTCTGTTTTCTATTTCAGCTAATTCTCCAAGATTAGATTTATCAGCCAACACCCGCGCAATGGTCACAATACGCGACAATGACAATCCTTTTGGTGTCATCAGTTTCACTACTCAGTCCAAAAATCCTACAACTCAAGAATCAGCTGGTCAACTAATGCTTCAGTTGCAGCGTACAGGAGGCGTATTTAGCAGAGTCACTGTACTCATTCGATCTATTGGTGGAGGTGAAACTTGGCAAGATTCCGTTATAAATGGCCTGCCAACGAGCTCCCCGATCAGGGCAGCATTGAATACTAGAACAAAGGTTGCATCTGCCGCCAGCCCAAATCAAGATTATCTGCCATTGAACAAGGAGGTGGTATTTGAGGTACAAATTGATTTCAATTACATTTTATCTGGCAATTGCACCTTCGGCTCAAACGATGTTTCTGACAGCAACTTAGTTTAAATCAGCCTGTTTAAAGTGTTTTTTTCAATAGTTGCCATTAAATCAAGACATTGACAATATATTCTTTGAATTACAAGGGTCAACAATTTTCAAAAGATTTATTTCTGAGAAATTCCCTTGATATGAACAGCAAAGGATTCTCTTTGTTGTTTCTACAAATTCTTTGAAGAAACTCTTGATACAAAACATCATTTTTATAAAAGATGAAAGCTTTGGCTCATTAACATTTCGTTGTTTCCTAAATCAAGATGTTTAAGTCAAAAATTTGACATACTAGGTCACGAAATCGTCTTTAATTATTGAACCATATGCCTTATTTCAAGAAGCTAAAATATGATCGTTGGATTAGCTTCTCTTCTACATAGCAAAGCTTTCACAAAAAGATCCGTTAGTTTTCTTGGGCTAATATTACTTGACTTATTATTCACTTTATAACTCAATTCATTTCCAGGAATTAAACACGATACCAGATGGAGGTCAAATAAAGACAGTTAACATCTCAATATTGCAAGATTCTTTGTCCGAACCTGCAGAGCAGATAGTTTTAGTTCTTACAAATACCACTGGTGGTGCATCTCTGCCTACAAGCTCTGGTAGCCTAAAAGTAAGTATGTCACTCACAAAATAGTTTGCAATTGCAGTGTGTTATCAATTAAATATAGCACTGAATTTGTATATGTGGTTATTTCCCTGTTGATCTTGCTGTACATATTTCTGAGAACATATCTCTATTAAGTGTTACAGTTTTTAAGTCGCACTCTGATGAAGACGCAAGTCAGAAAGGCTTCAGTGTGCTGAATATCTTGTCTCTTTTGCATCCGAACTTCCTTCATACACTTTATTCGTATAAATTTCTGCCATTATTATTTCTAAGATATGGCATAGACAGAATTTAGTGTGTAATCACGCTTTTGTCTATTGGTTATACCTCAGCTAAACATTATCAAATACAATTTGGAATAGTTGTTAGAAAATTAGCAGATGTAAGCCCTAGTAGCTAGAATTCATTAAGACGTCTAAAGTCAAGGTACAAAAGCATATGAAGTCATTATACAGATGGGTGATAGGTCAGTGTAGAGACTGTTCCCAAACCGGTTCACAGCAAGTAGAAATAAATCAACTGTCAAACAATCAAACAGAGTTTGATCAGATTGTGAAGTGAATTTTTTTCATTGATCGACCATGTCCCAAAACTTTGTGTCCATTTTAAATCAAGGAACTTTGTTTTAGATGATACTGAGAAATATTTAGAAACAGTTCCTTGTAACATCTCGAGCAGCTGTTCGTTTGTTCTTCGTTCGTTCGTTCATTCGTTGGTTTGTTTGTTTGTTTGTTTGTTTGTGTGTGTGTTTGTTTGTTTGTTCACCTGTTTGTCTGACAAACTTTTTTGTCCTCCCCAAAGAAGCTGATGATTAGCAATCTTCTTATTTCAATTCAATTCAATTTTATTCGCACAATACAACAGCCTAATACAATGTGAGAATAAAAATACGTATTCTACACAACCCAAAAAGCGGAGCTTATCTAGCCTGGGGCGTAAGTCAAAATTAAAAAGGATTTACGAAAAAAGAAGCAATTGCGTCATAGTACAAAGCTAGGAATTCGACAGTAAGATGGCTACATTTTTATTAGTAAGAAATGTTTTGTAAATCTTAAACATATAAATTTTTCATTCTTGATTTTGATATGTGGAGATGATGTTTTCTTTAAATTGTTTACTGAAGTTTTGACATTTTTCCCCCACTCATTTTAGTGTTTACACGTATTTGCCTTTTTGGTACCCTTTGTTACTGCCTTATTTAATGACGACTTACGCACGCTTTTACACGCTGATGATGGATCTTGGAAATTAGATCCGAAACGTTCTAATATAATCATGGCTTAGCCACTCGTTTTATTCACTTGGATTTGTCACTTGGATTTGTCATTGTGGATTTGTACTCTTGGACTTGTCATCTTTTTTTTCTTAAAATGGATTAATTGGAAATGCTGAAACAATAAATACTAAACATGATTCTATTTGTCGTCGTGCTTGCCCTCCGATTTATCGTGAGACTGCGTTTTCCACCTAATGTTTCAGTTTACTGAAATGTTTTCGTTTGGAGATTGACTTTCAGGAAGGAGGAAGGTTATTCCACATGCGAGCACCAACGTTTTGTACTGTGTGGTCACTCTACTTTTTATCAGATTTCACTATTTCAGAATCTGATTTTTGTCTGTCCTCGTATTTATAACAGTTCTCATTGATTTGGAAGTAATTTTGAAATACTTCTAGTAATCTATCTTTGCGAAAGTGCACTTAATGCATCCAATCTGTTTACTTTCTACACAGTCTTTCTCTGTAATTACAATTGATGGTAATGGACTATGGAATGGCGAGATTGGTTTCACCGTAAACAGCGCTGTCATCAATGAAGATGGAACAGCACAAGGTTTGTAGGGCTATCTTCAATCCAAGTTGTGAGTAGTTTAATGTAGACGATCACCCCGATGCAAAATTTATGTGAAAGTAATTGATTTTCTGCTGACGTACTTTCTTACAAATGTTACGTTACAGTATGGAAAGATCTGGTTTTTGGAAGATCCCCAAAGCAAGAATTGGAAGAAATTATTGGCTAATTTAGAAAATGAATTCAACGACTAAAGTGACAGAAAATGGACAGGTTGTAAAAGCGTTTCTGGATGAAGAGCCAAGAGACGTAGTGCCATAAAAAATATTGTCTCATGAAGTGATAGATTATTCCGAAACGTTTAGAAGTGGAGATGATAGTTTCTTTAAGTTGTTTACTTTTGAACTCACCAAATGTTCTCGTTTTGAGATTGACTTTAAGGAAGGAGAAAGGTTATTCCACATGCGAGCACCAACTTTTTTACGGTGTGGTCACTCCACTTTTTATCAGATTTCACTATTCTATTTATTAACAGAATAGTAGTTATTAAAAAAATGGTGCTATGGTTTTTTAGATAAAGGAGGAGTCATTTACAAAGTCGCTGTTAACCTCGAGGAAACATTATTTTATCTTCAGTGCAGTAACTAGGCTCAACGATGCCGTTAGCCCTTATTCTTCATGCGTTAAATCACATGTCTGGGCCACTGCCATTTTCTGCAACAGTAAGCGTAATAGGAATTCTTTATCGAGCTATCTAAGATCTTAATTCAATTCCACAAATTTGTTGCAAAAAGGCTGACTTTAATAATGAGTTGCATATTGATATGTTTTATGGTTTCTCTTTTAGTCATCCTGCCTTTACAAAGGAACAAAGGAGCTGCTGAATCTATTGAGGTTTGAAAATATCTTTGCTCCGGTTTTCTCCTTGTAGTCCTTATGCTGTTAATACATGGTTTCTACTGATATGTATCAATGGTCAGGTTTTTACGACTGACCCCGGCAAGTGATTTCGTTGAAACAAGCCAATAACTGCCTGAGTCGCTGAGATAGAATAACAGATGTCAACCCAAACATGAGTGACGTTTTTCTACTAGGTGCAGGACCAGGCTATGCAGACTGAACAATGATTTATATCTTAGGATTAATAGTTGAATTGTTGCTAGTATTTTTGGAGACCTGAAAGTCCTTTGCTCGACAGGAACATATTTTACTTCATTCAAATGTTGTAGCCCGCTCATTATAAATGCATTTACAATTGATAGAATATGATCATTTCTCTTTCTAGGTCTCGTGGTTGGTGTGGTCGACGGTTTCAAGTACTGCAAGCGAGCTGGTTGTATCGTCTGGCAAAGAATCTTTTGCTGCTGGAAACACAACCTCCTCATTGACAATCAGCTTGAAGAAAGATACGGTAAGTGATGTATAGCCATCATAGCATTAAACGAGACTGCGTCACCTTGGCAACGGTTCAATTCTTAAGACGGTTCCGAAAATGTTCCCAAAGTCTTTTTCGATTTAGGCTTCATTCCTTAGGCTCTCTTTTGAAATTCAGCGTTTCTTTCTTTCCACAACCGTTTGAAAGCGTTTCTCAACCGTAAGATCGTAAATTGATCCGTTTGAGTATGGTTACAGGTTTTGGCTAGTCTGTACTTTAGCGGACCAGCTTTCAATATCGGCATGTTATGTGTCATGGGGTAAGGGTTAGGGCTAGATTTTGGAAAAGGGGTTTTAGGGAAGGTTAGGATCAGTGAGGGTAAATTGGATAAATTACTACGTAAATTAAATGATAATGATGATGATGATGATGATGATGATGATGATGATGATGATGATGATGATGATGATGATGATGATGATGATGATGATGATGATGATGATGATGATGATGATGATGATGATGATGATGTAGATGATGATGATGATAAAAAAAAAAAAAAAAAAAAAAAAAGATGGTGATGATGATGATGATGATGATGATGATGATGATGATGATGATGATGATGATGATGATGATGATGATGATGATGATGATGATGATGATGATGATGATGATGATGATGATGATGATGATGATGATGAAGTTTATGGTATTAGAGTATATGGTTAGATACGTTCCTGAGAAATATGACATGAAGCTGCATTTTCTTGAGATACAGTAAAGTCCCTCCTTTAAGTAACCCCTTGTTTATTTCAGCCTATTGTTCTCCTTTAATTAGGCTATTGCTCGCTTATCGTTCTAGCAAATATTCAGTGTCTGAGTTTGTTGTAAAGTGGTTTCTTAGAGGCATGACCTTACATTAGTAGCTGAACTAAAATGGATCTTGCCCGTTTGACACACCGTGACAAACATGCAATGAGTGGATGTTTTAGACATTTGTTCTGGTCCCTAGTTTCAGTCTTATTGTGATTTTCGAAAATATGGAATTTCTAATATAAGTTAGACTTGCCCCCATGTCTCGTTCGTTTTCTTATACGGGCCTTCTCGGTCGGCAGTGAGCTGTGGAAGTGGAGAGAGCAAAGCGAGCGGAATGGGCAGCTGCCCGTTCCTTTCGCTTCACGCACTCCACTTTCGCAGTTCACTGCCGACCAAGTAGGCCCGAATAAGATAACGAACGAGACTTGCAGGGCCATTCTAGATATAAGTACGCAACTCTAAATAGGATATAGTAAAAATGTGTAATAATCAAAGAATGTCATGTGGTTCTTTCTATAGACGCCTGAATTTGCATCATGGTTTTATATCAACTTAACAACCAGTGCGAGTGGTGCAGTCATAGCTGGTGCTGGATCTGGTCTTTTCCCATTCTGTAATATTACGATGTTGGAAAGTGATTATCCTGCTGGGAGAATTGGATTTAGTGATGTTTACCGGTATGTCTTATACATCCATTTTTTATTTGAAGGTGAAAAATAGCCATGTGTTCAGGTCCCAAGAATTTGCAAGAAAATACAAGATCTTTCTTTCTTTTGTTGTTACAACTGTTAAAAGGCGAATCATAGAGCTATCGCACAGCCTTGCCGTAACTTTTATAGCCTGTCTCAAATGAGATTTCACCTGCAAGTGCCCGCGAATAACAGCAATAGAAATGTTTTGCAACGGAATTTTGTGTTATCTCGGGCATAAATGATGTTAAAATGAAGTAGGTAAAATGATTTTGGTACAAGAAGTAACTAATAAACAAAATCGGCTAAGGTTTGTTTACACCTACTTCAAGTCAAGTGATCAATGTCCTTGTGATATAGTTTTGTAACTATGTCCTGTTATTGTAAAATTTTAGATAGATATATATATAAAACTCAAGTGATCAATCTCTTGATGAAATATCTTTTGAATTCGTTAGCATATTTCGTGCCATAAAAACTTGCGCTATGAAAGCAAATATTAGTAGACTACTAAAACTTCCCAAGAGCATGATCACATGACTTGAAATAGAAAACAAACCTTAACCGATTTTGTCTATCAACCTTCAATTTGCTTGTATCGCTATGTATTTTAACTATGCATGAACCAATAGCAATGTCCCTCATCCTAACACTGCTCAAACGATGCGGTACTTCGCAAATTTATCAATAGATCCTAGGCATTTAATATATCTTGTGAACTGATTTATGATTTTCTATTAAATTCAAGATTTCCTGTTGTCACACTTGGAACTCGCTCAAAGCAACTAACCGTGCGTCGCTATAATGGCAAATTAAAAGACGTCACTGTTCGTTACCAGACCGCTGCACTTATAAGTGTACTTTCTGATGGAAACATCGTTATGACACCAGCCGTTGAAAACAAGGATTTCAAAAGTATATCTGGAATATTAACATTCCCCAAAGGAGGTGTAAGTGTTGCATATTGACTTAATTCATTGATGTTTAATTTCTTTGGCTTGTTTTTTATTAGAACAGTCCAAATTTTGATTACAATCTAATTCAAACCGCGTTATTACAGTTTTTAGTATTTATTCAGACTGCGTTCACACGATGCCGGCACATTTTGAAAACGGTGAAAAATATGACGGATAGGCCTCCCGTTCGCACGAAAATGGCACATTTTTTGCCTGCACATTCTTTGCCGGCAGATTTTGACAACGGTAGATTTTGAAACGGAACTCTTTGAAAACGGTATCATGTGGACGCTAGCTCAAATTTTGCTACCGTCACACTTTTCACCACCTTCAAATGTGCAGGTGTCGCGTGAACGCATGGTGCTTCCGAAAGGGTACAAGTTTCAAATAGTTTCTCTGACAGGATTTTTATCTGGAATTTGGAATTTTTCTTTTGTTTCCTTTCTGATTTGCTCACAGGCAGGGTAATTAGTTTGTAAATATTGCTTGACATGGTAAGGATTTATTTCCCCTAGCGTCAAACCCCTACATTTATGGGTCTATTGACCCCCTTGGGATTCAGAAGCTTGTTTACTTGTTTGATGTTTACTTTTTTATTTAACATTGGATCTTTTGCCCCCCTTGGGATTCAGAAGCTTGTTTTCTCGTTTGATGTTTACTTTTCTATTTAACACTGTAGACCGAAGCCTTCATCAACATTGAACTCACACCGAATACTGCATCTGTTGGAGCGTACCCTAAAGTTTTCAATGTCACGTTGTTCTCTCCTACCAATGGTGCAATGTAAGTACACTGCGACCGTTGTTGTTCACACATCTGTTTGTTCCTTTATATTTTCTCTGTGATGAAAGATTACCTTGGATTGTTTTTCTCGGCGCAGTAGCCTTCTTTTGGTAGATGCAAGTCTTATTAGAGCAGCAAGAGTCAAGACGCTTGCAGCACGAATTCTGCTGTAGACGAAAGAGAAGAATAGACCTTCGTGTATTTTGTGAAAGGGTCTGTACTAACGATTTTTTTCTGGAAACTAGCGGATGTTTGAAAGCAAAGAATCAAGGTTGAAGGTCGTTTGTTGATCTTGGGAGTATGCTTCTCAAATATCCTTCTTGTCCTCTATAATGGACAGGTCAACAACTATCAGATGTTTTAAGAAGGGTTGATTGATTGCCGTGATGATTAGTTTTTCACTAGTTCATTTTGTTGTGAATAACAAGCTCCTTTCGTCCTATAGATTGCATCCTTCGCACAAGTCAGAGCAAATAATCATTTCAAAAGACAGAGATACAGCTACGTTTTTAAGGTTCAGATCTAATGCCCTCAGAATTCCACTTTCAGACACGGAAATTGAGAAGTAAGTTGATACAATTTATAGTGAATGGGTAGCTAGAAATAAAATGATCCCAGAATTTGTTCAAGAGGGAGTTTTCAGACCGGGCTGAAACTCGAGCCCTGCTATCCGGGGTGAAACATATTTTGCCATTACATGACGAGTTTCACTCCGGGCTGAAAGTCTGTCTGGAAAGGAAGCAAGACAAAAACGCATGCGCCATCGATTTTTCAGCTCGGGTTTTCATGGGCATGCCTCTTGCAAACAATCAGCATTAACATACTAATTAGTACTAATTAGAGGATTAACGTTTCATATCGATTAGCGCAAGGTGAGCTGAAATTTCAGCCAGGGGTGAAACTTTTTCCATGTAATGGCAACCTGATATTTACAAGCATTTGACCATGGAGGTGGGATGAAATTTTACGTCGGCTAAAACGGGCTGAAATTTCAGCGCAAGCTGAAAACTCCCATGTAAACATTATTATGTTGACAGGCCTTAAAGCTATGTCTTGTCGGTGTTAAATTGTCATCCTTCTACCTTATCTGGTACACTTTATCATCTATATTGTGCTTCCTTCAATATGGAGGGAGTGGTTATTTGAAGAGTTATTTATATTGTGCTCCCTTCGATGGGAAGGGAGTGGTTATTCGAAGGGTTCTTTCTAAACTATGCAGTAGAGTGCAATAATTTGCAATATTTGAAAATGTCATCGAAAACTGCAGAACCTTTAAAAAAGAGAAAATACATCAAGGAATTTTGAAGAGACAATCAGGATAAATGCATAAACCAAGATCACCAAACCAGATCTAAGATCAATACAGAATGAATAAACGTAAACAGGATTTGGGGAAACCGGGCTAATTTTAAAGGGAATTTATCCAATATATAATAACTCTGTCACCTACATTGACAACTCTTTGTTATCAAGACACCAAAGATAGATAAACATCCATTTCTTTTCAGTATATGCTTGGAAATGTTGCAGGCTCTTAAAGTACAACCGCTAAGTGATATGAATCAGAATTTGGCGATAAAAACCATACGAATCATGATTGCTTATAAGGCAAGCCTACCAGCTGGACAGAAAGCGTAAGTACATACTGATCCATCCTTGGTGAACCTTAATTCTTGGTTCATGTTTAGAACACCGTAGTTTAAACAGATGCTTAACAGGTTTATGCAAGGTTAAAATCTTGCATTTGCAAGGAACAAAAAATCTAAAAATATCCCATTCAAATCGAAGTTGCACACGCGCCGTGAACAATTGATAGCCAAAGAATCAATGATGTGTGTGAGTGTTTTCTTTGTTCTGTTTATAGACAAACTTATTTACAACTGCACGTTCCCTTTAAGATGAGAGATGAGCTCAAGTGAACCTGTTTCACACCGTAAAATCCAAAAAAATTCAAACGTTGAAAGGAATTGATGGAATTCGGACATTTCAATCTCTAAAATTTTTTGTTGCCCGAAATATATACTGTCAAAAATTTCTTGCAGTAAAAAAAATTGCAAGAGAGAATTTCTTACTGTTTAAAGACGCAATATTTTGCCTACGAACCTTTTTGCTTTGAAAAGGAATGTACTGAGAGAGTTGAAGGTGTTCTGGTGCACCATGGTGTAATCCTCAGACTTTGCAACTGGAACAGCCAGGCGGACGGGGGCTTATCCCAGGTAGAGCCCCACCACTTGGGAGTCATGGCAGGCAAGGTGTCGCAGACTCAATTAGGGTTTATCTACTTCTGCAGTCCCAGCGCTTGGCGCTAAAAACCCAACGTCACCTCCACCTTCAGTTGTTTGGTGAAATAACTTGGTAACTTTATTCAACTAGGTATATTTCGACAATAATAATCATCATCTTGATCAATAAACGTTCGATGGAAACTCTTCTAAGGACCACTTTGAAAACTTGGGATAAAGCACGATCTTTAAATTTATGACATTTTATTATAAAAACGGGAGAAGTAAACTGCAAGTAGATCGTTTTTGGTAGTCGTCCGAAATTTCTCTCAAAATTTTCCTATTTTTTGCGGTTTGTGTATTCTCACGACCCATTTCCACTTCATTGATATTTCGCGTTTTGCATCCAATCGAAGTAAGACACCAGGTCAAAGTTCAATTTTTCATTTTTTAGGTTTACTAACAAGACGAAGAATACTCTTTTGGACATATATGATTCACTATTGTTGAGCACACGCACGGACACAAGGTAATTTTATCTATTGTATAGAGAAATGAACAAGCACCTCACAAGTGCTACAAACCGGTTTTGCCCAATGTCAGGGCTCATCAGTGCAGCTAAACAGTATGAGGCCTATCGCCCCGCAGTCAATTTTATCTACATTGTTTTGCAATTGGCGACACATCGAAATTGATGCATAATTTTTTTAACAATGCATTTGTCGTCATCATTAAGAAAAAACTTAGGCTTGAAACAATCACATGATGATCTGCAAGTATGCTTCCTCGATAAAAATCAAATCAAAAGCTTCACAATTTTTCATCACGTCAAATGCTTTGGGGATATCACGATTTTTGACTGCTTTTCGTCTTAGTCTAATTTTATTGGTAAGCTGCAGGTTTTTGGTGGGGAATTAGGGGAGCCAAGGAAATGTAAAGTTTTTCTATATAGAGAAACAAGGGTGAATTTTTTAAGCAAAGGGTGCATGTCTGATTAAAACAAAGTGATTTGGGAGCTTCAAGAATAGATTTCACACCTTCTGCGCGGGCAACCATAATGTTTGCTCTTTCTGTTTACTTTGATTTGATTGAGTATGCACTCAGAGGTTTGAAATCTATCATTTAGAAAGGCAAATCGCTTTGTCTTTTCGGAAGCGTGAATCTCTCCTTTCTTGCATGTTGCATTTTTTGCCCTTGCTCTTTGGAGACGTATTTTGCTATGCCAAAAGGCTTACTTCTATTGAATACGAACTGGGTGGGGACTTTTTCTTCACATTCATATCATATCTCTTCATTTCTTCCTCAGGGGTAAATCTGATTGGGCAGTTTTACTGGATGAGCTCGCATATGCATTCCTAAATGACATGCCATGCCCACATACGTAAGTTTCATCGCTTAACTGGTTTGTGAAATTTTTTCCTTTGAAAAGCTACAATTATTTATAAGTCTTCTAGTCCAAATGATACAAAGATTTTTTGGGCAAATTGAACGCTTCAAGCTTTTGCAGCTCATTGGACAATAAACCTCATTGAAAGATCTTGCCGGCAGAAGTGATTGACCACACCAAAAGCTCAGAATCTGTTGACAGATAGAAGCATCTGATAACTTCTGAGAGGTGAAGACTGGATATCTAGCCATCTTTGTTTTGCAACTGCCAATAAGAAAACTTCTAGGCTAGATTGATATTGTGTTTTGCATGCCAATCAGACCTGCGTGGTCAGGAAAGCAAGCACATTTTGTCTACAAAATTTGCTCGAGATTTCAATTTTATAACTAGGATTTTCAAGATCAGTACAGTGGCATTTTAGGTTTTAATAGTTTTCTAGGAAAATGATTTTTTCAAGACGTGATCAACACAGTGTTAGAATATTAGATAAGGGCTCCATTGTTTCCTTGGACGTTGATATTAAATCTAAATCTGATACATTGTTGCATGATTAGACTGACAGTATATACTGATATATAATTTTACCTTTTATTTCTCTCTTAGGTTTACAGGAACCAAGTCCAACTTCGCTATGACATCCCGACGTGACAAAGGAAGCAATCTCAATGGAATGAAATTTACATCAGGGTTAGTAAAGAAACTTTGTTAGATTTTCGCTTATATAGTCGTGCAACCCTCGGCAGATTTCTGCTAGTTTTAAAAATGATGATCATCATATTTTGAGATGATCCTTGCAACATGTAGGAGGCCAGTCACAAAAGTTTCTTCTTTCAGAAAATCAAGTTGTTTCTCTGTGCTTTATATTCATGAAGTCATATAACAGAAGAGAAATTAACTTAGCATGAAATAGCAGCTAGAGCAGCATCTATTTGTTGAAGTATTTTGAAAGGGAAATCTTACCGTGGACTCTTAGATCCACATTTCGCAACATCAAGAAAGGTGGTTTTCCAATAGTTTTAGCCTGAGAAAATCTGTGAATCAATATTTTTATAAATTCTTCTTAACATTTTTATCATTTTATTGTTTCCTCTTTCCATTTTGTCCCGGGTCTGCCCATATTGTCCCGGTAGACACTGGGCCTAAGCCAGAGATAGAGATAGAGATAGAGATAGAGATAGAGATAGAGATAGAGATAGAGATAGAGATAGAGATAGAGATAGAGATAGAGATAGAGATAGAGATAGAGATGGAGATGGAGATAGAGATAGAGATAGAAATAGAAATAGTTTTAGCCTGAGAAAATCTGCGAATCAATATTTTTATAAATTCTTCTTAACATTTTTATCATTTTATTGTTTCCTCTTTCCATTTTGTCCCGGGTCTGCCCATATTGTCCCGGTAGACACTGGGCCTAAGCCAGAGATAGAGATAGAGATAGAAATAGAAATAGTTTTAGCCTGAGAAAATCTGCGAATCAATATTTTTATAAATTCTTCTTAACATTTTTATCATTTTATTGTTTCCTCTTTCCATTTTGTCCCGCGTCTGCCCATATTGTCCCGGTAGACACTGGGCCTAAGCCAGAGATAGAGATAGAGATAGAGATAGAGATAGAGATAGAGATAGAGATAGAGATAGAGATAGAGATAGAGATAGAGATAGAGATAGAGATAGAGATAGAGATGGAGATGGAGATAGAGATAGAGATAGAAATAGAAATAGTTTTAGCCTGAGAAAATCTGCGAATCAATATTTTTATAAATTCTTCTTAACATTTTTATCATTTTATTGTTTCCTCTTTCCATTTTGTCCCGGGTCTGCCCATATTGTCCCGGTAGACACTGGGCCTAAGCCAGAGATAGAGATAGACATAGACATAGAGATAGAAATAGAAATAGTTTTAGCCTGAGAAAATCTGCGAATCAATATTTTTATAAATTCTTCTTAACATTTTTATCATTTTATTGTTTCCTCTTTCCATTTTGTCCCGGGTCTGCCCATATTGCCCCGGTAGACACTGGGCCTAACAGCTGAATTTCATAACTTAGGCCCATTGAACGTTGCTGAGTTTGTGTTATTATTCGTTTTCAAATTAGTATCTATCATCCATAAAAACAAATGCAATTATCCTGTAAATGTTTACAACAAGAGTTTTCAAACAATTACCCCTGTGACCATGCATTTCAAACGTCTTCCAAAACGCTTTCTTAAATGCAATCTTTTGTCTGCATTTTTTTTATCATTATCTTTCTCTTAACCTACAGGAAATGCGCTCTATTTACTGTAATAGGTATATTTTTATACCCAAAGTGCAACTGCTGCTACTTTCTTGTAAACTTTTTTGTCAGATATAGCAAGACTGGACACACAATCCTTATGTCATTAATTCTTTTTGGAAATCCAGATCTGACCCTAATTGCAAATAGGGTGATACTGGAAGTAACAATTAACTACCAATGCAACGAAGAGACTCGACTGAAGTGCATTTTGGAGCTGGCGTGGCCAGATCCTCTTCTCGTGGCGTGTTTGCTTTGGGATTCCCTCTTATTTTGAGGGCGCCCAGGTCTGTGTATTCTTTAAGCGTGCTTCAAAAGTAAACAAACCAGCATCCCTTCCAAACTTATCATTTGTGTACTTTAATAAATGCATATTACCAGACATTTTACCAGACATTACCACATTACAGCATAGGTTCCAAATCTTTAAAAAGGCTGGTGTAAAATTCAAAAAAAAAAAAAAAAAAAAAAAAAATGATTTTCAAAGAAACTTTAGCTATTTCTCTGTAATTTAACCGTTGGACTTTTCTGAAATCTTCAATATTTTCAGAATTAGAATGTTTTTCTTCTT
Source organism: Aurelia aurita complex sp. Pacific (assembly GCA_004194395.1). Lineage (NCBI taxonomy): Eukaryota > Metazoa > Cnidaria > Scyphozoa > Semaeostomeae > Ulmaridae > Aurelia > Aurelia aurita complex sp. Pacific. The sequence goes on from REGL01000178.1 coordinate 290,221, forward strand.
TTTCAAGAATTCAAGAAAAATTTTCAAAAAAAAACTTAAAACCATCGTAATTTCTAAACTGTTTGAAGCAACATGAAATAATTTCAAAGAAAACCATAGTTTATGGATGTCTACAATATGGTATCAAGCAAAAGTCTGTCACTTTTCTGGTTTCTGGTCTTTTCTGGTCTTTTCTGGTTGATGACGTCACACCTTCAAATGAGTTAAAATGTAACATATGCTGAAATTTCGAAAAATATTTAAAATTTCTGAAAAGTCCAACGGTAGAATTAAAAAAAGTAACTAAAGTTTGTTTCAAGCCACTCAGTCCGAAGAAATAGATCACAGAATTTTACACCCACCTTTTTAAGTCAAGTTTAAGATTTGGAAGCTATGCTCCACATTACCAGACATTACCAAACATTTTACTATTTTCTAAATAATTTACTTACTTTGAACCTCGATCTTCATAGGCGAAATGCAGATTTCTTCAGATATCCTGTAAACATGTTTAGCAGTTCATCGCCATGCACTGATCTTCATTTTATTGACTATGGTAACCAGCAGTTCTTCTCATCTGGGAAGGCAGTACTCAACAACAAGGTTCGTGTGGTTAAATTTGCCTTTCATTTTCATTGCTACTGGCGATAACAAAGCGATATCGTCAAAACTAAATTTTAGTCAACCGGCTTCTTCAGAACTATAACCAGTATAGTAGCAAATGTTATGAGATGAAGAACGAACAGCAAGAATCGTTTCTTTTTGTGCAAAGCCATGGATTGGAAGAGAAGCATGATGTTTTTATTGTTCTGAACAACAAGGACAGATTTTGTAACACAATAGCACGAGTTTCTTTTGTTGACACCTGAATTCAAAGCGATTAGTGACTGCAGACAAAAGAAATTCTCTCAACCATAAAAGTCAAAACAAACAAAGCCGCAAAAGTTGCTCTGAAACCCTTGTAGCTAGCGCGCTCGTTGTGCATTCCAAAAATTGTTTTTGAGAGCAAACATGAGCATATATTGAAAGAACAAGGATATGTCTAAACATCTACCTCGGGCATTTTATTTATTTGGCTCAGAAGCTGAGCAGTAAGTGTTTTAATTACACCCAAAAAAAGAAGAGAATTGAATCGCCCCCCAATCGGCTTTTGAAGCAAACATATGAAATGCCTGAGGCAGATATGTAAATATATCCTTCTTCTTTCGATACATGCTCATGTTTGCTCTTAAAACAATTTTTGGAATGCACAACGATCGCGCTAGCTACCTGGGTTTCAGAGCAACTTTTGCGGCTTTGTTTGTTTTGATTTGCTGGCTGAGAGAATTTCCTTTGTCTGCGATCGATAATCGCTTTGAATTGCATTGTCAATCAAAAGCAACTCATGCTATTGTCTAACAAAATCTGTCCTTGTTGTTCTGAACTTTATGGCAAAACAAATTTTGAATGAAGTCACTCATTGTCATTGAGTGGCGAGACCAGTTTCTGTCAAATGAATTTCATATCTTGGTATTTAAATATTAAAGGTCATCGAACAGAAACTGGTCTTGTAGGTCATTCTGTTAGAGGCCCTTTACAAGAGAAATTTCAACCCGTGTTGAGTAAACATCGTGTTTACATGCAGGAGGCCGAGTTGACATTTTCATGTAAACGCAAAAGTTTTTCAGCTCGGGACGTGTTGAAATCAAAGATAGAATATGAACAAAGGAGATCGAATCTATTTCTGCAATCATTCAATTTTTGAAGGGGTTCGCACTCCTGCTTCTATCATTGTGACCGGATTCATATCATGTGACCTAATCTCATCCCGTGTTGAGAGTTCATGTAAACGCAAAACAAAATAAGCAATGCTTTCAAAACTCAACCCGTGATGAACTCAACACGGGTGGGAATTTCTCATGTAAAGGGCCTCTCATTTAATAAAACTTCAAGAGGCAAAGTATAGGAAAACAAAGCATAGGCATATTTCCTTAGACGCAGATAAATGGTTGTTTCAAATTTTGTTCCGTTATCTTGCATAATTATTGTGTTAAAATGTAGTTTGACCTAGTAGTTCACCATTCCTTCGCAGGTGATGTCGTCCAAGATAAAATCAGGATTGTCTTCTGGGATGAAAGTTGTCTACAGGGTGCATACTTCGAAAGCAAGAGTTTCTTCAAAGGGTGTAAGGTAATTCTCTACTTTTCTATTTTGTAACAGATGTGTAATTTGTGAAAGTTACGCAACTGACATTGCAAGGTTTTCTTATCGCTTAAATCGTGTTGTCTTGTTGTTGTTGTTTTTATATCCAATTTTTCTTTCAGTTGTGTAATATGGCAACATGCAACTGCTGGTACAAAAGGTGACTGGAATACAAGGAACTGCAAAGTCAAGGTATGTAACTCGTAATATATTCCTTTTTCGTTAGTGCAAAAACTTCTTCAGCTCTGCTTGCTATGGTGGGGGATGGGGACTGGATTTCGCTTCGTGCCTTTATGTCATGTAACCAGTAACTCTAGTCATGCTACTACGTCCCCTTGTACGCACGGTTTTAAACATTCTGTCCTTGTGGCTGGACCCTCTATTTTCTTTCAAATGTTGAAGATTTAAATTACGAGATACTAAAGACGTTTGATCTGTTGATGCGTGAGATGAAAGAGCACCATAACTCCTTATCTACTTTAGCGGCAAGATGATGACTTTTATAGTTTTGAAATCTGTTGTGTTATTTTTGTACCGTACTCTTTTTATTACAAAATTCCTGTGATACAGTAAATCCCCGCATATAAGAACCTACTTTTTTGAGAGCTAGGCTGAAATTGGTTCTTATTTTAAAGGTATTAAGCCAAATTTCAAGGTATAATGGTTCTTATTTGAAGAGTACCTTGCATAGGCCATTTTAGAACCTTCATCAATGATTTTCAGCCCTATTATTTGTTTTGGCAACGTTATAATATACCTAATAACCAATGCTAAGCTTTCAACAGCAGGGGAGGAGATTCAAACATTAAAAGCCCACTGGGACAAAAATGAACTTAACACTGACAATCCAAAATCAACTTTGCTACCCCTGCTTTAAGAACATATTTTTCATCAAACTGAAACAGGTTCTTAATTGCAAGGTGCATAAGTTAGGAAAAACAGCCTGTAGGTTCTTATTTTTTTAGGTTCTTATATGCGGGGATTTACTGTATCTAGACAGACATATTCTTGCTCATTCAATTAAAGTTTGTATTATTTGTATTTCAGGGAGAAACAAAGACGTACGTTGAATGTGAATGCCAACATCTGTCCCAATATGCAGTACTTGCGCTCAGTGATAATCGCACAGGATATGAAACTTATTTCTTCGTCGCCTGTTTTATCTGTATTGTAAGTAGCACATTATGTTGGCTGATTTTCTCACCTATGGTCATTGCCAGTCCATTTTTCTTATTCAATCAGCGTTTCTGAAATGACATCTGTCGTCAAAACAATTAATCATTTCAATGCTATTTTACTTTCTTGGAGAAATGTTGAGGTTGTGCTTCTCAGTTACACAAGCTGTAAATTCAAATTATGTGGCTGTGCCCTTCAAATCTAGGCCCCTTTTCGTGTAATACTGATTTGCGACAAAACTTTATTTCAACAGGAAGATTAAAGAAAATAAGTTTCCTTCCTTTGGCATTTGCCATTATTAATGCCAGACAAACTGACCCAGCGAACGTTTTCCTTTCAAAACAAGAGAATTGAATGTGTAATATTCTATGGCTCAATATTTCATGTTGTTTTGCAGGGTGCATGTTTCCTCGCTCTAATGGCTCATCATCTTTGTGCATACGAAACAACATTCACTGCAAACCTTCTGATGCATATGATCTTTGCAATTATGATGACAAATGTAAGATTTTACTCTTCAAGTTCAAGTATAATTACTTTGTGATTCACATATATGATAATGACAGTGCCAATAAAAGCAATAGCGGCACTGACGAATATTTTGTATCGAAACATTTGCACTGTAGCAGTTCTGTTCATATTCGTTCTTTTCTGTTATATTCGACTGTGGTTTGAGTTTGTATCAACAACGTTAGCATACAGTAATACTTACAGTGAACAGTTCACAGTTGTTATCAGACATCTTGCTACCAGTTTTTGAGAAAAAAGCTTTCAGCATATGAAGCTGTGGTTGTGATGTTCAAAGCTATCTTCTGCGCTTTACTGCCTTCTACCATAACTGTGTCTCTTGCTAACGAACTGTTGTTTGCATTCCATGTAACATTTGTATACTTCAATTTCTCTACTACCAAGAAAATTTTCAGGAAAAGTGAAGTTTGTGCCCGGGGGGGGGGGGTACTTCACTATCGAATAATACAGGGATGTGCGCCAGTTCAAAAAAATCTAAAAACTCACCTTAAGAGCTGAAGCAAACTTGAAACACGACTCCCTGGAAGAGCAGCAAATAGGCCCCTAGAACAGTTTTGAACTTTCTTTTCTTCTTGTAAATATTATACTGTAATTACTGTATCATAACTTTGATTTGTATTTAATTCAGCTGAAGGGATTTTGTGTTTAAATAATTTGATATGATATGATATGATATTTGCAGTGGTTTTGATCCAAAATCCTGGGAATGGGGTGTACTTAAAAAAAGATATTCTGGGATTGGGGTNCATAGCTTTGCTTTGTATTTAATTCAGCTGAAGGGATTTTGTGTTTAAATAATTTGATATGATATGATATGATATTTGCAGTGGTTTTGATCCAAAATCCTGGGAATGGGGTGTACTTAAAAAAAGATATTCTGGGATTGGGGTCTAACATTTGCTAGAAATTCTGGGAATGCTCAGATTTGGGATAAACCGCAATTTTCCTATTGTTTTGTAGTGAAAACACACCCCCATACGACCCAATAGTGAAGTGCCCCATGTGGAGTTTTTGCAGACAACCAAGCCTACAGATGGCAACAAAAAAGCATTGTGAAATATTGATAAAGAGATTAAATTTGAAATGCCTTTGTCAGTCTATTCTCTATCAGCATTTTAGACTCTTCTTCCAAATACAGACATAACATAGATTGTATTTAATCTCTGACTTGTTTCTATAGATACTGTACGCTGTCGGTGCCTACATCAGTCCAACATTGATGAATAAGCCTACCAACTGTGGAATATTAGGAGTGGCTATTCATTACTTCTTCCTAACGCAGTTTTCATGGATGTTTGTCCAGGTAAAGTTTGCTTTGAATATTTCTTATCAACTTATCATTAGAAGCTCAGATCAAGAATTTTGTTATGGGAACTTAGCAGAAACCTTCCGTAGTGAGACACGTGACTACCCTATTTTCGAGTATGGAACTTAAATCAAATCATATTTTGTATCGCTGCATATCCGACTCATCAGAAACTGTGTAAAATGACGTCATTGAGCAATCTGATATAAGGAAATGTTTGGATACATAAGCTTTTTGAAATGATAAATCAAGATTTTAAGGCCCAAGGACGAAATTATCAGCTGTTGCCTAATTTCCCGATCTGTTGCGGGGAGCTAGGGGGACTCAAAGTCATGAATTTTCGTGCATACGCGCGCAGCTTCTGCTCTGTCTGCGTGCCCTGAAAGCAATACTAAGCCTCCAGGGACTAATTTATTTTGTATTGTCTGGTGTAGGTTTATATTGAGGGGCATGCTCAGTAATATCAATTCTCAAGACACTAAAAAACTTTGTTTGTTGGTTGGTTTGTTTGTTTGTTTCTTTGTTTGTTTGTTTGTTTGTTTGTTTGCTTGTTTGTTTGTTTGAGAATATTTTCACGGCTAGTTTGCCGGTGTAAGAATCAGTTGGAGAGTCCTGATCTTCTAGAATGCGAAAATGAGCGTTGCAAATAAGGTAATAGGACAGATACACTGTAGCCAAGATAGCCTATTAATGTCCTCATTATACTTTGCGTCTGATGCCATGAAGCTAGATACAAAAACGTTAATACTAGTGCATCGGTTTGAGAACACATACTGATACAGTTTCCCATTATCTTGTTTTCAGGGATGGAATCTTTGGCGCATACTTGTTCTGAATGATGAACACAGTGATCGAAAGTTTGTTGCATTCTTTTTGATGGGTTATGGTAAGTAAGAAATATTATCATCGGCTTATAGACACATACTACTGGGTGAATCAAAAAAGGCCCAGCGTTTGAAAGGCTACCGCTCCCTGAATATATAAGCAATGATATTTTGCAATATCTAATTGAATACATGTTCAATTACTTTTAGAATTTTTTCTGGCTGAAATCGGTCGCTCCGTTAAGATTTTACAAGGGATTTTCTAAAAAATGCACCTTCGAGAAACCTTAAAAACGTGCTAAAATCATGACCAAGGTTCCCTAATTTCTTTACCTTACAGCAATGACTTGAAAACGCTTTAGCACGTGCTATCCTCTTGTGGGGATGAAAAAGTCTTCCCCCTAGTATAACTTACTCAAGAGGATTCCACTCTTCCAAGAGGAAAAAATGCATGAATGCATGTGAGTGTCATTGTTGCTAGGAAGAAAAACAAAGGGAAATTTTGTTTGTCGTTTTCCTTCGTTTTTGCAGGTTTTCGAAAGGGGCTTTCTGTAGGAAATCTCTTATATCGACGGGAAGGAATGGCCGATTAACGCCTGGTAAATTACTGAACCTAATTAGACATATCGGGAATAAAACAAGACAGTTTTCAATATTATTGCTTTGATATTAAGAGAGCAGCATTTTTTCAAATCAAATGCCGGGCTTTTTTATTGACTCACCCTGTAGAATGAAGCTAGAGTTTTTCCTCTTCTAAATGAGTGAACAAGGAAGTGGTACTTAGCGATAGCGAGGGGCGTATCACTCTGTAAAATTCTTTGCCAAAAATCCTTTGTTTTCAAGAAAAATCCGTAAAAATTCCCTAAAAGTCCTATTGTTTCAAAAAATCTCGTACGCCTTTTCGGAAGAGTGATACACCCCTCGAGCGATAAAACAGCCCCATCAATTCAACATAACTTCTGGAGCTTATTTCATCGGAGAAGATGAAGACAAATTAAATGGAAAGCAGCTGCAAAGTTGCTTCTTGAATTAAACATCGCTCATTTATAATTTGTTAAATTCCGTGTTCCTTTTTTACCTGCCATTTCGCTGAGCTTTCATTTTATTTTGGAATGTGAGTGGGGCAAAAGGTTCTGCTGAGTACTGAATTGAAGGGGTGAGGAAGAAATTCTGCTTTTCTTAAAGACCCATTGTTAACCATGATCCTTTGTGCGCAGAATGAAAAGCAAGACGAAGACAAGTTAGGCCGAAAATGACTTTCAGATAACACGTATCAGTGGGCAGGTCTAAAGGACCTGGACGGGAAAATTAAGACGCTCCCGCCCTCCACGAGTCTGGGGTTACACCTTCGGCAAGTGTTAGCTACCCTTAGCCGCCCTACTAGGGTAACGGTGAAATTACTGGGAAGCAGCAGTAATGGATGGTGTCGTCGGCGGAAGACCTCTTAATGAGACAACGGCGGGGATCACTAGTCCTAGCTAGTTGGACAATCCCCTAGTTAGAGACGGGGCTGCGCAGAAGAAGGCAATGGCAAACCACTTCTGTATTTTTGCCAAGAAAATTCTCTGAACAATGAATAGTTTGTTCAGAGGGTCGCCAGAAGTCGCCAGCGACTTGATGGTACCTAACACACACGTATTAGTCGAATTTGGCGCCAGGAAGGATCATTGTTAGTTAACTTCAAAATAAATTGCTGCTCTAGCAACCATTTTACAAAAGAGCTCCTGCTCTGAAGTCTAGAGCCGATACTTGTTTTAGAAGATTAACATATTATAAATCTGTAAGGTCTTTAGTTGGCATTACTATTGATATTTCTTTTCCTGCAGGCCTCCCGGTGCTCATTGTAGTTGGTTACATTTTCATAACATATGCTGTATACAGATGGCCTTTCCCAACCATGTATGGTGATGTTCATAGCAACGGAGATATGTAAGTACAAAATAGCTAGTTGCTAAGATATGTCCAAAAAAAACCAATAAATTTTATTTTTGCTTCGCAAATTTGATCTGGATTTGCAAAGAACACGGGGCTGCATGTGAGGCGAGCACAATCGACATATGTTTCTATTTGACAAGGATTATTTTCTACACACTTCAACTCATTTAGACTGAAGTTAGTGGTACATTTTGAATTTAGTTGGATAGCATTAGACGATGCTCCTGCTTAGCTGCATAAAAATTATTCATTGCAGTGAGAATTAGCAAGTCTATGATTTCAGGAAGTCCTATTGCGAAGCTTACTGCAAATTGAGAAGCATAAGACTTTACATTGCCGCTTTAACTCTTTCCTCTTTCTTAACACTGAGCTCACAATTGGTAATTGTGTTCAGACATGGAGAAAAAACACCAAAATTTGCAGGGGTCTGTTTTCGGGATCTCATATTTGTCAAAATAGCAATTAAAGTTTAATGCAACATTTTTATTTTATGTTGTCACTTTGTTTCCAGAAAATAACGGTTTTTAGGAACAAAAACAGTTCTTATTATTTTATGAGTACCACTATACAGTCATAGCACTAGGAAGATATAGCACTTTAAATACCGTAGCTGAATAAAAAAACAAGGAAGGAATGTTACCAAAGTCACTCCCATTTTGGTACATACCTGTTAAGTATATCTGCAGAAAGGTGTACCCATTCCTTGTTTTGCCGCAAAATGATTTTATGTCCTTTCTTTATGTAGGTGCTTCATGGCAAATGATTACAGCGCACTTGGATCAGTCATCATACCCGTTGTCTTATTTGTTGTTGGTGTTGCCGTTGTCTTTTTACAATCATACCAACTAAGACCGCAGTGGAAATGTTATGATGATGTGTACAGAGGACGTTATAACATCAAAGGTATTTAGAGAAAAGTTTGACCTTCGAGTTCTTACTATTAATGATGACAGGGCAGAAAGATATCAATTCAAAAGATATGTTGCTGTTGTTTTCGTTGTTGTTGCTGCGATAACTGGGACTATGTACAGTAAAAACCCATTGTATAAGAACCCATTCAGCCTGGAATTTGAAAAAGGTTCTTATTTACAGAAATCATGGGGTCTTATTCACAGCAGAAGTTTGTAGACGAATAAAAAGCTTTTATATTATCCTGTGAGAATTTTTTTTGTAAGCTTTTCTTTGGATTATATAAACATTTCTGAATCTTCCACAAATTTCTGTTGTGAACAATACCTCATAAACTCAAATGATGTGAACTGACAGTAAATAATAGGCCTGACGTTTGAATATGAAGAAAAGAAATTCCTGAAAGCCCTGAATTAAATAAAAACCAATTTAAGAACCTTAACAGCCTCATTTCCAACTAAATACCCAAAACATAAGAACCTAGTTAGGCTGACTTGCAAAATTGTAGGTTCTTATACGCGGGTTTTACTGTAGTGAGTCTAGGTTGTGATGTTCATACAATATCTTTGCGAAAGCCATCTGAATGTCAACAAGAAGATATGGAGCAAGCGACAGTTTTCGTACAACAAGATGGATTTTCGATAGCATACAGTCGTAACAGAATTGGATTTGCTTATTTTCAAATATCAGCTTTCTGAATTTTAGAAATGTTGGCTTGTACGTTGAAATCTTCATAGAATTTTGTTGTCGGTCAAAAGCACCAGAAGCAGCCACTTAATAAATTCAATAGTTTAATGAAAGTACTGCTAAGATGGCCCCATGTATGATTTTCTTATGTCATAACGTACTTTCTTCTTTCACAGAAATGCGTCATCTGATTGCTATCTACGCTTTGCTCTTCATCACATGGTTATTTGCCGGGCTTCATCTTGCCTTTGGATCCCTGTGGATGATTATTACCTTCACTGCCTTGAACATCATTCTCGTAAGCTTTATCGTTCATTTTTACCCCTTTTCATTTCTCTATTCGAGAAGGTGCAACTTCGCGGATACATTAGATCTGCAGTTTGTAGCTGATCATACAAGTTCCGCCGCTGACCGGAAGAGGTAGCCATTGTACATAGCACATTGACAATTTGAATCAACTGCGCTAGAAACTTCCTGGAGCAGAAGTTGTTTTGTTGAGAGATAGAGAGAAACAACATGAACAGAAATTCTTAGCAAAACTTATCGAAAATTGAACATTTCAGATGTGAAAAATAGCAAATTTCCTCTCTTAAAAAGTTGGATAATTCTGGAGAGGTGCCAGTCGACAAAATTGCTTTTCCTGATTACGCTTTGATAAGGTATTTTGTTATCCGTGATTTTCTGGTCCCGTTTGATGAGAGACTTGAGGATTTCTTGCTGTTTGAGTTTGCTGCCTTGTTCGCAGTGTATGAAAGATTTTAATCTACACGCTCTTTTCCAGGGTCTGTATATCTTGGTGGTATATGCGATAATTCGTAACCAGATGAGGCACCTATGCCATGGTGAATATGCAGTCCGTGCTGCACCGTCTTTGATTTCTGATCATGAACTGATTTATGCACCTGGTTCATTGAATCAATCTGCTATGAGAAGAAAATTCAATGACACTCAGTCCCAACGATCGAATAGACTTGTAAGTAGACTGATTACAAATTCGTAGTTATTGCTATTGATAGGCTGATGGACGCTATAACTACGACTCATGGGCTTTCACATTGAAAATTGGGACGAAATTGTTTCCCTTGACGTCACGTCCGATATGGAAACCATAGCAACACTGTACGAAAAGCCGTGTGCTTCAGGCAGTGGCGGATAGGCCTAACTTGTCGGCTCAATCCTCAGATAATAAAACGCCTCAAAATTCAAGTTTTGAATGACGTTAGCAATGAAAAAAGCCATAAGTATTCACATGAATGTTTCTTCAATCCAAGAATCAACAAACCTTTCAGTTTCAACACAAATTTCCTCATTTTGAAGGCGACTTATCTCCTGTAAGTTCATCACAGCTGTATGAACATTTCCAACTACCGAAGGTTGCCTCGTTTCGAATTAACCTCGTTTCGACGTGAATAGGAAATTCGGTGCCCCCATTGTTTATTTTCGTCCCACTTTTTGATGTGAAAGTCCATAAGTCCCAGTTTGAGCAAAAAATATGTTGTTGACATTGTTGTTGTTGTTGTTGTTGCAGTAACTAGAACTATTTCGTGAGTCTAGACTTGTAAGTACGCTTCATAAGTTGGTCTAGTAAGCCTTTCGAGGACTTCAGCTGGGATTTTTTAGCAGGTAGAAAATAGAATTAGATTGTTGACATAGGAATCTGACATCCAAGTTGATGTTTGAAATCTATAAAAGTAAGAATACCAGCTCATGTATGATAATGAATAACTCGTTTTCTTTCTAGGATTTATCGACTGCTTCTCTTCTTGCCACTAGCGGCTGAAGCTAAAATCTTCCGGCCATGATTTTTATTCTAAGACAATTACAGTCTAGCGTGGGTTCTTTCCAACTGGCTTTCTTGAATAATCAATAATTTAAAGTGGCGTTGCTTGTTTTCAATTGTTGTCAGATGTTGCATGCTGTAACTAGGGCATGACCAGAAATGTTTGATATGTTTAATTATCATAGTGACATATCAGTATTGAGATGGGTTCCATCTTTGAAAGAGGGGCAAGATGAGCAAGGGCAGATTTTTTAATACAATAGCAACAGTTGCGTTTGATTGACACCTCAATTCAAAGCGATTAGCGACTGCAGACAAAGGAAATTCTCTCAACCATAAATTCTAAACAAACAAAGTCGCAAAAATTTCTCTGAAATCCAAGTAGCTAGCGCGCTCGTTGTGCATCCCAGAAATTGATTTAAGAGAAAACATGATCAGATATCGAAAGAAGAAGGATATATCTACACATCTACATCGGGTATTTCATTGCTTTGGTTCAGAAGCTGAGCAGTAAGTGTTTCAATCACACCCAAAAAATAAGAGAATTGAATCGCCTCCCAATCGGCTTTTAAACCAAACAAATTAAATGCCCGCGGCAGATATGTAGATATATCCTTCTTCTTTCGATATATGTTCATGTTTGGTCTTAAAAGCATTTTCTGGAATGCACAACGAGCGTGCTAGCTACTTGAGTTTCAGAGAAACTTTTGCGGCTTTGTTTGTTTTCAATTTATGGTTGAGAGAATTTCCTTTGTCTGCAGTCGCTAATCGCTTTGAATTGAGGTGTCAATCAAACGCAACCGTTGCTATTGTATTACAAAATCTGTCCTTGTTGGCAAGATGTATGTCAGAAGCGTTGTGAAAGAGGTTGAAGCTTTGCAAGTGTTATAAGAAGGGTGCGACTAATGATAATGATAATAATGATGATAATGATAATGATAATAGAGATTTATGCAGGTTAAAGCCTTTTCAGTGCCAAAGGCACGTTTATCAATAAGGGTCCTATTACAAAAGAAGGTAGTGATTTTGATACTGCCAGATGGAAGTCAGGAAGAAACGTCATTGTTAACTTTTCATAATAAAGGACAGGGAACTGTGGCTTCCTTTATAAAAATTTCATCTCAATATGGAATCTTTAGAATATTACGGTGACGAACTCAAATCGTATTTTTCAGAGCGACTGGGAAGATGTTGAGCTACCAGTGAATCTAAATCCGATGGATTTCCCCGACAAGGAACGAATTCTCGACTCACCCGACGCTGGACGAGTAAGAGGCCGAGTCAATGAATCGTATGACAATGACATGGATTCCGATGAATTCGATGACTTGATCTTCGCATTAAAGACGGGGGGACGCCTCACTCCTTCTGTACATGAAGAGCAAGAGTTACAGGAAAAAATGGCAACTCCCCGATCAATGAATGGTGATCAACCACAGATAAGGAGAATCAAAATCGCAGATACTCATTTGTGAGGTAACCCTTAAATTCAAAGATCTTCTCGCAAGAAGACATATTTTGTCCGAGATCTAGATTTTAGAATACTGTGAAGAGAAAATATGATGTATCCGTTAATAAAGACATTTGGACATAATCAGTTGCGTTATTTGACCTAGGGCCAAAAATATATCCGACTCAAATAAATCTTTTTAACGTTTCGGATCGTCCACGATTCACTATCATCACATAAAATCAAAGAGTAAGCAAGATATTTATGATCAACGTGGAATTATCTAGATAGAATCAAAAACATGTCCGTTTTACTGTTTTCAATATTCCTTCTTTTTCTAGCAATAAATAGGATATCAATTTCAGTTTCCGTCTCAGTTTCAGTTCTTCATTTTGCTGGTCATGCTAATCTTCAAAAAGGTTGGAATAGATTTCAAATGACCTGCAAGATTTGATCTTGCATTTTAGGCCATTTTCCGGCTGCTGTGCAAGAGTGATTTTTTAATTTGCCTTTGAATTCTTTTTTAATTCTCCAAGAGGCTATTTCTTTGAAAATTCCCAAACGCATACAAGAAATGCTGCAATCTTTTAGTTAATGGAAAAATCATCTTGCAACTACTTTTACTCAAATAAGTTTTCAAACAGGGGTCATTTTTTTGAGTCACCCTGTATGGGTTGATAATGAGTCGTGGACGATTGGAACCGTTAAAAAAGATAAAATGCTGTCAATTTTTGGCCCCAGGCCAATTAACTTAACTGATTATTTCCAACTGTCTTTGTGTCAAATAAATGATATGCAAGCATGTTTGTTGTCTTGCTCCTCATTCTACGATTTGTAATGAAGTTACGGTTCCCACTGAACACAAAAATTGATATCTTCCCCTTTTATTTTTTCCTACTTGAAACAGCTTTCGTACAACAAGCACCAGGACTTCATTTCAAAGCATCATACTTCGTTATGCCTCCTACCAAAAACAACTTCATCCTTTGGATGGGCAAATCAAACAATTTATTAAGATGTCAGAGATTGGAAAAAGAATTTTCTTGCCAAGACCTTTATTTGATTAGTTAAGAAATTTTAACTGTGCAAACTAGTAAGATGGAGCAAGAGGATTAGTGTTAACCTGCCAGGCCAGATATCTAAAGTTGTATGTGCTATTTTCATCCTCTGGTGTAACATGGAAATCCTCGCCTATGTGCGATGCCACATTACAATACCACAACCGTTTTAAGCGAAAGCACGCAAGTAAAAATTTTGTCAAGCAAACTGTTGAGATTTTTATGTGATTTCTGTTCGTGTGGTCACTTCTTTTTAAACATTGCTTTGTAAGATTCCTCGATCAGACAATGTTTTGGCATTGTTCAAAAACATTTTCTGCATGCTAGCCAAAATACCGGTTCGGCAAATGCTATGATATTGCCTAAGCAGGCAACCACCGTGCCTTGCAAGAGAAACATGAATTTTTTTTGGTTCAACTATATTTTCTTCTTTGGCCTTGTCGAGAACATTTTTCAATCTTGACAAATCATTTAGTAGTTGCTGTGAAAACACTAAAAGAGTAGTTATTAGGAAAATTTGCTCCCAAGATGTACTTTTTCAGCATATTAGGCAAACATCTTGTAAAGTAGGTTATTTTGCTGATAGTATCATACTTTATGTATTTTTGAGCGTATATATTTATGTAACTTTTTTGCACGTATGCATCCTTTGAAGAAATTTAGATTTAAATTCGTAAGTGGATTGCGTGTAACATATTAATCTTTATCATATTATACTTCCAGGGTTTTTTTTAGGTCAAGGCACCAAATTGCACCATTCAAATGTGACTTTCAGTGGTGCTTTGCAAGTAATTTAAAGAGTCACTGAGCCTTGGGGATCATTAACTAATATTAACTGACAGATATGTGCTCCCCATAAGGGTGGGTTTTAGTAAAGAAATGGTCTCTAAAACAGAGTCTAATTTTGGTGATTGGTCTAAATATGAAATGTCTTGAAATCCTCTTGACGTCTTCATAAAGGATGGTTGGGTCGTCAAATCTCAGAGGCAATTTCCTTCACAAACCTCTGTCGCTAAGTAAGGAATATTGATTGAAGACCTTGCCTTAGAGCTAAAATACACTCAATTGACATCTTCGATTCTTTGGGGATTAAATATTCTTAAAGTGTCCCAGAAAGCATATTGCACTATTGGAAATTGGGACATGTTTCTGTTGCAATTGCACTTTATATTACCTTTTGCCTCCGTAGATTGACGTCTTCCAATCCAACAACACTGTATCGGTTAAGTCCTTGCCATTCCTCCAAGTCTTCTGATAACGTACCCCAGCTTCCCCCCCCCCTCTCTCTCTCTCCTGATTGAGCGCTATGGACATGTATTAGAGCAATTTTCTGGAAATCGTACCTGAAATGTCCATCGCTTTTTTTGTGAATTGGGGGTAAGATCAGCTTAAAATCAGCTTCCAGATAAAACAACCGTTGGTTTGTCCCAACTCTTGTATGTAGTGTTGCAATTGCAACAATAGGTTCACGAAGGATATTTTTAACAGGGCGTGTAAAATAGCTGTACTGTTGTGTTGTTTATAGATAATAACTTTTTAGATACTAATAGTAATTCTCTTAATTGCACATAATTGATTATGGATATTTGAACAATGTGATTTTTGAATAATTATTTGAGAAAATTATGTGAGAAAATATTCGTAGCTCTGCTGATGTAAATTTTTTCATGCTATAGTTGTTAGGTTTTATGATAATGGGTATGGTATTCTTGTCATATTTTCTTTGAATATTCTGAAAAATTTTGCCTATCGTGCATTCGGTGGGAAGCGTTATAATTTAAACACCACGCTGGGATATGAGTTTGCCATAGGCCTATCATCTTTTGCAATGCAGAAGAGAACACGTACAATTAAAGTTGGCACGTGGTCGCATTTGCAACAATAACAGGGAAGAAAAAGTGTAATTCTCTCTCTTCTTTTGCAGAGAGTCTTGTGGAATGAATTCCCCGGAGATGCTTTGCTGTAAAAACGAATGCATGCTCGAGGAAAATTTACTTTGCCTTTTGCACTGTGATCCAGGTCTTTAGAAATCGTGGAATTAATCCCAAAAAATGAAAATACGAGTATACACTATTTAAGGGTTTCATCATGGCGAAGAGCCATTGAGCTATTCGATAAAACAAAAATTTCTTAAATCCGTCTTATAAATCCAGAGATATGATTTTTTAAAGTTTGACTAAATTGCGAACTGTTGTTTACATTGCAATTTCCGGTCTTTTGTTTGTTGTATCGTTGAAAACCCAGAAATTCAAGTTCTTGTATCTCTTCAATAAATGCACCGATTTTTGGAAACTTTTTTTTATTTTACAGATAAACACCTAAGCTATCTAAAAATACAAAGCCATTTGCAAAATCTCAAGTTGGTATATCAATATTTGTCAAAATGGCGTATGACCTTTTTACGCACGAAAACCAGGCAAATTATCAACATTCCGTCTGTTATAGTGAAAACAAAAAATCTAACTAAATCTAACTCTTCGAAAAAAATATTAAAATTGAATATGATGTCTTGAGAGAATTTCTGCCAAAGGATTCGTACAGCTTCGTACAGGAAAAAAAGTTATCACACATTTGGTATGGTAGGTCCTTTTCAGTTTGTGTTTGGTTATGGTCGTACTCACTGAAACCTTGACGACCAACTGTTGATAAAGATCTTGTTCTGGTATAACATTTTCATGCTTCTTGTCTGTCGACTCGGTTTTTATCTTTATCTTGATTCCATAGTCAATGAAAATGTTAACTGACTGTCTTCAAGGGCTTCGATATGGTAGGGAAGAGGCGTCAATAGTCCGGATATGCTTGTGGCGACTTTTATTGGAACATAACTACTGCCTACATTCCCCTATCACTACTTTTCCATTCACTTATTCGCCTTAAATGCCTCTTTGTTTAAGGCAAGGCAACTTTACCTCGTTATTTCAAAATATATATTCAACTTTTAAACTTTGATAGTACGCATAGAGAGTGTCTACAGCTCACCATACTGTATATGGGATGCAGGGAGTGCTCAAATTACAGGATGACGCAACTTTACATAAACTGATATGAAACTGCAAAACAATAAAAAAAATTTTTTCTCGTAACTATGACTGACCCAAGCCAAGCCTGTATGTTTCACATGCCTCATTGAGAAGCAGAATTTTTTCTATGTTAATTTCCAAGTCAGTTCCTACCACAAAATAAAACAATGACTGTTAAAACACAAAACTGCTGGCCTGTAGTCTTTAAACCATTCCAATAGCTATGTGTCACAAAATCAATCACGTTTATCACAACGAATGGCGAGCTTTATGATTTCATAGTTGAAAACGGTGATTTAAAGGATAAAAGTACGAAGTAGAACACGAAATATACTGCGAAATTTAAGGATCTAGCTGATAAACTGATAGAGGAAAGGGGGGCTGAAGGAAGACGCATATAAAATTCAATTAGTACTCCAAAAATTGTATCAAGTTAAAGTCAAGGATGAAGCCTGGCGTGTAAAAGAAAGAGTGTTCAGTGATGAAGTAGATGAACGAGTTAAAAAACGTAGCCGACCAAGATCAGGCAGTCAATTATCATTAAAGTGAGGTGATCGATACACTAAACCGAGAAGAGGCCTTATCAAGGACATGTACAATGAGAATTAGATTATCGACCAAAAACTAAATACTTTAGAGACACAAGCTTTACTCAAGTAAAGCTAAGATAGTTGAAAGTAGTTTGCATAAACACTGTTCGTATGCGGAACAGTTCAATCATGTACAAAGCCAAAAATCATTGCCAAAAAATCAACGTTAAACCAAAAGGGCCTATCATACCAAATGTGTGATAACTTTTTTTCCTGTACGAAGCTGTACGAATCCTTTGGTAGAAATTCTCTCAAGACATCATATTCAATTGTGATATTTTTTTTGAAGAGTTAGATTTAGTTAGATTTTTTGTTTTCACTATAACAAACGGAATTTTGATAATTTGCCTGGTTTTTGTGCTTAAAAAGGTCATACACCATTTTGACAAATATTGATATACCAACTTGAGATTTTGCAAATAGCTTTGTATTTTTAGATAGCTTAGGTGTTTATCTGTAAAATAAAAAAAAGTTTCAAAAAATCGGTGCATTTGTTGAAGAGTTACAAGAACTTGAATGTATGGGTTTTCAACGATAACACAAACAAAAGGCCGGAAATTGCAATGTAAACAACAGTTCGCAATTTAGTCAAACTTTAAAAAATCATATCTCTGGATTTATGAGTCGGATTTAAGAAATTTTTGTTTTATCGAATAGCTCAATGTCTCTTCGCCATGATGAAACACTCAAATAGTGTATACTCGTATTTTCATTTTTTGGGATTAATTTCCTGTCTGGATCACAGTGTTTTGGTAGCCTTTTAGTTCTCCCTTGAAACAGATAAACTTAGCGGACGAAATCCCAGGAGGTACTTCGAAAATCAAAAATGTGAAAGATATTGCCTGTTTCAAATTGAATGATAGGTGAAACTGCCCGCGAATAACAACAATTAAAATGTTTCGCATGCGTAATTTTGCGTTATCGCAAATCCTACCAGACACTTAATTTGAGACAGACTCCTATTTGGTTTGGTGTTCAAATGTTCAGATGTATCTGACTAGCTTCCGCAGCCGAGCAAATTCTTGCTGTCAGTAAGGCAAGTCTTTCATAAGAACAGTTGGATGAACATGTAGCTGCTGAAGTCCCTCTTATAAATATGCTTGTCTTGCATAAAGTTGGATGGTCGGCAATCTTGTTGAGTTCGAAAGATGTCTGTTGCTGTTTCGTCCATGATGAGTTTGAAACCTAGTGTGCATTTCATACTTGGTTCTGTGGTAAGTTCGTCGTGCGTTCGTTTGATAAAGATATTTCTACGACGTGTTACAAACTTGCCGAGAGACTCAGTTCTCTTATGGGATGTATGAAAAGTTGAAGTTAACATTTTTTGGTTCGACTAAGAACTGCTTTTTAGATTGAACAAACGTAGCTTATCTTTGTTGCAGTGACGCATTTTCATTTCTGTAAAGAAGGAAAATTATGGTACAGACAATTTCAGCTAATGTTATTTTGTTACACCCATGTCAGCTCACGTGATTGTGCTCTTGAACAAATTTTCTACTGATACAGTTAAGAACTTCCTTTTGGTACCATGATGATTTACCACGTGTTTGGTCTCATGACCTGAAATCAGTATAAACAATGTTTGCTGAAAACCAAGAGACGGCACGTGCAAGGCATGCTGGATGAAACAGATTCGCTTGCTTCTCTAAATAGAAGTAAAAATTAAAAGCTACACGTCCCAAAAGAACGCACAAAAATCGAACCATGCTATTGTTTTTGTCCAAAAACCCAAATAATGTGACGTTTTACCTGGTTCTAAAATTACGACAAGAGGTGGTGGTTCTGTTTCAACCAGCATGCTTTGCACTTTCTTGTCGTCATTCTCTAGACTTATGCCTTTTCGTCCCTTACTTCCCTGCGTTCTTTGATTTGCTGATATCACTTGTTAATAGGGACTCATACCATTACTATTATAGAGTGGGCCCCTTTAAGGCCCATATGGAGTGGTTCCCTATTGACCAACAAATTGCTAGAATTTAGTTTTCAACCAATAAGGAGGCGCTATTTAGACAGTTGTTGTTGTTGCGCACAAAACGGTTGGTACGGCCTAGAGTTCTCGTAGCTGCGATGGATCTATTTTGTTTCTACAGAGAAAGATTACTGCTTGAAAGGTTTATATTTTGTGATGAGTAGGTCAGGAAAACATTCTTTATACTAAAAGTTTGCTCTTCGTTGTTGAAGCTCTTTAAACCAGACTTTGAAGCGATTTTGTTGAGTGTACGAGAACTCCTGCTAGTTTAGGCCATTTTGAAACAGCGGGCCCCACTTTATAAGAGTAATGGTATGAATCCCTGTAAGTGCTGTATTTGTTTCACAAATAACAAATTGAAAAGGCGTAAGAAAACAACACACACTATAGTGACGAAAGGGAAGGTATTTTCTTTCGAATAAAATATTTTTGAAACATTTTTTTAATTAACTGTAATGTGGGCTTCCTGTGCGTTGAGCAAGTGATATCAGCAAATCAAAGAAAGCAGGGAAACAAGGGATGGAAAATCATAAGTCTAGTCGTTCTCATGGCCCATAGAAATAAAGCCAGCCAATAGATAGCACGTGTAGGGCATGCGGGTTGAAACAAAGCTTTAAATAAAAGACAACAATGACAATATTTCAGTACTGAATTCTCTATAATTTCATCTTTCTAGTCAACTACAATTGCTACATCTACTGACTCACATCAACAATTACATTTGCGAATAATGGTTAGCAAAATTGTCTTTTAGAATAAGAATTTATAAAAAATTACAGTCAAAATCAACACTCTGATGAAGAACATTGCAACAAGTTAACAAGTTCAGCGAGTCTATTCAGATACTAGGCCATATTGGGCAGCTCAAATAAGGAAGAGGGTTGATTTGAGATCAGGAAAGTAAAGACAGTTGGAATTTGTGAAATTCTCCCAAAGTGACACGAGGAGGTTAGCAGGATAGTAAAGACTCGCTAAAGTCTTTCTCAAGTTGGATGTCACGCCAAAATTATCGCAAATAAGAACCATTGAAGTTGTTTTGCATGAATAATTTTGCGTTATCGTAAATTATGGCAAATCTCGCGTGGCATTTAATGTGAAACAGACCACAGGGACCCCAGGAAATTGAATAACGCCCCCCCCCCAATGATAAAGCCCTGTAGCCTCCTTTGCGATTGCGAGGCTATGACGTAATGCCTTTCATCAGAAATCGAAAGCAAGGCGCGTGAACAAAAGGAGAGGAAGAGAAAAGAGAAGAAAAGTCTTTTCGTCTCTTTTTTCTTCCTCTCCTTTTGTTCACGCGCCTCGCTTTCGATTTCTGATGAAAGGCATTACGTCATAGCCTCGCAATCGCAAAGGAGGCTACAGGGCTTTATCATTGGGGGAGTGTTATTCAATTTCCTGGGGTCCCTGTGAACAGACTGTAAATTTTTTATTGTCACCCTAGTTATTGCTCTACTACTACCGGGTGTCCCAAGAAAGCATCAGATTTGGTCAGCACCAGCGATGTGAATTTAGCTGTAATGGGTGGTTCACGGGGGGGGGGGGG
>REGL01000178.1:311946-336807 GCA_004194395.1 Aurelia aurita complex sp. Pacific
AGGGTAACATTTTCGTAAAAGTTGGTCTGCCAACGGTTCCATTTTTATATTGCTCGCCGCAAACCCCTTTCCAAAATTTGCCCAAGAACCCCCCCCCCCCCCCCGTGGGGTGGTTAATCACTCTCAAAATATTCCTCGATTGTTAAGTAATTTGAACATAGGTACCTCATCTGTTGTTTTTGGTGCTTTGAGGGCAGACAGATTAATTTCAAAAGCTCAGATTTGCATCCACCTCCAAACTAGAGCTTTGCTTTGATAAAGGCAGCCTCAGTCACCATTCACCAAAGAAATCTACAGTTGCTAACTACAGAAATTTATAAGACCAAACATGATCTTAATCCTAAAATTCATTGGTGAAATCTTCGTCGAGAAGAACATTTCATGTAGCCTGAGATGTAATGACCACCTGTCAGTACCAATTCCACGCACAAATGCGTATGGTATAGAGACAATCAGGTACACTGGACACAAACT
This sequence comes from Aurelia aurita complex sp. Pacific, assembly GCA_004194395.1. NCBI lineage: Eukaryota > Metazoa > Cnidaria > Scyphozoa > Semaeostomeae > Ulmaridae > Aurelia > Aurelia aurita complex sp. Pacific. The sequence continues at coordinate 312,421 of REGL01000178.1, forward strand.
CTGGCAATTGTTGCCACTAGAAATAAAAGAGTCTCATACATTGACAGAATTTAAGAGGAAAATAAAAAAACATCGTTTCAGCGATTGCCACTGTAGATTGTGCAAGATTTATGTAAATAATTTAGGATTTTTATAAAAACATGTAAATAGGATTATTCAATTTTCACTTTTGTTAAATGGTTGGCCTTAATTATTTTTTAACAATCTTTATCATGCCAATCTTAAATAAATAAATTATTATTATTATTATTATTATTATTGCTTTCGACCTTTTGAGCTAACAAATTCTTGATGCACACGGATGCACAGCGAATACATCAACGATAGCCATGATAAGATTTGAATAATGTTCGATCTTATCTCATTCTGTATGCCAAAAGTCACTTACCAGTCACCCATTGGGCAGTTTCTTAATTTTTTGTTATTTCAGTTTAAATTTTGTTTCAATAATTCAAAAACGTTTTTCTTATCGAGGAGCAAAAATATGGAATGACCTCCCTGCCGATATCAAACAGGCATCTTCCCTGAATAGTTTTAAAGAGTCTATTTAGAAAATAGCATTTCTTTTATCATACTTTGTAAATTTGTGTTAGGCTTTTAACACTATGGCTATTGTATTATATTTAATCTATTTCTTAGTAATTTTATATTGCAAGTAACGTTTTAAAGTGGAGGACCCCTTGCAAAACAGCTCCGGCTGAAGGGCAACCCTCCTTAATGAAATCAAATATCAAATATCAAAATTTGCTTAAGCCACAAAGGCCAAATTTCTGGTTTGCAGGTGGGTACAATTTTCAGCTTTCAAGATTAACATTTCTGCTATCAAAGCGCCAATAGCAACAAACGAAGTATCTCTATTCAATTGAACTATCGAGGAACATTTTGAGAGTGATTGACCATCGATTAAAGCTAAATCCACATCGCTGGGGGAAACCAAATCTGTCCGACACTTTTTTGAGACACTCGGTGCTACCTTAGCCGTTGCCGTCAGTGGTTAAAGTAATACCTGGTGCACGATCGAATACTATCCGCTTTTAACAGGCCATGAAGAATCGTACACTAAGCCGATGTTGAAGATTGAAAATTTCATATCCAGCCGAAATACCAGATTTTACTCAGCAATGTTTCGAGTATCATTTGGGATTTTGACTGAACATTAAATCATCAAGCATCAAAATTGGTCTGATAAGATTTTAACGTGCTCTGTTGATAATTACTCGTTTTGGCGCACCCGTGGGGAGTAGCAATAACTAGAAAGAACGGAAATAGTCTAAGGTCTTACAGAAAAAAGAGACTTTGCAACAACAAATGGATCTGCTGCTTTTCGTTCACTAACTGATTAATCGTTGACAGAAGGGAGATTTATTATCCCACTGCCCAAGGACCCTCAACTCACGCTCTTCTCATTGAATTGATGTTGTTGTTGTTGTTTCAGTGAGGCAAGGAGTTATAGCGGTGTACAGTTTACGCAAGGAGCAAACTACGAAATGTAATCAGTCTAGAGATTTATATGGCCCATAGTTAAGCCACTAAGGTTGATAAACTGAAGGGCATGGGATATCTCGAAACATAATTGTCCAAGTCATATGAGTTGCAGCAAAAGGGGCAGTTAAGGGAAAGTATGAGTTACATAAACAATGGAAAATTAAAGTGAGCATTAAAGGGAGTAAAAAAACCAGCAAGCTTTTCGCGAAGTCATCGACTTGCTCTGCACAGCTTCCAGAATAACTGACTGTATGAAATTCACAAGAACAAAGACAGAAGATGGCAAAGGCTGCTGGTCTTTGTATTCCCTTTGAGTGTTTCAACAACACAGTCATGCTGTAATAGCAAGGGCCTAAGGACGAGATAGTCCTCCCGTTGCAGTTAATTTCTAATGTTTGGTTTGAAAAACTTACCTATGCTCTCTTTGGTGGTTTCTTCTTTCATAAATTTCTTGGTTTTGCCTTCTAAACGACATAAATCACATGTTTTCTCAAGCAGAAATGAACTGTTTGATCGTGCCACCTCGTCTCTTGGCGGCCATTTGCAATGTACATAACGAAAGTGATGTTATTGAAGCAAAACCAAGAAAATTGTGAAAGAAGAAACCACCAAGGAGAACATAGGTAAGTTTTTCAAACCAAACATTAGAAATTAACTGCAACGGGAGGACTATCTCGTCCTTAGGCCCTTGGTAACAGCTACTATTCTGTGCTTGCATTCGATAAATGAAATTACAGAAAGAATGTTGATCTATTTTTCTATTGCAATACTCCTATATCTTAATACAAATTACAAACAAAGTAACAGCAACTGAGCAGTAACGACAACAGAAATATCTCCACAGCTATCAATTATCTTTAAGTTAATTTACTGTTGCGTTATTGATTTCAATTAAAGACATACGCATTTAAAATTGTTGGGGAACCGTTCCCTTATCGCGTTTTAGCATGGGTATTGTACCACTGAACTCGCATACTTTTGCCGGAATATGGTAAATAACATCCCCGTAGTCAAGATGAGGTCTTACATAGAGCTTATATAACTCGTTCAGAGTATGCCTGGGCAGATATTTGGAGAGATATTTCAGCAAGCCAATACCCTTCCTTGATTTGGAGATAGCTGATTTGATATGGGCAGAAAAAGACAAATTNGTAACGGCCTAAGATGTTTTAACAGTGCCGCGCTCTAACGAAATACATTCATTCATTTAGTAACATTTAGGCTAGGTATTGTGGACACGATCGACACAAATTGTGTCCACAATACCCATGGTTTTAGATGATTCGATCGAAAATCCTTTCTTTAGAACCCTTGAAGATCTCATTTGGGAACAGTTGCAGATAAAAATAGACGATCGTACTAAAAATTGGGTCAGGGAATTTTTACCGTCAATTTCTAATTTGAATAAATTTTGATTGAATTGCTTGGTCTGCATCATGAAATGAAAAGAGTTGTGGAGCAAAATTCTCTGGCACAATCTTTAGCACAATTTTAATCAATTACAATGCCAACTACGATGAATAATTTTATCAATCACGTCAAACTTGCATTCTGAAAAACTATATGTCAAGCTAGGCTATATGCAAAGATCAACACGCAAGAGCTCGAGAGAAATAGGTTGACGTGTCAACACTAAACTTTCAGCAACAAAAGCATTCAATTTTGATAACATGGCAAAAATGCTACCAAACTGTTTGCAACGCATGCTTTCTGATCTTTGTGAGAAGCGGAATCGACATTTCCTCTGTTATCTAGTGTCAAATGCAACCACACTTGGGTTATAAAATACTAAATTGTGCCTCTTGAGCTTTTTATTTCTGCAGACTAAAGTAACAACTTGCCAGAATTGGGATAACTTATTTTCTAAACTCCTTTTAAATCCATTCGTAGTGAGATAATCGCTTCCAAACAAAGTCAAACCTCTTGATTCTTTTGTTATAGTCACATAACTTCTCTTAAAGACCTCTTTCGCTTGCACAAGGCGAGAGTTTGGCCTACTAGTTTCGGGGAAACCTTTGCAGCAATGTTTGTTTGAATTACTGGTTGAGAGAATTTCTTTGTCTGCAGTCGATAATCGCTTTGAATTGAGGTGTCAATCAAACGCAACTGTTGCTTTTGTATTACGAAATCTGCCCTTGTTAAAATGACTGACTTCTCAAAATTGAATAAACCCCTCAGTCAAACAACGGAGTTGTAGTTGTTGAAATCGGTACCGTAGTATTTGGTACAATCTTTCACGGAATTGATGCATTTTTGACTCACCCGATAGTTTTGAAGCACACCACGAAATATAAAATTCTAATCAAATCAAAATAAAATACATAGCTGTAATTACAGTAGTGTCCCGCATATAAGAAACAACTTTTATAATTTCTTATAAAATGAGATAAACTTGCAAATCAAGGTAAAATTTCTTATTACAAAATCATATACTGTTGAACCAGACATGATCCCTATTGACTATTATTTTGAATTGTATTGGTATATTTTCACTTCCAGAAAATGCTAAACAGTTATTTCAGGAAGGTGCTTTTTGCATAGCCTCACTACATAAGGACCCTCAACTTACGCTCATCTAATTGAAGTGAATTAATGTTGTTGTTGTCGCTCCAGTCAAGGGCCTTATGGACTAACTCTTCTCAAAACGGCAAAAAAATTCTCGCCAGGAACAAATTTGTTCCTGGACCAATCAGGATGCAAAACTTGAAATAACTTGATGGGATTGGCTGATTCTTCTTCAATTCAAACTTCCCGCCAAAGGCAAACAAACGAATTCGAACAACGCGTTCGACTGAACTGCTCCAACGATCAAAATCTCAAAGTAGCGAACGAATTTACGAGATCTTTTGCGTCCCCAAACAACGAAAATGGCACTTATAGGTAGGATTTTTTTGCTTTAATAGCTTGAAGAAACATTCATCTAAGTACTGATAGCTTGTTTTGCAGTGTAGCACTTCAGGAAAACCACTTTTTGCGGCGATTTAGGGTCGATGGTTTTTAGAAAAAATAGCAGGTGATTTAGGCCATGTCCGTTTCTGGAAGCGTAAGTCCATGAGTCGTAGTTATAGCGTCCATCAGCCTATCAATAGCGATAACCTACGAACATATAATCAGTCTACTTTTTGCATGCAAAATTATTTTTTTCATTTGAATAGGTACAGTTCAATACAACAGTTCAATACAACTTTGCATGGAGTTCATTCAATAAAGCTGAAAAATTCCAATGTTTCAATCCATAGTTTTTAAATAAGAAACAAGTTTTTTTCAGACCTGAACAAGTTTCTTATAAAATGGGGTATTATTTTGAAAATCAGGGTCTGTGTTTCTTAAATTTGTGTTTCTTATATGCGGGACACTACTATATATGATTTGTCCTGCTGAATGCGATGCTCACCAGCTCCAGGAATTCTCGAGTAATCAAAGAAGGAGTACAAACAGGAAAAACGTAACTAGCAGCTGAAAATATGAAATGCACCGATTCCCAAAAAGTCACGTGTTGCTCAGGTTGCCATTCGATATCAGTGTGCCAGCAATTGGCACCAAATGATTGATAACAATCAGATGCAAGTGTCACTCTTGATAACTAATATTGTAAGTTATGTATTTATTCCTCAAGTCTCATTTGATCACATCACACGCAACATGCGCTTGGTATGAATGACAGGAGATCAGTCTTTACATCTACAGGATCACCCAATTATTTTTTATGAATTTTTATGAATTATTTTGAAAAAATCGTAAAATTTGATGATGATCTGAAAGTTACTTCTGGCCAACTAGGTTCTCTATGTCTTGCTTTTCTTTCTTTTCTTTCTCGTGAAAATGTGATAGTGTGGCGTAAAAACCTAATTGTTGGTCATTTCTTGTGATTGGGAACATGTTTCAAAACCAGGTTGCTCGTAAAAGCACAAATTCCCACAAATTCAAACCATTTCAAGACCTTGCAATAATTCTGAAATGAAATGGGTCCTTGTCACATCAAATACACTCACATGATCGGTACTGTCACTCAAACTTAGTGGATTTTTCAAAATTGTCAGCTTTTTGGGTAACACATTAAACTCTCAAACAATGCCATTGTCATCTGTCATCTCTCATCAGTTTGTAGCTAAAAGGTCATTTCTTCCATGATTACGACACATAACCAGGTGAATTGAGGAAAATAACAGATATTGTAAAAATTGTGATGCCGCAAAACGCAAAGAACAAGCATCTGTCAATTGTCATGGCAACAATACGCCATTCTTGTTTATATATTTCACCTTTCTCTTTGTGCACCATTTTATCTATGATGACGTCCAGCTTCTTCGCAATAGCTTCATGTTCGTCGTAACGCGTACTCATTTCACTCGCTGCTGTGGAGCCATTTTCGAGATATTTATCAGTGCGTCGTTTCATAAGTCCATTAGGGACACTTTGTTGTTTTATGAGGGGACGCTGTTGAGTGGCTGAATGCCCTCGGCTTAGCTGAAATCTTCCATTACTTTTGCTATTGTCCATGGTCCTTGAAAGATAAGTCAGCTCGACTTCGTTAACCTGTTTATTTTCGTCTGAATCACTGAGACTACGTCGATGTCGTACATGCAGCGCATAGGACAACCAGTTTAGAATGTATTTCCGCATCCACCTGGGCATAGGGGGATCCGATGGCTGTTTGTGATAGAACTTCAAGACAATACATAAAATTATGATCATTAGGACCATTTCAACCATGGCGCAGTTGAAGAAGATTCCCACTAAGGGGACGACCTCACTTGTAGGGGGGATCATCTCTGCAACTACCAACATGAACACGGTCATTGCAAGGAGAAGTGTGATTGCTAATGCTATTCGCTCACCTGTAATAAAAACAGAGAAATATCTAATAATCACCAAATCATGGGCCTCAAATTTACGTCGAAACGTTAATTTCGCAGTTTTAAGAAAGGCAATATCACACAGCCTTTGATCAATTTTATCAAAATGAAACCGTTATTTTGAAGATAAATCTTCGTAATTCACAAAGGAACAAAGCAAAGAACTCTTGAGATTGCTCGGATATAAATGGACTTTTGAAAGTTATTTTGTGGTATCTTGGGAGACGCCACCAAAAAACGGTGGAAAACAATAGACATGCCCATTAAACAATGGTGTTTACAGATTTGTTTATAATTTTGCGATGAAGCCATTCTAAGAAATGTGATGGTTGTTGTTCCTACAGACAGCAGTTTTGTTCTTTCCTGTGTGCCTCTGAAGGTGGTTGTTGTTGCTTCATGCATATGCAAGGAAAGCCGGGAACAGAGACCCTAGGAGGAGCAACACGTTTTATAATCATCTAAGAGGTTACAATAAATGTTACCACCTACTTTCTGATTACTATGCAACTATAGAACACTTCAGGGATGATACCACATGGAGCAACAGACAATGGCTACCCCATGGTCATAACATAAAGAAAAAATGTGACTGAATTACAAATATGCAATTACAAGAACGAATAATAGTGGCAAATAATGAGGTATGTTTCACGCTGGATGCCAAGTCAGCATAGGAGCATGATGCCGAACAACGGTGATCCCGGCCGAGAGAACAACAACGACAACAGTTGCTGCTGCAATTCGCCAACAGGAGCGAAATCGTTGTAAGAACAGCAACTATCGCATTTTTAACAGTTCATGGTGAAATTGTGATAAAGGTAAAGGCTACGATGAACATTGCATGGGTTAAAAAATACATGGGAGGATTTTTTTACAGTGCCACCTACAGAGGGCAAGCAAGCATTGTAAACACGTGACCCTATGTACTGCAGATTGAATTTAGAATTTTGACCACTTTTGTAACATAGAGCTTGTCACTGCTGCCCAAAAATTATTCCAGCATCGTGCTTAAACAAGCAATGGCAGATTTGATAACAGCAGCATTCGTGGCATTTGATTGAAGTGTTATTTCAAAGCGATTGTTTGTCACAAACAAGCCAACAAAGGGAATTCTATCAGGCAACTAATCAAAAGAAGCATATCCACAGTATCCGCAAGAAATGCACTGAAATCAGTATGGCTAGCTGTCTTGTTGTGCAAGCGAGGAAGGGTTGTTACGACAGAAAAAGTAGTATATATCGAAAGAGGGATATTTCATCTAAACATCTGCCTCGCACATTATACTCATCGGATTCAGAAGCTGAAATGTACGCCTTACAATTTCGTACAATTTCAAGAAGGTATGAGTAATAAAGTTAATGAATTAAACAGATCTTTCAAGAAGCTAGCTAAAGAACAAGGTATCCCGATAATTGACAATAGTAATGTTGACATTTCCTGCTTGAGTGCACGTAAATTGCATCTAAATAAAAAAGGTGACTCTACCCTTGCACGCAACTTCGTAAATTTTTTAGATAACATTTGAACACAGTGTGTCATCCTAAATGAAGAAGTATTTCATAACCATGTTCAAAATAGTGAACATAATGTAAATAGAGAAGATCAATCTTATCAACGTTCGGGCTATATAGAGCCCCAACCTGTAACCAATATGGACACAAATACTGATTGCTTTGAAGAGATGAAAATGCTCAGACTAAAATACCCAAAAAATGTTATAGTAGGCTACATAAACATCAACTCTATAAGGAACAAATTCGAGCATTTTTCTCAGATGATAAGAGACAAGCTTGATGTCTTAATTATTGCAGAGACAAAACTTGATTCATCTTTTCCGAGCGGTCAGTTTAAAATAAATGGTTTTAAAGCACCGATTAGATTAGACATTACTAGGAACAGTGGAGGACTTCTGGTATACGCAAGAGAGGATATTCTGTGTAAGAAGATAGAGGGTCTTGAGATACCTAAGGATATTCAGGCTATTCCTATTGAAATCAATATTAGAAAACAGAAATGGCTATTGATACCGCTATACAGGAGCCCCACACAAGATCCACGTTATTTTGTTGATAACGTGTGCAGGATTATCGATGGATATGCTCCCTCACGTGAAAATGTCTTACTTATTGGTGACTTCAATATGGAAGTAAGTGATAGGGCAATGAGTCCTTTGATTAATACCTGTAACTTATTTAGCCTTCTGAAGGGGCCAACATGTTTTAAGACTTCCAGAGGGCGATCCATTGATCTCATACTCACAAATAAAAAGCATTCCTTCATGAAAAGCCAGTCATTTGAAACAGGCTTCAGTGATCATCATCACCTGATATACACAATACTAAAATCAACCTTCGTAAAACTGCCCCCAAGAACTATCAGATACCGTGAGTATAAAAATTTCTGCGCAGAAGATTTCCAAAGAGACTTGGATATCAAACTGCGTGACACCATTTCTTCTGACTACCAAGTATTACACTCTGTCACCGAGAGTGTATTGCAGAAACATGCCCCCTTGAAACAAAGGGTGGTTAGGGGGAATAATAAGCCCCACGTAAAGTCTGATTTGAGAAAAGCGATAATGACAAGAACAAGACTAAAAAAAAAGGCGAATAAATCTGAAAATGAGGAAGATCGTAAGAAATATAAACAACAGAGAAATCTGATTGTCAGTATGAACAGAAAAGCAAAGCGTGCTTTTTACCATTCTGTAGACATTAACGCTATTGACAATGACAAAAAATTTTGGAAAACAGTCAAACCAATGTTTTCCAACGGAAACCCAATGGGGGAGAAAATCGTCCTTATCGAAGAAGGTGAGATTATATCAGATGATAAAGTGATTGCTGAATGCTTAAATTCCCACTTTGTGAACATCACAGACTCTCTTGGCCTAGATCCATCATTCAAGGACGATGAAATCGATGTGAGTCTGGACGAAAAGGTAGACATAGCTATATTAAAGTATAAAAACCATCCAAGTATTGTTGCTATAAAAAGTAAAGTCCCGATTGACCAAAAATTTGAATTTAGTAATGTTAATTTGCTAAATGTTATGATTAAAATAGAAGCCTTAGATAATAGTAAGTCAAGTAGTGGCAATATACCAACAAAAATTATACAGCAGGCGAAAGAGGTGATTTGCCCATACTTAACTGATTGCATAAATGCAACTATGGACAACTGTTGCTTTCCAGATAAACTAAAAGAAGCAGACGTTTGTGCAATCCATAAAAAGGATGATACATGCCAAAAAGTCAATTATAGACCAATTAGTATCCTATCAGCCATGTCCAAAATTTTTGAACGGATCATGAGTGAGCAAATAAATCAGTATTTTGTAGGTATATTGTCTTCATTGCTTTCTGGCTTTCGACAAGGCTATAGCACACAGCATGCTCTGTTTCGAGTCGTTGAGACTTGGAAAAAGTGTCTCGATATGTCGGGTATAGTAGGAACAATCCTGATGGATTTGTCAAAAGCATATGATTGTATACCCCACGACCTACTGATTGCAAAGTTAGAGGCATATGGATTCAAGCAAAATGCTCTAAAACTAGTTTGTAGTTACCTGACAAACCGAACACAAAGGGTCAAAATAGGCTCCACATATAGCTCACCACAACGTGTATCGATTGGTGTACCACAGGGGTCTGTTCTTGGACCCTTACTTTTCAACATCTTTATAAACGACCTGTTTTATATGGAACTGGAATCGGAGATATGTAACTTTGCTGATGACACGACAATTTACGCGTGTGATATATCTGTGGAGGCAGTCATGATTAGATTAGAGGGTGACCTACAGGGATTAATGCAATGGTTTACTGACAACGGCATGAGTGCCAATCCTTCAAAATTCCAAATCATGTTTTTGGGGCTAAAGGGAACAAATAAACTATGCCTTAACATGAGGGGTCAATTGATTCCATGCAGCGAACATGTAAAACTTCTGGGGGTAAACATTGACAACTCACTCAAGTTTGAAACGCATGTGAAAGAACTATGTAGGAAGGTCAACCAAAAGGTGCATGCATTTGGAAGGTTAAGACCATATTTAGGAGAGCAAAAATCAAAGTTACTTTTAAACTCTGTGGTTATGTCGAATTTTTCCTATTGCCCTCTGATCTGGCTATTTTGTAGCAAAGTTGCAAATAATCAAATTAATAGCACCCACAAGCGTGCACTGAGAACTTTATATAGAGACTATCAATCCACATTTGAGGAACTTCTAGATAGGGTTGAGACAAAGACAATACATAAAAAGAACTTACAAAACCTCATGGTTGAAATTTACAAGTCAATGAACCATCTCAATCCAGAGTACATGTGGAATTTCTTTGTTAAAAAAGATGTTCCCTACAACCTGCGGACAAAGGAACTATGCAAGCTCCCCTCAGTGAGTTCTCAGCGCTACGGAATAAATTCCTTATCCTTTAGAGGGAGTCTATTGTGGAACAATCTTAGTGATGACCTAAAATTGACAACTTCTCTCATGAAATTCAAGAAAGAAATACGTTGCTGGGATGGCAATAACTGTACGTGCTACATTTGCACTTAATTTAGGATAATTCATTAGGGTGTTTTATCTTTTTGTTATATTGTATATTGTATATTATAGATAGTTGGTGTTAATTAGTTGTTGTTAACTAGATCAAAACCAACTGTAAATAAGTTTATGATTATGATTATGATTGATTTTTCATCAACTTCAGACCTTTAAATTATCAGTTTCATAACGATAAAGATAAAACTGTGGCAGCAAACAGTTAGATGTTCTTCATATGCCTCAAAATTCTCTTAATAATGCCTGTTTGCATGTGCAACAAGATAGTTAGCCATACCGGTTTTGGGGAGTCTTCTGCTGCTTTGTTTGTTTTGATCTGTTGCTTGTGACAGTTCTCTTCTCTTTGTCTGCGATCGATAATCGCTTTGTAATAGCAGATCGTTGAAAAGCAATTCATTCTATTGTTACAAAATTTACCTATTATTTCCCATTATGTCATCAGTTTGAGTGACTCAAAATGAAAGCTTAGAATGCTTTTGTATGGAAGTGAATTCCAATTCAGAAAATTCCCAATTATTTTTTACAAAACAATCTTTCAGAGAGTTTCAGTAATAGCCTGTTTATCATACTTTGATTTCATGGGAAATAGAAATGAAAATCCAATGATTCTTTTGAAATCGTGGTCTTCCCTTCCTATAAATTTAGGATAGCCTGTAGATTTATGATCACATGTCAACAACTTGACTTATTTTGAACAATCTTATGGAGTAAGTCTAATGATGCTTTTGAAGGTATATGTTCTTAAATTTCAATGCAATTTGCTCAATTAGAAAACTCAATAGAAATTAACAGCGGCCAACTGCCAACGCACAGGTGCTCTTGAAAACAACCATACACCAAGATATGGTGGGAGATCATTGCATTTAGGGTGTGCTTCTACGATATTTGAGAAGATTGATTGGCCCCTGTTGGAAAGCTATTAGTCAGATATTGTAAACATAAAATTTGATGATCAGATATCAAAAGCGTCTGATAACCGCTGAATAGACAAAATCGGCTAAAAGTTTGTTCGCTCTTTACGCCCGTTTCAAGCCATGTGACCATACTCTTGGGAAGTTTCAGCATTATACCACTTTTTGAATTCATGGCATAAGTCTTCATCGTGCGAAATATGTTAAAGAACTTAAAAGCTGTTTTATCAAGAGATGGGTGCAAACGAACCTTAGCCAAATCGGATTTTTGTCTGTTAGGAAAATTGATCGGTGCAAAAAAGGTAGATTCGTTGCATATATAATCAGAGTTTATAGTGTTTTTTCACGTGAATTTGCCAGACAAATGCAGAACCAAATTTCAAATGCAGAACCAAATTTCAAAGAATTCGCTGCGTCAAAAATTTCAATAACACTGATTAGTATATTATATATTAGTAATATTCTTTTCAAGGTCAAAATAAACTTTCCTTGTCAAATTAGTTTTTGATACAAATGCTGAAAATTTGTCACTTGTTTGTCAAGTTTAAATCACAGCTAGTGCAATCACCTGAAGGACAGTATGATGAAGGATAATCTTGCTTTTAGCTTACATTAAAGCTGCATATGGTTTGTAAGATAAGATTGAATGAACAATTTCTGCAAACTTAAATGACAATGGTTGTGATAAAGCCTTTAAAAGGTGTGGTGATAAACTTTCCTCTATATTCTAAATGCAATTAAACCACTAGGTCACGTATAATAGGCAAAAAACAGATGTTAGTAGCAAAGAATCTGAGAACATAAGTTTCTATTTTCAGCCATGAGTGTAAATTAATGAGTCCTAGCAAGAACATCTTCTCTCCTTGAATTCACGAATTTTGATGTTTATCTGTTTGTCTGTTCTTCTGATGAAGTCTTATCTTAATTTGCTAATAATCAATAGCCCAAATAAAAACTCCGAGAACCAAACTGCGTTTCTATGTTCTCTGTTCTGTGTGGCAAAGTTGTTGATCTTATTTTAAATCGACGAATATTTATAGCTTTCTATTTACAAAAATGTACACAGAAAACTAATCTACATCGATAAAAAATCGTGTAATAGATTGAATGTGTAATGGACATGTAATGAATGACTAGGGTAAGACGGGGTAAAGTGAACTACGGGGTAAAGTGAACTACTCAGAACATTCGCGCTTCTCTCCAAAAGTAAACATGCAATAATAAAACATGATTTATGCCCAATGCTTTTTTATATGTGCTCACAGAAAATGAAAACATTTTTGCAAAATAGTTCTTCCTGTTGCTGCAAAAAAATCCCTTTACCCGAGGTAGTAAAAACAACCTCGGGAAATTATGGTTGTTAGGTTTGGGCTCCTATCTTTAGTCTTAATTTTTGATCCCAAGACGAAATTCATTTCTATAATTGTTTTGATCGATTTGAAGCACATACCATGTGTTTACTTTTTCCAAAAGGAAAGTGCCAAGAAAGACTTTTTTGTACGCTAACATTATATTTTTAAAAGTCTACCGTCCAGTCGATATTTTGCTTCGACCGGGGTAAAGTGAACTACCCATGATTTTTCATTTTCTCATGTGAACATGAAGTCAGATGAAGAAGACCTTTTCAATCTGATTTGGTTCATAAGCCTGCCCTCAGAAAATCATAATTTGCAGGATAATTTTTCGCTCTGATGGCACAGAAATAGATTCTGATACCAGCTCCCTGAAAAACCTTTAAAAATTGGACAGCCGAAGTTTGACCTTCATTCAAAAATGCGGTTATTGATCCAAGAATTTTGTTGGGATTTGATGAAGCAAGCATACCTATCGACATGGAAAGGATAAATGGCCATCACTGTGAAATTAGAATATTGATAATCGATATAGATTTACAACTATTTTTGGTTTTATTTCTGGGCGGAGGTTTCAGGGCAAAGTTAACTACTTTGAAAATATTGTTTCTCTTTGTGGTAATTTGGTATTTATATGCAATATAGTATTTTCCAAGCATATTCCCATTATCGTTCATCGACTTGTATTCAGGTCTTGCAATCTGACTCGAATTTGTGACTTTGACAATAGTTTTTGGTTAATACTTCATCTGCAAAGATCGTTCTCAACATAGGTCTTAATTTAATTTTTTTAAATATCACTCTTGTGAAATTTTTGGGTTTGTTTCGTTTTGGCATGTGAAGAACTTCTTAGAGTTGCAAAATAAATCATGTTTTCGGGTATTACCAGCATCATCTTGGTTTTATCGAACAATTGCTGAGTAGTTCACTTTACCCCGTCCTGGGGTAAAGTGAACTAGGCAGAGCGGTCGCCAAAGAAAGCTCTTTTGTGAGACAATGGAAAAAGATTTCACAAATATTTTTGCTTGATAAACTGACCCAAAGACATAATGTCAAAACAACGTTAAAAAGTTTGCCCTCAGCTACAGTCTCTTTAAGATATTCTTGAAAAACCTCCAAAATAGTTCACTTTACCCCGTCTTACCCTAATAGACGTGTAATTGATGTGGCCGTGTAATAGCCGTGTAATGGCCGTGTAATGGACGTGTAATGGACGTGTAATGGACGTGTAATGGCCGTGTAATGGACGTGTAATTGATGTGGCCGTGTAATGGCCGTGTAATGGACATGTAATGGACGTGTAATGGCCGTGTAATGGACGTGTAATTGATGTGGTCGTGTAATGGCCGTGTAATGGCCGTGTAATGGCCGTGTAATGGCCGTGTAATGGCCGTGTAATGGCCGTGTAATTGACGTGTAATTGACGTGTAATCGACGTGTAATCGTGTAATAGATTGAAAGAGTCTGTACGATGACTCACCGTTGCAAAACATTCGTGTTTCACAAACAGGAAGTTGCCTTCAGGCAAGAGTTTTGCATGTGCTGGAAATCTAAATCATATTCATCGATTTAGATTAGTTTACTTGTACATTTGTATATATTAAAGGGCATATGTCAGGAAGCTGATTGGTTCATGCAATACAATTCTCTCTATTGTTTATTACAAAACACAGGATCGAGGCTGAATTTTCATTGCAATGAAAATTCATGAAACAGAAACAAAAAGTCACGAAACAATGGAATTCCACTCCAAACTTGTTTGTTGTATTAACCAATTGCTAATGTGACATCTGTGCTTTAAGATAGATGATATAGGAATGATAAAGATAATCGATGTAAAATAGATTGACAAACAAAAAGCCTGTAGGTAGACTGACGCTTTCTTTCATTACATCAAGAAGTATAGCGCTCTCTTTGCTCGCATTTACCATTGATCTCTTGCAGCCTTCAACACATCCATTACGAAAATGTTTGTACCGTTATGAAGTCGGCGAGAGTCTTTTCCATCAGCCCTAAACGCTATGTATTTTTGGCTTTCAGAGATACAAATGACAAAAAATTCTGCTGAAAGATCGAAAGTACCTCAGGCGCCAAAAATTCGAAAATTTGGCTCATACAAGTTGTTTGAAAATGAAAGACATCGATAGAACGGAAATCAAATTCATTTTTAATGAAAAGATATCATGCCTCTAAAATTTTTGTTGTTGTTGACATTCAACATGGACTGTTTAGATCTTCTGAGTCAATCTTCTAGGGTCATGAGCTTTTCTTTGTAGTGTCACATGGTTTTCTTCAAATAGATACATTTTCAACAGACAAAATCCTTTGTAAACTCTAGAAATAAAAACCACGAGCAATGCGAGTGCTTTACTTTCTAATCGTTTAAAAAGAGGGTGCAATCTCAGTAAAACGCGGGATCACGATGAAAGTCTCTCGGTGTTCATTAATATCTCTTTCACACATGGCTGTCTAAAAATAATGAAATGTCAGAATCGAAAGAAAATTTAAAATAACTTCTGAGTGCAAAACTGATTAAGAATCAATAGAACATTTCCCTTACCTGACTCCGCCGGCAGCAAAAATGAAAGAATGGTGAGTGCGCACATGAGAACCATTGGAAATATGAGATTCGTTAAGAAGAATAATGATCTTCTTTTGATAATAAATGTATATGTAACATCTGGATATGGTTCAGGGCAACAGAAATATCTCACTTCATTACGAACGGCTGGAACAGCTACGAGTTTCCATTCAGCATTTTTCAGAAATTTTCCTGTGAAATCAGAAAATACACTTTCATACAATGCAACTTTGATTGAATATAGCGGATAAGTAAAAAAGTTGAAACGTTTGCAAGCTATTCATCAGATTCCTTAAAATTGATTATCATTGTGTGGAATTACATGCAAACTTGGATAATGCATTCAGACCTTTGAGTTAGGGTTAAAAATTTTCAGGGGCTCTCTCTTGATTAGTTTATCTATTTAGAGAGCCCCTCCTTAATCAGTATATCCTATATACAATCATGTAATGTTTCAGCCTGTAGTTCTGTAACCCTTGATGTAGTTTTAGTAGTATTTGATTGTATTGTAATTGTTTAGAAATGTATGTAGGATGGGTTGATAATCAAATTAAACTGAAACTGAGACTGAATCTTCAAGGATCAGCTTTAAATAGCTAGAAATACTTTAACGAAAATAATGAAAACAGCTTACCAAGATCTGCAGAGTCATCCTCCTTCGTAAGATTAAGCCTGAAGCCATCATACGTCCAACTTCCAAATTTCAATGGGCAGCTTTGGCCATCAAAAGGAAAATATCGAACATCAATGGAGCATTTACTTTTGATTATAACTGGAGCTAGCCAAACATTCTTTCCAGTATGCGATAAAATTACTCTTGTATTCAGGCGATCAAAGTTGCCACCAAACGTGATATCTGAGTCAGCACTGCAAAGAAAGTAAATTTTGTTAGTATAAAATGGGGGGAATAAAAAGCAATCCACATTTGAGCGGACACTGATCTCTGAATACAAATCAATAATCTCTGAAAAATATTTAGAAAATGGGCATGTCAAGGGGGGGGGGGTATTCCCTAACCTTCAACACGGGGAGTCCATGCCACTGTTTCTTTGTTAACCCCTAAATATTAAGCATAATGTTTTTGGAACCCCAAATATTGAATCTAATGTTTTGGAGATCCCAAATATTGTTATCTATTTCTGGGGCCCATAAAGTTTTTTTGAATGATTTCAATTTGAGCTTCTTGATCTTTCTCAGCTTTTAGATAATACAAAACATATATTTCACGATTCACAACTTTAGGGCCAAATCTCACGATTCTTCCTTTCTTCAGATTTGTGGACCCCAAATATTGAATGTTTGTCCATGTTGAAATTCACAGACCCAAAATATTGATATAACGTAAAATTACGGACCCCAAGTATTGGCAAGGAGCCCCCCGTACTGAAAGTCAATGAATACCCCCCGAGCGGCCTCTTCAAATAAATCTTGACAGTTATCTGACTGAGCTAACCAATTCTAAATCATCAAGGATTTTCTCGGGAAAAGCCCAACTACAAAGGTTTTTAAGATGGCATGAATTTGCGATTAAATTACCCAAATATTTCTGCACTGACTTGTGTATACTTCGGCAATTTTTATCCCTTTGGAAAGATGAAAATGCCATCCCTGAGCACAAAACATTATTCTAGTTGGTTTCATTCATTTCCATATGATAACAAGCGTTATAACTTGTTTAATTATTGCTGTAACGCAAACATTTTAGTAAAACTCTGTTAATGATTTTAGGCCTGCTTTGAGCTGTTGAAGCAATAACGGGCTATGCTTGAAACGTCATGCTCAATTAAATTCACATCAAATTACTTATATTTTACTTTATTTGCTTGCTTATCTTCATACAATTGCACTACACGAAACAAGAAGATCTTTTTGACTGTTGAAGCAATCCTAACATAAGTCTAATTGGAAGACTTGACCAAATTCAATGTTAGTTTTGCGCCTTAAGGACGAAATCGCTCTTACAATAAACGATAGTAGCAGCCTTGAAACCTTACTTGTTATATAGAACGATATCAGGTAGCCATAATTGATTTGGACGAACGTTGATGCTTGCAATATTGTTGAATTCCGTCTTGTTCCATGTAAGTAAAGGATTGTACCATGTCTGAAAGAAAATTATATTCTCGGTGAGAATCATTGCCTTATTTTCTTTATCGATTGAAAAATTGCAAGAGCGTAGAAATAATGGTAGATTAACTCAATGTTAATGCTGGACGTTTTCGCAAGAATTACAAGTACCTTACAAGTACAAACTAAGTACGTACCTCTGATGAAAACTGAAAGTTGTGGAAAATAATCTAAAATGTTGCTGAAATTATATATGGACTGAAATTATCTCATCAATAACCTCAAGATCAACATGGACAGATTTGGTAAGACAATTTGGTTTTGATTGACACCTCAATTCAAAGCAATTATCGATCGCTGACAAATAAATTCTCTCAACCAGATAATCAAAACAAGCAAAGCCGCAAAAGATTATCTGAAACCCAGGTAGCTAGCTCACTTGTTGTGCATTCCAGAAGTTGTTTCTAAGAGCAAACATGAGTATAGATCGAAAGAAGAAGGATAAATCTACACATTTGCCACGGGCAATTAATCTAATTGGTTCAAAGGCCGATTTGAAGGCAATTCAAATCTCTAATTTGTTTGGTGTAAATAAATCACTTACTGCTCAGCTTCTTAAGCAAACAATTAAAATGCCTGAGGTAGATGTTTAGGTACATTTTTCTTCTTTCGATATATGCTAATGTTTTCTCTTGAAACGCTTTCTGGAATGCACAACAAGCACGCTAGCTACCTGGGTTTCAGAGAAACTTTTGCGGCTTTGTTTGTTTTGAAATTATGGTTTCGAGAATTTCCCTTTGTCTGCAGTCGCTAATCGCTTTGAATTCAGGTGTCGACAAATCATCTCATGCTATTGTGTTACAACGTCTGTCCTTGTTCTTGAGAACGCTTTAGCACGTGCTATCCTTTTTGGGGAATGAAAAGGTCTTCCCCTGGTATGAATAACTTATTTGGGGGATTCCATTCTCCCAAGAGGACAAAATGCATGGATGCAAGTGAATGTCATTATTACTAGGAAGAAAAACAAAGGGAAATTTGTTTTGCTGTTTCCTTCGTTTTTGCAAGTTTTTGAAAGGAGCGTTCTGTAGAAAATATCTCATATCGACGGGAAGGAATGGCCGATTAAAGTCAGGTAAATCTCAGGAATAAAACAAGACAGTTTTCAATATTATTTCTTCGATACTGAGGGAGCACCATTTTTTCAAACGCCGGGCCCTTTTGTTGACTCACCAAACAAGGGCAGCTTTTGTAATACAATAGCAACAGTTGCGTTTCATTGACACCTCAATTCAAAGCGATTAGCGATTGCAGACAAAGGAAATTCTCTCAACCAGTAATTCAAAAAACAAAAAAAGCCGCAAGAGTTTCTCCACAATTAGTAGGAGAAACTCTCGCCTTGTGCAAGTGAATGGTGGTTTTTAAAAGAAGTTACGTGTTTATTACGAAAGAAGAAGGGTAAATCTAAAGTTCTGTCTGGTGGATTTTGTTTATTTGATTCAGAAGCCGAGAAGGAGGCATTGTAATTCTCGCGTATTTAGGGCATAAATGAAACGATTACAGAACGGCTCCTGAATCAAATAAACAAAATCCGCCAGACAGAACTTTAGATTTACCCTTCTTCTTTTGTTATAAGCACATATCTTCTCTTAAAAGCCACCTTTCGCCTGCACAGGGAGAGAGTTTGCCCTGCTAGTTTCGGGGCAAAATTTGCGGCTTTGTTTGTTTTGAATTACTTGTTGAGAGAATTTCCTTTGTCTGTGAACGCTAATCGCTTTGGATTGAGGTGTCAATCAAATGCAACTCATGCTATTGTCTTCCAAAATCTATCCTTGTTGGTTGAGAGAATTTCCTTTGTCTGCAGTCGCTAATCGCTTTGAATTGAGGTGTCAATGAAACGCAACTGTTGCTATTGTATTACAAAATCTGCCCTTGTTTGACTCACCCGGTAGGGTCATCAGCTTATGGGGATCTGATGACTGTTCTAGCAACTTCAGGCTTTCAAGCGCCTACACCTCTTCTGATTTAACCGGTATTAAAAGAAACATGACAATTGTGGTTCTATATCCAGACAAGCTCTGTTGAAAGTTGTTGTCTTCCGTACTTTTTCAGAGTCAAAATGTCTTGCCTCTCTGTTAAACAATGTTAAACACAGCTACTGGTGCCAACGAATGACGCGTGTAATGGTCAAAACAATTAATCTCCCTTAGTTAGAATTACTTGATTCTATCTCTTTCAGACAATAACGTTTATCTTATAAATAATTAAGACGATCAACTCAAAAATAATGCCTAAAATTCACTGTTGCTGCGCGAAATATTTTTATAGGCTCTATGACAGTTGTTTCATTGCCAGCTGATGAAGACTTATCGCCATTTCAAAGGAAAATCAAATCTTTTTGATTTGAGGTAACATTTTTTGAAGCAGTTGGTTTCAAGAACATGAAATTTAAACGAACTTTACAAAATTATAAGAGTACTGAGAATGGTTACAGTATAGGGATAACCTTTTCAGCATCGGAGCTTTACACTAGAGCAAACCCAGTGAGAAACGCATCAGGTGTACGCCGAATTAAGATTTTTCCTTAAAGGGAATATATCTCGTAGCCGCTATAAATAGGCTAAAGAAATGCCTACAAACCCATCGTTTCTTTAGATACACAATGAAACCGGATGCGTCAACGTTGTCGAGTACAATAGATTACATTTTTGGCCTGGCCCGGGCCAGCTTTCAACTATGTCATTCCCTTTAATCTGAGACTTTTCAGTGACTTTGAAGATTTTTCCTTAATCTGAGACTTTTCAGGAACTTTGAAGATCTCCGAAAGCATTTGAATGAAATCATAAATTTTTTTGGTGAAATACTAAAAGTTAGTAAGAAGCCCTGGGGAGAGAGTGTCCCATTGTGGCTTGATAGGGGTCCAATCAGGGATAAATACCCCCAAATGGTAGCATCTTTTTACAGAAACCCCCAAATGATAGTTTGTGGACCTAAAATTGGGTTATTTTGTAGCATCTAGCCCAAAAGGCCTTAAATTAGTGGGAATCGTGAAGTTTGATGCTACCTGGTTTAAAGCATACTTCAAAATCACAAATGATTATCAAACTGAAATTTCATGCCTTCCTACATCACATTGGTCTCTTATGTCCATAAGAAGCCTTCTTCTAGAGCCTTCATTTAGAGTCTTGTGAAGTCTTGCCAAAGGATACAATGTTTTGAAAAATTCTATTGCTTTAAATGGGGCAAAAAAAGGACCAATTTTCACATTCACTTGATTCTTGACACATATGCACACAATTTAATTGATTACTGGTTGTGGAGGAAATCGAGCTCAGTAAAAATATTAACGAATCTGAGTAAGGATTGAAGTGAATAGTTCATCGAATCATATCAGTTTGAAAGATTTAGGCCCTTTGATTTTAGAAAACAACGGTCAAATGAAAGCAGGCTAAAGTTTCATAATAACGAGCATCTTTTGTCCAATTCATTGCCTTCTTGCAAAGAAAAAAATTCTTTCCAGTTATCACCCCTCCCAAAAATGAAACAAGCTTCTTGAACTTTTCTCTGGTGTCGAAATTGGAAATGGAGGATTTCCAGTGAATATTGCAAAAGTCAAAATTTTCCTGCGGACAATGTCCTAGCGTCCGCAGGCATTCTGAAACTCTGCCCAGGTAGCTAGCGCACTCATTGTGCATTCCAGAAATCGTTTAACATTCTCTCATTGAGGCTAATTGCTAGGTGCTCCCAACAAACTCCAGCTGTTAATGAAATTACGAATATTCCAAGATTTGACCTCTTTGACCTGGCAAACTTCCCTTACTACGTGAAATCTCAAATATGGCCGACTGTTGTCAAGGGAACAACCAACCCATATAATGCTGTCAAGTAACACTTGCGGCACTTTTAAGGCCGCAGCGGGTGTCTGGCGAAAGTAACAAAATTGTCAATATTGTCCGCCACATTTTATTTTCGCTACATTTAATTTGCTGATTTTCCAATAGGTGCAAGTTTTGTACTCTGTCTCTGTGTCCAAATTTGTTTTTACTCACACCACACACGTGGTAGGCCTTGCTTTAGAGTGATTTTTTAACAGGACAGAGCACATCTTCTAATAATCTCATTTCTGACAACTCAAGGAATCATCATTCCCTTGTAAACATTCGCCTTATGCCCAAGGCATGGAATTGAACTAATAATGAGGCTATCTATAATGAACCAGGTGGTCTAGAAAGAGCGTCAATCGTTCGTTATTTGACAAAGCACCACTTTTCACCAATTTCAAATGGAATTGTTTTTACGAATCTGTTAGGCAAGTTGCTTCTTCATGAAACAATCAAATCTTATTAATCACTAATTATTACCAGCATGTACTGTAAACTATTGCATAAGAGGAGAATATTATCAAAAGATCAAAATAGGATTATGTTGATTATTTCAACCTTGGATTCTTATCTGAATGTGTCAAACTTTGATCCTGTTTGCACCGTACTGGTACAAGGTACAACTATGGATTCATAACAAAAGTCTAACGTACCAGCCTCTCTTTTACACCCTAGGGGGCACTCGACACATATGCATACGGGAGGGGGGGGGGGTCAGTCCGAGAAACGTTCAGACAACCTAAAAATATCAGTTTAGCTTCATTGCAACCCAGACGGACCCAGACATATCAGCTCATTCCATACCTTGACATCTGAAAACGAAGATAAAAGATCCTGAAACAATGCAAATTGAGGCCAGGATTGCCTCTAAAGAACCCAGAAATATCACATTGACTATATTTGATGCCAATGATTTATATACCGGGTGAGCCAGAAAGAAGTTCCCACTTTTGAAAATTCATAGCATCAAGAGTACTGGATGGATTGGAATGAATTAATATTTGCTTGACAGCCCAAAGATCGAAGTATTTTTTTGATTTTTCTCGCGTTCTTACGAGCATTGGAAAAATTGGTAAATTCAAGCTTACAAAAACTTGATGGTTGCAAAATGACTGAAAAAGGCCTAAAATGCTTGATCAAATCATAAAGGACTCCTCGCTCAGCACAACAGAGAAAATGCAATTTCTCATGGGTGAGAGATATCGTCTGCACATCTATTGCCATGGGACTGAACATCTTTAGTATCTGTTTGAGAATCTATTTCTTGTAACTCTTGAGAGAGGTGAAACGCATGTGCGTATTGNAACAGAGAAAATGCAATTTCTCATGGGTGAGAGATATCGCCTGCACATCTATTGCCATGGGACTGAACATCTTTAGTATCTGTTTGAGAATCTATTTCTTGTAACTCTTGAGAGAGGTGAAACGCATGTGCGTATTGCTATGTGTGAGGAGAGTCCTAACGATTTGATCAAGTGTTTTAGGCCTTTTTTCTGTTATTTTGCAGCCATGAAATTTTTGTAAAGTTGAATTTACCTATATTTGCAGTGCTTGTAAGAAGACGAGAAAAATCATAAAAATACTTCGATCTTTTGGCTTTCAATTAGAATTTGAATCATTAATATCCATGAAGTACTTGTGGTGCTACGAATTTTAGACAGTGGGAACTTTTTTCTGGCTCACCCGGTATATAGAGTTTATATTGGACCCAAAAATATCATTTTTGGCAATATTCTGACCCAAAAATATCGGACTTACCTCCCCTTATGTGCACGTAATGAGTACCCCCCTGGGATTTAAACTGGGCCTATTCTTGCTAATCAGTAACGCTTTTGTTCCTCCTATCATACCAAAAAAAATCTTGCTCACCATACAAACGCTCTTGAGCTGCAGCAACTTTGTAAAGGGTCAAAACCGTACCGTTACAGTGTATATTGGGTCTTTAAATACTAAACTCTTTGAATGATCAGTACGGTAAATTTCCACACGCGTTTAACTTTCATAGCTGAGGATAAGACAAGCTATCTCGAAATATTCCACTATCAACATGATTAGTCGCCGAATTTATTGAATCATCTTAATATGGCCTAGCCATTTTCTAATTATAACGTGAAGTTGTTGAAACAACTGAACTACCTTAACAGTTCAAGCAGTTTTTCGTCATGGGTTTTTCGTCGTTCGGGATAAATACTAAATAGATTGCTTTGCGTTGAACGCTACCAGAGACCAGAAATACTAAAAATTGGTCTCTGAATTTATTTTAGACTTTTATCAAGATATTCAAGAGCAAGAGTAGTTGCAAAACCCAAATAGTTTTACCTGTCGCATGAACACACTCACGGTAAATATCTGGTTCTTCTCATGCTAAAAAAATGAGAAACATGTTTCGTTAGCATGTTGAATAAGCAGAATATGATCTTTGCAGTATTCAAAATAAGACGCTGGAAAGGATGACGTACGAGTAGTCTACGATTTTAGATTTACGTTTCTGATGTTTACTGGGTGGCTGAAAGTTTATCATAGATAAGTTAGTTTTATGCACGGGGGGGGGGGGTTCTTCCATAATAAAGGTACATGGGGATGTTTTTCTTACACAGTTCCCAGTGAATTTTCTTTGCTACATTATCATGGCATCTCTCGTATTCTTTCTGAGATAATTTCTCACATTCACTTATTATGTGCTGCACACTATC
>REGL01000178.1:358206-374516 GCA_004194395.1 Aurelia aurita complex sp. Pacific
TCTTGTCTCGATCTCAATGTTCCTTGCTGTTAAAACATCACTCATATTTAGGAAAGACTGTCTTGCGATTTCTATACGTTGTCGTATCGCAGTATCGGTTCTACCATCCGATGTAATTGTTTGCCCCAAGTACTTAAATGTTTCCACTTGCTCTAGAGTAGTTCCATCCACCCTTATATCGATTTTTGGATTCTCTGTATCTCGACTGATTACCATTGTTTTTGTCTTCTTTATATTCATTTTCAGACCTTTCTTCATACTTTCTGTTTTAACCACATCTATTATTAGTTGTAGACCCCTGTACCGACACGAATTATAACGATAGGGAAAATCATATTGGGAAAATACAGCTTCGAATTAAAAATGGTTTCTTTCTACACCTGGCATGCATTTAAATTTTTTATGGACCGCAACTGTAGAAGTTGCACATTGCAAGAACCTGCCTGAATCAAAATCTAAATCTAATTGTCAAAGCTAAATCTCCATCCAATCTCCTTAATCTCCTACAACTGGGTATCACAAGATATGTGTTAGCCAACCATTATTTTTCTATTTCGTCCCTTGGTATCAGAAAATTGTGTAGGGTTTTGTTGATATTTGTTTCAGAACTTCGGCCTTACTTGTAGCTATACAAGTCTTTTTCATCTTCGGTTTTTAAGAAAAATTTGGACTATCTCGTAAGTGCTCAACATATTCCTCATGGAACCCACATCTCCATGAGCTTATTGGAAAATGAAATTTGGGGGGAGGGGCTGCCCGATAAAAATTCATTGTTTACACAAATATTTCCGGACTCAAGGAGGATTTCTGTCCGATTATGCCACTTTTTGCAAATTTTTCCAACATTGGTAAGGGGATGTTTCCTACGCCTATGCACATCCCCTGCAAAGAGAGTCATAGTCTACCTGCACAATTTATCATATTTTACATGTAAAGGTCTTAGTTCCTGGTTCTCATAGCTCTATGCTTTGACAGAAGCAGCTAATTTGTTCTTAGACACACTGACTTTCTAACCTTGAGGCCATAGTAGGATGAGCAGCAAGATACATTGGTGCACTGAATGGAGTACGCTGGATGCCAGAGCCAAGAATTTTTTGAATTTTGAGGCTCTGGTGCCCAGGGTATGCATGGAGGAACTTTAAGATCCTAGAAACTCTCTTGAGCCGAACCGCAAAATCGTTACAGAATTGAGATGCAAAATTAAACGAAAGATACCACAGGTATGTATGCTGTAGTTGTACGCTGGTGGAGATATGACATCAGACTGAATATATTGTACTTTCACAGATTGTTGCCAGAACGGTAAAGCAGTTAACTTGACGACTTAAGTTGTTGAAAGTTTCATAGCAAATAAGATGTTCGGTGCTTGATTTTCGTGAATATTGTGATTTAGAGATTTTTATCAACGAATTTTCTTATCAAAAGTACGTGCAGATGAGTTTGACAATTTTTTCAAAAGCCATTGCAAGATTACCTTATAAACGAGTTTGTCAAACAATTTAGACTTGCCCCAAGTCTATTTCGTCAACTGCAATTAGTCTATCCGAAAATCTGAAAGTATGCTACGAAACACGTAGTATACACGTATTCTTTTTTTTATAAGAAACCGCTTATGAGAAACGGTACTCAATGTTTCGAAAGTTAAGAAAACAACCTTACCTGAATTTAAAAGCTAAGAAACTTTTGTAATTTACAGTTTAAATTTTCCTTTCGCACTCAAAAATGTTTTGACAGTGTACAGTTATAGCAACTGTTTGGACATTATTTTGAGTGCGAATTATGCTATTTACTTGTTTTGAGATCTTCCTAAGTAGTTTGGGAGCTCTTTTGACAAAACAAAATTAACTTTAGACTGCCGCCATTTAAAACATAAGAAACACGTAAGAAGCTTTTGGTAGCAAAACGACCCAAAAATTTGAGAAACTACGTACCAGCCCTGACCTTACGTAGTTTCTTATATAAAAATACGTGCACATGAAGATAACGGTGAAATAAAATGACATGCAAAGGGGTCAATAGACACTTAGGAACTAATGAATAAATAAAAGAAATAATTAAGGAACAAGCGAATTAAAAGATTAATAGTAAAATCAAAACATAAACAAACATATCAGAAGTTAAGAAACTGCTGCACATTGTGGATGATAAATTTTTTCTTGACAAGATTTACAATAATAAAAAAGACATGGTGGGTGAACTGTTCGCGATTTAAGAATGTCTAATTAGAAGCTCTTAGTCTTACCTTCTAATCTGCAAACTATAACCCAAATGACTGCAAGCAAAAACTTCCGTAATTTCATCTTAGTTGCGTCGTTTTGATTTCTTGTGAAATCTAAAAAACTGCCTCGATAGAATCGTTGATGTTGTTAATATTTTATAAATATCTTTTCAAACCAATTCACACATTTCCTCCTTGAAACTGTTTCCTTCACAGTTATATCAAGATTTTCTGAATATCATTATCGAATCTGAATTCTCGTCTTCAAAATTTTCTCTTGGTATAATGGAATTCAAGTGCATACGTTTACACACCACCTCCTCCAGCTGTTAGCGTTGCTTGCAAACTGAGAGCACCTGTGAAGATAAGGAGAGCGTTATTCAAATGTTTTGATTGAAGATTTTCGATGGGAGGGAAGAAGGGAGGAGAGGGGGTGAGCGATGCGAGATCCAGGGCTCGCAAGGGGGCATCTATGTAGGCATTTTGGGGAGGGGCAGCCAGGTGTGTTAGAGAGAGTCTGGCCCCCAGGGAACCAGAAGTGTACTGTCTATATGAATTGCCGAGTCTCCACAAGCGTACCGGAAGACTATCTCGGGGGGCTGCCGAACACAAAGTCCATTGTTTGCCAACATATTTGCCCGACTGAGGGTAAATTTTGTCCGATTGGGGCTGATTTTTGACAATTTTTCCGACGTTGAGGAGGCTACCACTCCCCCGCCTCCCATCTCCCTCACTTATGCTAATCTTCTATCAACGGGGGAGGGAGGGGCGTGAAATTCGGAAAATGTGTGAACGTGTTGTTTGGACCCAATCCGAGAAGCGATGTGGATTGTGCAAAGCATTATTTCGTTGTGATATGATTGAAATTTTTAGGACCATCTGAATGAAGTGAGGGAGCATGAACGTAGCTCAATACCAGGCAAGGGAGGTGTTAAGATAGGACAAATTCTGGCAAGTAGGACAGGAAAACCGCATCCTAGAAGTCAGACCTGCAAAGAAAGACAGACTCTTTTTTGGAGTTAGAGGGGTCTGGCTCGGTGGAAATCATATTGCTTATGGTCTAAACGTAAAGGAACTTTTGAGTCCTGGCTCCCCTATAGCCCATACAGTACCCCCCTGTATGAGGCTGAGGCAACTTTCAAAGTGCCAGAGCCCACAAAATTAAGTGCAGTTGCAATCAAATCATTACTGCCAGGAGGCTAGTTTACCCCGGGGGAGGTACATGACTTGTGGGTCAGGGGTATGCCGCCCGGTTTTCAGAAAGGTACCCTCTTCTAACCACCGAGACGTGCCTTGGTACCCACTTTTATGATGAATTTTCACGGAAAACTGCCCATTTTGAACTATTTTTGCGAATTTCAGCGAAACCCCACCAATGTTTATGGAAAATCTGCCGAAAAAAGGACCCTTGTTTAGAGAATTTTCGGCCCAAAAATCCACCCATACGGGCGGCACATACCCGTACCCTGAACATGTTATGCACCCCCTCCCCCCAGGTAGTTTACTGGTGCTGTTATGTGCTCTCAAAAATTGAAATTGAACGAAGAAGTGGGGTGGATTAATAATCAAACTTTTTCAAGGAGTCTAGCATTTTGGCGAGAGAGATTAGGATGGTTTACTCTGTAAATAAGGAATATATGCCAACAAAACAGAAGAAAAAATATTACAGTTCGTTGACCAATTCCGTAAAGCTGATGACTATCGCAATTTTTCCTCATCTTTCCCAAAATACATCGTTGAAGGTCCAACATACCAACTGACACATTAATGATGAACGCAGGAGTTTGATGTGAAGAAATGCAAAAATTGTTGTG
This sequence comes from Aurelia aurita complex sp. Pacific, assembly GCA_004194395.1. NCBI lineage: Eukaryota > Metazoa > Cnidaria > Scyphozoa > Semaeostomeae > Ulmaridae > Aurelia > Aurelia aurita complex sp. Pacific. Next base: position 362,239 of record REGL01000178.1, read on the forward strand.
AATTGAATTCTAGCTGTGATTAATGATAACTTGAACTAAACAGCTTGAGAAAACTTGTTCAGAGCACAGTTTGACTGGAGCTTTGGCATTTTGCATGAAACTCATTCATACACTTTAACTGCTGCTTCAACGCTCCCTTTCTTACTTCTTTATAAATCGAGCTACCATGCAGAGCGATTCGTAGGCTTACACAGCTGATCACAGCTCTCTTAAATATCACTGCACCTTATGGCCCCTTATCGCAGCTATCTCAATCACAAGGGATAACAACTGCAGCTCAACTCAATCATAAAATTTGTCCATAAGGGCGATTGTAATAAGTCTATATCATTTCAGACACAACGACTGATTTTCATCATCTATCCTGGCCTGGCTTTGATAATGGTCAAGCGATTCTGATTCAAGAAATACCGTAAAACTATCTACTTTCTTGAAGGCTTGAAACAGTTGAAAGAAAGAAAAAGGAAACAGGAGAGTTTTCCAAAGCACAATTCTCTGGTTTGACTATGGCTAATCCCAGGGAAAAGTTCTGGTGTTCGCATGTCTCTCAAACTAAATTTGAATCTTGAAATTTAAACATGCACATTTTACTGGATATGATAAAGCCGTAATTTTGCTTTGGCAGCGTTTGGTCTTATTAGTTCATCGCCAGCAGCATTTCACCCTGTTTTTCATCAAACATTTCATCCAGCATTTCATTCATTCTATATTTACTATATAGTCCTATAGCCTCTATGAGAATTTGTCCTATGAGCTTCGCATCCTTCTGTCTCGTCAATTTTTACAAGGAACCTTGTGCTTACTTTTAGGTTTGATGCTCATTACGTTTGGGCTAATAATTCACACAATTGCAACCCTCCCCTCGAAAATTCTCAATTTGGTTTATGGAGCTCGTAGCAAGTGAATTTTGCATGACGAAGGTAAACTTGCAGTATTAAAAGAATTCAATTGGTCACGACTACTGCTTTTTTCGCATGACCCTCGTTTAAGTGAGGTCGCCGATAGAAATTTTATGGATGTGATCCTGAGCTTTATTTCCATCAATCGCACCCATATGATCTCATGAAGCCTTATTCATTATCATGCACTAAGTTCCTTCTTGTAGTGTATTTTTAGTGACAATGACGTTTCACCTTTGCGGCCTATGACGCAAAATGAAATTCAATTATCTCTCAAAAACAAACTCAAGTTCTTAATTTTGTTAGCGAAGAGAGGATCAGATGCGAGGATTAGATGCATTTCACGTTGGCAAGAAAAGAGTCAGTCATGTAGAATTAGCAACGGAGCAGAGTTCACACGCACAGAGGGCTCATTGAGCGTTCGTCATCTTCACAACATTCTCTTTGCTTTCAGCTTGTCAGCATTATTTTCTGTCAAATTAGATAGCGGAAATTATCAATTTCTGCATTTTCATAATTTTTCCAAGCTGCTGGTAGACACGAGTCCTTGTTTTCTCTCCATTCCCTCCAACGATGCTGGAAGGGGTCGCGAAATGCTGTAAGGGGTGTAAGGTCTTTGACAGACTGCAAACAATCAAGGAAACATCAGTTAGGCACTATTTTTACCACTATCTATTATTGGTATGATGCTCTTGGCATGAGATATTTACCCTAAATATACTGTATAAGATAAAGAAAAAAATGTCAAATATATTGTAAACTTTTTCCAAGATGTTTCATTTTCGATCTGTGATCTTTACCAATGAATATGAATACTATCAACGAGTTTATTGATAAAGAACACAAGTCAAAACGTTTGGAAAGTGTTACCTTTAAAAATGCTATGAAATCATTGTGATGGACTAACCCGCTGATCCGCCTCCCTTTCGCTGCATGTGTTTTAAAAGAAAGTTTAACTGTAAAATATGAAATTACTGTAATGTAGGGCCGTAAGAAGCATCTCACTCAACCTTGTGGGGGCACGACACTTTAAGGGCATTTTTTCATTAAGCGAAAGGGTACTTTCTGAAAACGAGAAGGGCATTTCTTTGTTTATTACAAAATCTCGAGGGCATGTGCTCTCAGTGCCCCCTGGTTCCTACGCTATGTAGTACTGGAAATTTTAATTCTGATAAATTGTCTAGAGAAGGATTCTTGGAATTTGTCAGTGAATTGAAATTGATATTCATAGAAATATTACAATATTTCTTTATCTGAATGGCATGTGCTTTGAGATCTTGAAGCAGTTGAAACAATTTTCCCTTGTCAGCTTTAAGTTTTTTTGCCTTGAAATTTCTGTTCAATAACGTGTCTCTTGAGTTAATTTGTCATCATATATTTCAAGTTGGTCAAAGTACAGAGGTTCTTTGTCAAGCAAACGCTAAAGAAAATTTAGCAACATCATATTCCATATTGTCTATGAACTTTGAGCTAAAGGTTACCATTTTGCCTATAATGTGTAATGCACATGGCATACCGATTTCAAATGGAAGCCTATTTTCATACAAGGAATCTCACTTTAAGATAACAGCTCTTAGGCGTGTCGAATCTAGCACTAAAAACGACTACAAACAACATGCTTTTTACTTCAGTCAAGGACATGTCGCTGCCCTCAGTTTATTAACTTGGCGATATACTGGTCTGGGTTTATGGTTACTTAATTTTGTGCTTGGAAAATCCCGTTTAAGTTTAAGAAGGTGGTTCTTGATTTTGATTTAAAGGGTCTGTTTCATGATAAAAATGGCGACAGCAAAGGACAACCAAGAGATGGCACGTGCAAGGCATGCTGGATGAAACAGACCCTTTTACATTCCACGTAAAGACATAATTTTCATAATGGCAATAAGCTGTCAAGCTAAGAAGTTATTTTGAAGCAAACTGAGAAGGTTATGCAACATAGCTCCGACTATTAACTTGGGCAGCTGAAGATCATTATTTTGCCTATCAGGTGCATTACATATCGCTCGCACGCCTGTTTTCACACAAAGCATCTCACTTAAGAATGAAGGCTCTCAAGAGTGACGAAGCTAGTACTAAGAAAGGCCAAGAAACGACTATATAGAACATGCTTTCTTTCTTTCAAACGCTCAGTATTTATAGACTAGCCTTGGCAGGTTGCACCTGCGGCGCTGCCCCCATTCTCCATCCCACTTAAGAAAGTAACCCTCGATTTACTACTTTTAAATATTACTAAAATCAAGAATAGATTAAAAACAAATCTCAAATATGATTACTGTTGAGGTGGAAGCAAAAAAACATAATGTTGTCGAGTTGCCTCTACGCCCAACATCACAAATTTACTATTACTTCACAATGGAAATGGACCTTACACTACCAAGAAAAGACTAGCTTTGCAAGAAAGATTTACTTTGCAAGTAAGAACATGTTGCAGGTTGGCCAAGCGTTATAAAAGTCAAGAAACTGTCTTTGACTTTAAGCAATATGAAGTTAAGCAACTTTGAAAATACATTCATGCAATCATCGCAACGTTTCGATAAATTGTGCTACTTTTCTCTCTCTTGAACAATGTTTATGATGCCATCAAATTATGTTCTTTTTAGTTTAGGGTCCTTGTTTCTTGTATATTCGTTATCAAAGTTTTTTCTAAAATTGCAACTGGGTAAATAGGTGGTTGTTTCCTAAATGATTCGTTTCATTCGTTGTAATTCTTATGAGCATAAAAAAGTTAAGCAACAACAGTTTATTGATTGATTAGGGCTGAATGTTATCATCTTTCGTGTCAGATGCTTTATATGGCATGCCTGTGACACATAGCATATGGCATATGGCATACGTCTCAGTTTAGAATAAAAGCTTTCAAAAGTGACGAAACTATCGCCAAGGACATGACTTTGAAAACATATGGTTACTTCGCAAAGATGCTCTTTGGTGAACTATATTTCAGGATCAGGTGAATCATTTTAGAGATCTTTCTGGAATATCCTAATCTGCCAGCAACAAGCCCAAGCCTGAATCAAATCCTAACAGCATGTCTAAGGTGGTTCTAATGGGCTTGTTTTTGATTCAGAAACCCGTTGGACGAATGATAAATTGAAAGCATACACTGCCCAAGCTTTGATCAGTATAGCTACTCTTTTCGAAATTTTATGCAAAACATAGCAAACTCTAAAAATGAAGCCATTGTGATATTTTGCTCATTGTTTCTTTTGGCAAAAACCTAGGTTTTTCTCATATGCCAGACGAACTAAGATTGATTGCAAATTTTATGACTGATTTTTGAGCACCAGCAGTAAGATATGAAGGAGTTCCTTTGATAGTTTTCGTATCAAATTATGGCCCAGAGAGCAAAGACGACTTGATATTAATTTTAGGCATACAGATCATTTGTCAGTAGGAACGTGTCGGATGGACACAAATTATCTAACCTTTAAACATCTGCTACTCCTTACAAGGAACTGCTATGACCACGAAGTATCATTTCTTTCAAATTTCAGGACAATTTCATGTTAGATTTTGAAAACTGGCCACTACCCATTATTGTTGGTAATATTGTTTACTTTATGTGATACATACCAAAGTTTGTTCAAAAATGGCCCTTTTTGCAGGGAATCCGAGTTTTTCTACAAGGTAGTACATAAGTATGCAAAATCATCCGAGAATAGTAGCAAAATAGGTCGTACGAAATGGTCTGATGCCAAAAAGACGATAAATCATGTTTCAACTCATTAAATGCACCTTACGAGCAAACAACACTTTGATAAATTCAAAATATATCCTGAATAATTTTAGAATCAGAATAAATTGCAATAAGATTTGATGAAATTCATGGCTTCCAAGCCGGTGTTCCATTTTCTCTTGTGGGAGATAAAAGTAGGTGATGCTTCACTATCGTGAGACGTGAGATGAAAATTGTTTACCAAGAATTAGCACATCGTAAACAAGATCTCTACCTAGGTTTAGATAAAAGAATTTCTGATTGATAAGGTGGTGCTACTTGAATTTAATTAGAACTAAATGACTGAAATTTAGAAGTTGCACTGGAAATGTTTCTTCCAACCGAAAGTGTATTGTCAAAAAGTTGTGCGTCTCTGACCAGTGGGCGTTATGATTTATTGAAATAGATAATTACTTTTTTACTCATAAACTGTATTTCTATACTGCAGTGTTGTGTAAAATGATATGGGTGGTACTGAAATGCTAGCATACAGTTGCACACTTAATAATTTCAGCTTTTTAACAATACATGATCGCATTATTGATGCAATTGATGCATTCGGAATGATTATGGCTTTCTTATGCGAGTATGCTTAATGATTTTAAGATTTCATCAAACATCTATTACAACAGAATATCCTGATTTGCAAAATGCAAACTGCAACGAACAGACCTCTAGACTTTTCACCGTTTTCAAAATGTGCCGGCATAGTGTGAACGCAGTCTTGACTGTAGTTCAGAATTATGAGAAATGTAGTGCGAAATTTCTCTCAAATTTTATGAGCAATTTCCGAAAATAGTGTAAGGAATTTTCGGTCCAAATCTTTCGTTTGGTTTTCATTCATTCGATTTTGATTAGCTGTACATATGTAAATACGTAAAGCTAGTCTACGTAAAAATCGAGTTAAAGGAAGTTGGCAAACAAAGAAGGCAAAAAATGGCTGTTAAAGGGGCTCAGTCGTCAAACAGTAAACAAATCCGTAAACTCACACGTGTCGGGGCTTATCCATTGTTCATTCATTGTTCTCTGCAGTTTGTTTGGTGGCTTCACCCAAGCCACAAAAAAGTGACCGTTAAAAATCCACTTATATCCGAGCAATCGTAGAAGATATGAATGTTTGGTTTGTTCCTCAGTGAAGTACAAGGATTAATGCCCAAGCCCAAACAGCAACTTTTATTTTGAAAAAAATACGAAAATCCTGTGTGACATCACCTTTAAAAAACTGCAAAAATCATCGTTTTGTTTACATTTTGACGACGGAGCCCCTTTAATGCATTTTCCAATAACTTGGTGATTGGTGATTGGTGATTGGTGATTGGTGATTGGTGATTGATGATTGGTGATTGGTGGTTGGTGGTTGGTGATTGGTGATTGGTGATTGGTGATTGGTGATTCGTNGTACAAGGATTAATGCCCAAGCCCAAACAGCAACTTTTATTTTGAAAAAAATACGAAAATCCTGTGTGACATCACCTTTAAAAAACTGCAAAAATCATCGTTTTGTTTACATTTTGACGACGGAGCCCCTTTAATGCATTTTCCAATAACTTGGTGATTGGTGATTGGTGATTGGTGATTGGTGATTGGTGATTGATGATTGGTGATTGGTGGTTGGTGGTTGGTGATTGGTGATTGGTGATTGGTGATTGGTGATTCGTGATTCGTGATACATACGATTTGATAGCAAGATGACAACAACAACTATTAATAAAATACAATTTAAATATGCAAACTAATATAAACAGATTGCTGAATTTGAAAATTGCATGCGGAGGAATTTTTTTAGAGGAGGAACTCTCTCAGCTTATCGTGTCAGATAGATTTTACGTGCTACACGTCTTCAAACTTTTAACTGAACGAAAGAAAACGCATTGCAGCCAAAACCACCTCATTGCCATGTCTTTTTGTTTACATTATTCAAATTGAATAAACGAAGAATGAAATTCAATGATTCCATGTGAAATTTATTTCGAACAAAGAACAACTCCAACATGCTGCACACATATGGATACAAGCAATCAATGAATCATCTAATAACGTGAATCATTTCACTTGTCAAATGAACTGACATCTGTCATTCACTAACAAGTAACAGGCGTCGACCGCCGTAATTAACAAATCAATTAATGCTCTTACAATCGGATAACCAAATTTACATAATTCTCAGCTCGCTCACCTAATACATTTACATGCAAAATATCCGATGCAAGATACTTGGAAGATTTCGATTTATGTCATTATGTGAATGTAATTTTGGATTGAAATTTTCAATTTTCGAATTTGTACCAGGGAACACATTTGGGAGTGATAAATGATCAAATGATTCAGTTCTGGCAAGCAGCACTTGTGTTACACATCACAATATTTAGCAACTCAAGATATGTCTTTTTTCTTGGTAACCACTAATCTCCACTCATTTTTTTCATAAGAAACCGCTTATAAGAAACGGTAGGCTCAATTTTTCGAAAGTTAAGAAACAACCCTACCTGAATTGAAAAAGCTGTTGTGCACATTAGATAGGAATGAAGTAAAAAATCGTTAACCTTAGCGCTCAGATCATCGTTGCCTTTCCTGTAGTCATTATTCTCCATGAAATAACCTTCTGTCATTGTCTGTTCTAGAAATCTGAGTTACAAGTGGCAATATTGTGCAATGTTGTCTTTGTGGAATGGGGCATTGGGCGGATTCTCGGATTGTTGTACTATTCCCCTGTCTATTTGCACTGAATACGTTGTCCGTTGACTTCATTCATTTTCTGTTTGTATAGTTTAACTTTCCTTTGCTTGAAAATACAAATATTGTAAATAGGGTTGTGGTGTGAGAGGCAACACGATAACCTTGGTTTTTCGCCTCTCACCCCAACAGTTTAAATTGAAATTGTAGTGCTTTGTTTTAATGTATTTTAAATCTTATTTGTTATAGAAAAAAAATATTGTGCTGTTGAGTGCACCAAACTCAGTTCAGAGGATATCAGCTTTTAAAACTACTTAAACAGATTGCAAAACGTATTATTGCATGAGTCCATGGCCTTTAAATTGCCATCACAGAGGCATTATTGAAAGTGGCCCTTTTTTCTGATACAACTGCGTCAAATGCTAGTATGATAACGGGAGTGACTTCTTTCTGAACATAAACAATCAGCATCATCGGAACAAAAATGAAAATGTTCAAGTCTTCAAATCTCACAGAACTGCAGGTTGCTCTTTCTAGGGATCTTTTTCAGATCTCTTAGATCACACTGCTCCGTTTTTGTACAAAAGCGGAGAGAAAAACCTCCGTTTTTGTGAAAGTGTTCACACTGATCCGCACAAAAACGCCACAAAAACGGAGGTTTTCGAAAACGTTATCAAAAGTGGATATCCACAAAAACGGAGGCTTTTGAAAACGCACTTGCTCAGTGTGAACGCACAAAAACGGAGGTTTTTGAAAACGCTCCAATATTCAACAATGAGTTTCACAAAAACGGAGCAATGTGAACGCACAAAAACGGAGGTGTTTCTCTCCGTATTTGGTATCAGGCGGATCAATGTGAACGGACAAAAACGGATGTTTTTCCCTCCTTTTTGTACAAAAACGGAGCAATGTGAACGGGTAGCTTGGATTCCACAAAAACGGATATCAACAAAAACGGAGCAGTGTGAACGGGGCCTTACTGGAGAGGAATGTGGCTGCATGTTGCTAAATAAAGGATTTGGTAGGCGACGAGATATGAAACTTTAACAATGATATCGATATTGCAGGATGAAATATTAAAGTTGTCAGGAAATTAGCTAATTTTGGTTTCAAAGGATTTTCAAATTTGTTTACGATCCATAAATAAAAATTGAGTAATAAGATCATATTTTGGAGATAGGACTCAAATATTATTAATCTTGCTAATCTATATCGATTTGTACAAAGTTCACAATGGATGTATGTTTCAAAATGCATTTTCCTGTGGCTGAAAATTGAGAGGAAATTTTTGCCCTTTGGAGCATCAGTTAAAGGGAATCTAAGCAAATATATTGGCCCTTCTATTTCAACAGAAAAATAATTATATCTGAAGGCTAGAATTTTACTGCAAGTGGCTTGAGCCACTTTCATTTGCTTACATTCCATAGTATGTACATGCAATTTTCCGATTTTTAGGGTTTCTCCATTGTAATGAAATAAAGTGGCTCGGTCTCCCAATTTCGGTCGAAACGGTGATTTTGAAGTTTTTTGATGGCAATATCACACAGATGTTTACCTTTTTTCGAAAATGACAGCAGCATGTTGAAGATGAATCTTTGTACTTTACAGAGGAAAAATCAAGCATTTTATGCCTTTTATGATTGCTTGGGTATAAGTGGATTTTTAACGAGTATTTTTTGTTGCTTGGGTGGAGCCACCAAACATACTGCTAGAAAACAATGGAGAGCAATAGACATGTGCAGTGTTTACAGATTTGTTTACAATTTGGCGATAACCTTTAAATGGACAAGATCATTTCTTCTAGCAAATTCTACTACCTTGTACATTTGAATGAAATGAATCTCTAAAAAACACTGCAAGGAAATAATGTTTAAACGCGAGCAAAGCGAGTGCTTTTACTTTCCAGTATCATTGTTATTGATTCGTAAATAAAAATCTTGTTTTCGGCTACCTAGAGTTACCACATATCGGCACATATCACAGTATTCACAGTTATAAGACATTGGATAGAGATGCCATTTCATCAATATGATTTCAAATAAATGCTAAAAGACTTTAGGACAAGCTGTAATGAGAACAATACGCAATTAGAAACATATAATGCACTCACCGACCGAACGTGTATTTTTTGTGTCAATTCTTCTGTGCAATGTGTTCTGTCGTCGCCACCTTCACTGACTGCACATGGTGCTTGCAGTAGATTGCTTTGTCACTGTGAAGCCCCATGTGCAGTCACTTAAGGTGTCGACCAAGGAGGATATAGCCTCACTACACAAGGACCCTCAACTTACGCTCATCTAATTGAAGTGAATTGATGTTGTTGTTGTCGCTCCAGTTGAGGGCCTTATGGACTAACTCTTCTCAAAACGGCAAAAATATTCTCGCCAGGAACAAATTTGTTCCTGGACCAATCAGGATGCAAACTACGAACTTGCAATCAGTCTATTCTGCTGCGTTTGATTAATCAATTGTAGGCCACGGTCCCCGGTTTCTACGTGTGATCAGCTACTGCGCTTGTGCATTCTGAAAAATTCTCATTTAACCATGTTAATTTCAATTCAACACGGCAAAAACGATGTTTAAATCAGATTTTTAAACATGACACATTCTTCGTTAAAAAGATGACATTTAAACAAGGCCTTAGATTGGACTGCCATTTTATAAGAACCAATCCATTGCATTAATGTATGCTCTTATACGCGGCTGTTTACTGTATTTGATTTTGTTATGACTCTTACTTAGCATAGGTTCCAAATCTATAAAAAGGCTGGTGTAAAATTCAGTTACTTATTTATTTGAACTGAATGATTTCAAGCAAACTTCAGCTATTTCTCTGTAATTCTACCGTTGGACTTTTCTGAAATCTTCAATATTTTCAGAATTAGAGTGTTTTTCATCTTTTTCAAGAATTCAAGGCAAATTTTCAAAAAAACTTAAAACCATCATAATTTCTGAAATATTTGAAGCAACATGAAGTTATTTCGAAGAAAACCATGGTTTATGAATGTCTACAATATGGTATCAAGCAGAAGTCTGTCACTTTTCTGGTTTATGATTTCGAAATGTGATGACGTCACACCTTCAAATGAGTTCAAATGTAACATACCCTGAAATTTCGAATAATATTGAAAATTTCTGAAAAGTCCAACGGTAGAATTAAAGATAAGTAACTAAATTTTGTTTCAAGCCATTCAGTCAGAAGAAATTGATCACAGAATTCTACACCCACCTTTTTAAGCCCATTAATGTATGGCACCCAGGCATATTTTCCAGACTGTAGGCTCTTATACGCGGCTGTTCATTGTATTTGATTTTGTTAAGACTCCTACTTCGTTCAGGACATTATTGATTCAATTTTAGATAAAATGTTTATCCTCCTACGCACAGTTTTCTACGTTGCAATATTTAATCTAAGGAAGCTTTTTTGTCGATCTCAACTATACTTTGACACTGGTACTTTTTATCTCCAGGGAAAGTCTCCGAATGGGGTCCTTGGTCACCTTGTTCTCATACATGCGGAGACGGATCACATACACGTCTCAGGACTTGCGAAGGCGGTGATATATGCATTGGGGATCTAGCTGAAACCGAGGCTTGTAATGTGCAGCCTTGCCCTCTAAGTAAGTCTTTTTTTCTATTTCTTTTTATATATTCAATTAAAACGTTTACATAAAGAAGGTACCTCAGACAGTACATATGAGCTACTGTACAACTGCAAGGACGATGCCAGGGGGAGCAAAATGTAGCTTCACAGCATAGACCAACTACAGAGGGGAACGAACGAATCCAGGAACCCAGCAGACACAAAGCGAAACACAATGCTGACATTCACTCACTCAGTGATTGTTCGCTAAAATTAACAGAAACGAAAATAAGTTAAATAAATCAAAATACTGTGAATAATCTATCAGCAACAAATAATCTAAATCCTAAACAGAATTCAAATCAAAACAAATGCAAGAGATTAAGGCCTACGAATCTTACACGTGAAAGGCACAAAGAACAACTTCGAAAAACCTAAGAAAATGCAAGATGAATAATTACAGAATAAACTCTAAATAAGCGAATAAAGTAAACAGATAAATACAATTAATAAATGAAACTTACTATCTATTTGTCCTCGTAGCTATAAGGCTGTTACAGTATGTATGTATTTGTGTGTGTGGGCCTACGAGCCTAACAACGAATCCCAACAATGACAAAGACAATGACAAAGACAATGACAACTCCCTGGCCATTCCATAAAAAAACATCATGCGACTAAATACTATCACCATTGTTTTAATTGTTGTGTAAGTGACGAAATTTTTCACCATATTGATATTTTGCTCTCTTAGCTTGTGACAAAAAAGTCGACCTTGGATTCCTGCATGATTTATCTGGAAGTACAGAAAAACAATATGGAAATGCCAAGAAGTTCATCCTCTCATTGGCAGCAACTTTCACAGTATCACAACAAGACACAAGAGTATCTTACCTTGGATTTTCTACCAATCCAGATGACGTCATTGCTGCATTCAATATGCATAACTCATATGTTGATTTTGAGAAGAATATCAAATCGTCTACTCAAGGAGGTAGGTCTTTTATCGTTACCTCTACCCTGTGTCCCAAACAATGTATACTAATTTGGTTGACTCCAGTGATGTGAATTTAGCTTTAATCAATGGCTAATCAATCTCAAAATGTTCCTCGATAGTTAACTTGAACATAGATACCTCATTTGTTGGTATTGGTGCTTTGAGAGCAGAAATGTCAATCTTGAAAGCTCAAATTTGCGTGCACTTGCAAACCAGTGATTTGGCCTTTTGGCCTCAGCAAATTCCTGAAGCACATCGAAATTAAGAACTGAATTGATGAAAAATTAAGAAACTTCCCAATGGGTGACTGGGGGGTGGCTTCTGCAAAACAGAATAACAGAAGATCTAATATTGTTCAAATCTTATCAAAGCTATCGTTGATTTATACGCTGTGCCTTAAGAAATTGCTTA
>REGL01000179.1:0-12050 GCA_004194395.1 Aurelia aurita complex sp. Pacific
AGTCGACTTTTTGGATTGACCAATTAGAACGCAACATACCATAACCTGGTTTACTTTAAGCTTGTTTAGTTGCCAGTATGAATAAGGTACTAGTCTTCTTTTGTGTGCCAAAATAAAGCTGCCAATTAATATTTTATTAATAGATCTTGGCCGACCTTGTTTCAAAAGGCTGTGATGCTTTCAACATGGGCTATCAACTCGTCAACCTTTGCTGGTCAGCTGGTTTGGTACCAAAGCATGATCTATCAAGGTTAGATGACACCAAGGACTCACAGGTTCGACTCCTATATTCTTCATGAAGTGTAATATACAAATTTACTTCATGATTTGATGAAATATCTTTATTTCCATGAATATGTTGTTAATTTGTTCGTTACATGTTAATTCAGAATTTCAAAATTGATTAGCAGTCTTTTTCACGGTAATCTAACTTGGCTCGAATATGTGGTCTCATTTTGTAGACATTTTAAAGGTCTTCTTCGAGAATGACAATTTGTAAATCGACGTTTCTTTAATCGATAGGGCATTTTATAGGATATTGACAATTTTAACGTTTTTGAATGAATTGCTTGTAACTTCCTCTTTATGTATTACAAATTGTTTCCTTTAATTTCAGACAGGGCTTCTCTTGATGTCAGCTTACTTTATAGCTTATTAAATTACCTTGTAAAAATAATGTATTATTATTGTTATTACTATTATTATTGTTTTTATTAAAGATGAAAGTTAACTGAGGCAGCTCTCGTATGAAGGCAACCAAATCGACACAAAATACGTCAGTCTTCTAGCCATTAAGTGGGACTATTTTGACAAAATGCTTTGTGAGCGAATGCTTTTGTTGCCATTATATTTCAAACATAAGGCCTTTTTGCTGGGACCACTGGAATTCAGTTATTTAATCTATTACTAAACAGATTTTTATACCAGGATAGATATGTTTAAAATGAAATGAGAAGGCTTTGATGAGTCTCCCTGTACATTAACTCTTCAATAGATTCGACCCCGAGATCACCCCATAAAGGGCATACTATCGGGTGAGTCAGAAAAAAAGATCCCCGCTTGGAAAGCCACTGCTCCATGAATATCAAAGCAATAATATTAAACAATGTCTCGTTTTATTGCCAATATGTTCAATTAGGTTCAGTAATTTACCCGGCCTTAATCGGCCATTCCTTCTCGTGGATATGGGTGATTTTCTGCAGAAAGCCCCTTCAAAAAACCTGCAAAAATGAATGAAAACAATGAGCACATTTTCCTTCCTAAAATTGATGACACTCACATAAATTCATGTATCTTGTCCTCTTGGGAGAATGGAATCCCCCTGAATCGGTCATCGATACCAGGGGGAGGACTTATTCATCCTCCCAAGAGGATAGCACGTGCTAAAGCGTTCAAAAGTCATTGCTGTAAAGCCATTGTAAGGCAGAAGTGTTAGGGAAATCTGTTCATGATTTTGGGCACGTTTTGAGGGTTTTTTGAAGAGGCTTTCTGGAGGAAATCCCTCATAATTTCAGAATGGAGTAGCCGATTTCAGTCAGGTAAATTTCATAGTAGATTTGAACATTTCTACCATTAAACTATATATTTGCTGATATCATTTTCTTGATATCCAGGGAGCCGTGACCTTTAAAACGGGGATTCTTTTTTCTGAATTACCCGGTACTAGAAGCGTATCTGTGACAGAGAGATCTAATTCCTATTGATTGTAGGTACAATTTGATTGCTTAATGACAATTGCAATCGAGCACAATTTGATGTCATTCATCATGCGCTGTGTCAGAGAATGGAGCAGAGGAGGTGAGAACTATCTCAGATTTTATCAAAGTTTTCCCGTATTTGAAAATAGTATATCCTTCAAAACAGGCATGGGGGATTGCATGGGTGATTTCATCCTTCCAAGAGGATAACACAATCGAAATCGTGTTGAAGTCATTACTGTAAGGTGCTGTTTATAGGAGAAGTAGCCCTCTTTGCCGAGATATCACGTTCTGGTATAATCCTTCATAAAATTCTTTTTCGTTTACATGAGAGGAGGGCTAGCCCGCCTAGGCGAGATCTCGCTATTGCATACCCGAGCTCTCGCCTAGGAGGGTCCCATGTAAACGCAATCAAGAGGGCTAGCCCTCCTCGGCGGGCTGGCGGAAACAATAGAATCAACGTAGAACAATAGGATTAGAACGGTTAGCGCCATCATGTCTAGCCCTCCTAGAAGGGCTGGCTCTCCATGTACACGCAAAATAAAATCCAGCCCTCCTAGGAGGGCTGGCCCTCCTCATATAAACAGACCCTAAGGCAGGATTTGCAGAACAGAGCTGCAAGAATTGTCACGAGCACCCCTTTTGATTCATCGGCTGCTCCTTTGTTGCAAAGACCAGGATGGCTTTCAATTGAATCAAATTTTCCGGAAGAGTAACACGGGACAAAATTGTCTCTCATACCTTGGACCTAAATTATGGAACAATCTACCATCAGAACTAAAACCTGCAAAGAACATAAACAGTTTCAAACATAAGATCAAAGATAAATTCTTTGAAGACCTCCAAAATCAAAATGATAGCCCCTACATATATTATTGAAAACCCAAAATCAGCCACGAAAATGTTTGGTTAACATTTTTCAGACCGAATTTTTTCCAGTTTTTGACACAAAATTATTTTTTGATGACACTTCTGGAGGGACCATTATGGAAGCAAGGTCGTATTGACCTTTTTAATGCTATCATTGCCATTCTTAACCTACCTAGGCTGTTTTTTAGACTACATTTTTAGCTTTTGCCTGTGAATAATCACCATACTAGAATTTTCGATCAAAGTTTAACTTTTTGGATATTTCTCCATTTTAAAGTTGTCTTTAATCATTGTCCGTATGTTCTTTAAATCCATGACAATTTCTTCAAATTTCAGAAATAACAAATGCTGGAATGTCCCTACGATATGCATTACAATGGGCATGGAAAAGAGTCATCAAAGCCAAGGGGATGCTCGATGAATATTGTAAGTTGTGTTTATTTCAAGGTCTTTGTTTCGACTGTTAAGAGATAGGACCTAAATTATGGAACAATCTACCATCAGAGCTAAAATCTGCAAAGAACATAAACAGTTTCAAACATAAGATCAAAGATAAATTCTTTAAAGACCTCCAAAATCAAAATGATAGCCCCTGCATATATTATTGAAAACCTAAAATCTGCCAACGAAAAAGTTTGGTTAACATTTTTCAGACCGAATTTTTTCCAGTCTTTGACACAAAATTCTTTTTTGATGACACTTCTGGAGGGACCATTATGGAAACAAGGACGTATTGACCTTTTTAATGCTATCATTGCCATTCTTAACCTGGGCTGTTTTTTAGACTACATTTTTAGCTTTTGCCTGTGAATAATCACCATACTAGAATTTTCGATCAAAGTTTAACTTTGTGGATATTTCTCCATTTTAAAGTTGTCTTTAATCATTGTCCGTATGTTCTTTAAATCCATGACAATTTCTTCAAATTTCAGAAATAACAAATGCTGGAATGTCCCTACGATATGCATTACAATGGGTATGGAAAAGAGTCATCAAAGCCAAGGGGATGCTCGATGAATATTGTAAGTTGTGTTTATTTCAAGGTCTTTGTTTCGACTGTTAAGAGATGATACACTCGAAAACATGGGGCTCAAATCTTTAAAAAGGTCGATGTAAAATCCTATTACAATTTCCTGTGAATTAAATGGCTTGGAAGGAACTTGGAGTTTTTTGCTTTAAATCTGCCATGGAAATTTATTGATATCTTAATTAGTTTCAATTTGGCGACATTTATTAGATTTGAGACTATGACGTCATCAAATTTCTAAATCCTAAACTAGAGAAGCTACAGATTTCTGCTTGCCACTATATTGTAGACCTTCGTAAACTATGATTTTTTTAAGGTTATGTCATTTGTCCTCTATTGGTTTAGGATTTACGATGATTTTTGCTTTTTTCAAAATTCTCCATGAATTTTTTCAAAAATAATTAATTTGCCTCCATTTCCAAAAAATTAAGATATTAAAAAATTTCCACGGCTGATTTACAGCAAAGTACCATAAGTTTCTTTCAAGCCATTCAATTCAAAGAAAAATTTCATAGAATTTTACACCCACCTTTTAAAAGATTTGAAAGATTTGAGCCCTATGCTACACTGGAAAGCTCGTGTCAGCCTGGCATAGGAGCTAAGTAGTTTCTTTCTTGAAAAATCAGTAATGGTAGCACTGTGACAAAAAATTTGAAATATCTTTTTTTGAAATCTCAAGTCAATTTGAAGCAATAATTCCCCCGTACTTGTGGGTATTTAATTTAAGCTTTTTCGTAAACATTCTCGATTTTCCGAGTAAGCTAACAGCCGAATGTTTCCTTTCCCCGTCATGATATTTTTAGTCCCTGTTGGAAATGTATAATTTCGTAATTTTCCCGCTGTACTTTTAATGTCCGGTGGGATCGGCATTGGAGGGTGTATTGTATATTCTCGTTCTCTTTTACAGATATTCCAGTGTTCTATTCGAATACACCAACATTAGATGCTGAAATTATCCGTAATTTGAGCCATTGTACGGATGAACTGGCACGGCTTGTTCAGATCATGTCAGCGCTAAAAGACAGCCACGTCGCTATCACAGATGAAGGTAAGTGAAGTCACTATACCGGGCGAGCTACAAGAAAGTTCCCACTTTTAAATCCATCGACCATGATTTTACTATTCGATTAATCGTATGCAAAATTGCTGATTAATCGATTAATCGATTAATCGAAGACCTGAATGTGATAATTACGCCATAGGCAGGAACAAAGAATGCTCCAGACAACAATATTTTGCAGCTTCTTCTATATGGAAATTAAAGGCACACTGTCCCCTCGATAATTTGCTTTATTCAAAGAAAGCAAAGTCATTCATGCATAATTTTCATGGCCATGAAAATTACGCATGAATGATCCTGCCTTAGTTGAATAAAGGAAATTAGCGTAAATTTGTGGAATATTCAATAGAGATCTTTATCGATTTCTTTCATTCATCAAGGGGACAGTCTGCCTTTAAAATGTGCCCTTGGAAGCCAATAGATTAATCTTGAATGCAACAATGAACTATATTTTCGAAACAGAACGCTTTGATTGAAGATCACTCATATCCCTACGTAGAACACCCAAACCCCTTCTGTATGTGTTTGTTTTTAGCAGTTCTCTTCGTTTGTAATTATGTAATGTTTTAAGGCAGCTTGCAATCAAAACTTGGATTTGCAAATTCACCATGTTTGGCTCTAACTTTCAAACCTACACTTGCAATTACCGTACTTGATTGCAAGCTTCCTTCGCTTGTACCTTAGTTTTCCGTTTGTATTTTAAACAGTCCTTTTATTTTCAGTAGCAGTTACGTATAGTTTTATGTAGGTCCCATATAAGGTAAACGTTTTTTTTCTTTTTTGTAGTTGCGTGTAATTTTAGCAATTATTTTTCTCTCTAGTAGTTACGTGCATTCGTATTTCCTGTTTTATGTTGCCATGAGGTAGCCGTAGTTTTCGCTCCAATTGGTATTGTATTGGTAGTAGGGTATGGTATTTTGTAAGTAACGTTGAAAGTAATATGTATTGTAAGTTATTAAATGATGTATGAAAAGAACAAAGAATGGTAGCAATAGAATAGAGTTCCAAGAAGAAAAGCTCCATTACAGACAGAATAATGGAATTGTCGATATCTATCTGCAATTACATTCCGGTTTCCTTTCAAGGTTGTCTATGAAAATCGATTGTTTTCTCATAATCAGTCATGAATGAAAATCGATTGATGACTCAAACTCGATTATTTCAGTATTGTCGATTATTATACCTGTAGTCGATTACTCGATTATCCTGCACTAATCGATTAATCGGTTAGGCCAAATGGCAATCGATGATTCGGAAGTAATCGATTGATCGATTAATCGAAGGTCGATGGACAAGCCTATTTTGACTATGAGCGTTCTAATGTCATATTCAAATTGTCCTCATATTTTTAAAAGGGTTTTCAGTGTTTTCTTGCAGACAACCAACATCATACCCCCTTTTGAAAATGCAGACAAGAAACGCCAGAGCCCTTTCTTTGAAAATTTACTTAATTCTGGCATGGCTGGAGAACAATAGAAGTGCTGTTTTGAAGCAACGACTTATTTTGCCTTTCCTTTGCCATAAATCAATAGCCAGTTGTCAGATTGATTCAATCAAGGTCTCAAACTCTAAGAGG
Organism: Aurelia aurita complex sp. Pacific; assembly: GCA_004194395.1. NCBI lineage: Eukaryota > Metazoa > Cnidaria > Scyphozoa > Semaeostomeae > Ulmaridae > Aurelia > Aurelia aurita complex sp. Pacific. Next base: position 6,231 of record REGL01000179.1, read on the forward strand.
CCCTTTACATGGTAAGTTTGCATGATAACACGGGTTGAGTTTTAACAGCATTGCTTATTTTGCCTTGCGTTTACATGAAATCTCAACACGGGTTGAGATTAGATCACGTGGTTGCAAACAATAGAAGAAGGAATGTGAGCCCACTCAAATATTTGAATGATTGCGGAAATAGATTCGATCTCCTTTGTTCGCATTCTAATCTCGCCCCGAGTTGAAAAAATTTTGCGTTTACATGAGAATTTCAACCCGTCACTGGTTGAGTTGCCGAGTTGAGTTGAACCCGTGTTGAGTTTCAACTCGGCCTCCTTCATGTAAACGCGATGAAGGCTTACTCCGTCAACCGAGTTTGAAACTCAACCTGCGTTCAACTCAACCCGGGTTGAAATTTCTTATGTATAAAGGGCCTCTAAGTTTGAAGCCTGACCTATGCAACTGTGTAAAACCCAAGAAAATTTAAGCTACGAATCCTCCACAACAGCCAAACAAACGGGACACAATTTTTTGGGACACCCCGTAAATATTGCAAACTTTTTCATTTTTATGAAATGCTTATCCTCTGTTTATTGCCAGGTTCAACGAATCTTCAGATCAAGTTCACTGTCACAAGGTGCATTGCACAATATGCTGAAGCCATTCTGTTCTTTATTCGCTCTGGAATTCTTCCCGAAACATCAGGTAAGCTATTGTCTCTTTCAAATTAGCTGTTGCGTGAGATTTGCGATTGCGCAAAATTAATTTTGCAAAAATCACAATCATTTTTATTCGCGGACTTTTTCGTATCGCATTGGAGACAAACTGACTTTTCGATTTGCAATTCTTGTGATAGCATTTCTGCTCTGTCATGACGGTAGAAAGTTTATTAAGCCCTTGGCAAGGGGACAATTTTGGGGGCTGTCGAAGGGGGTTGTGAAATAGAGGAGGCTTATTACTGTGAATTTTTCGATTCATCGCCTGGGGTTTCTCCAATTTCTTGTCAAACTATGGTGACTTCTTCAAAAGTCTTGAATTTCAATCTGTTTAATTTTGTTTTCAGAAAATGCTGCTGGCCCAAAAAGGTAAGCGGTCAATTTATGTCTCACAGACTTAACGATCAGAGCATAGCATAGCTTCCAAATCTTTAACTCGGCGTAAAAAGGTGGGTGTAAAATTCTGTGATCTATTTCTTCTGATTGAGTGGCCTGAAACAAATATTAGTTACTTATCTTAAATCCTACCGTTGAACTTTTCAGAAGTTTTGAATATTTTTCCAAATTTCAGCGTATGTTACATTTCAACTCAATTGAGGGTGTGACGTCATAAAATTTCTAAATCATAAACCAGAAAAGTGACAGACTTTTGCTTGATACCATATTGTAGAGATCCATAAACTATGGTTTTCTTCGAAATTATTTCATGTGGCTTCAAACTAGGGCTGTCCAAATGAAAGATCCTAACTATTCGAATATTCGGTGCTAATTTTACCGAATATTCGGTTATTCGGCGAATAGGGGCGTGGCTAGGGCGTGTCTAGGGTGTGGCTTAAGAAAAATTCAAAATTTTTAAAATGACAATTGTCGTACAAAGCATTGATTACATAATAACTATATCAATATATCTACAATAAAGCGAACAGTTCTCAGCATAACACAGTGTTCAAATTTTACAATTCAAGGTTTTTATTCAAGAAAACTAAGCAATTAACGTTTTCGGGTAGTAAACTACATCTTTTCTTTGTGACAATGTTTCCTGTTGCCGAAAAAACTCTCTCAGAAGGAACTGATGTAGAGGGAGCACACAAATATCTCCTTGCAACGGCAGCAACCTTTGGGAATCTTTCTTCGTTCCGCATCCACCATTGCAAAGGATTGCTGTTTGGGTGCAGTGGGGGCTCTTCGATGTAGCTCGTAAACTCATCACGGAAAGACTGCTGTTCATCAAAGTAATCTTCCCCTAGAAGAAGGGACATTGCAGACTTTTTAGCAGGTGGCTGCACCTCGTCATATGTGTTTGCGTTGTTTCTTGCTTCAACTTCATCGACAAGATTCCGAGCGTGCTCATGGACAAGAATTCGCAGGGGCTCTTTGAGAGATTTCAGGCTTTTGTGACGTGGATCCATGCAGGCAGCCAATGCAATGATGGAATCAGCACCAAGATCTGTCAGAAATCTTCTGCTGAGATCGGCGGATACTGTGCTTTTGAAGCTTTTCAGCAAGGCACTATCTGTCGGAACCAGCTTCAAAAAGTTGTTCTTCAGGCCATTGACGACAGGAAGGACACAAGAAACAGACACGTTTTGCTCACTGGACATGGCAGTGGTGGCAATTTGTAGTCCTTGCAAAACAGGCAACAACGAAGCAATTTTATTCCACTGCGCTGCAGTTAGTGATAGGCTTTCTTCCTTGGCAGCTGTTACGACGCTTCTGTCTGACAGAACGGCTTGCACGCATTGCTTCTGCTCATCAAGGCGGTGAAACATTTCGGAGACGCTGTTCCATCTTGTCTTGCATGACTGAATCAAACGATGCTTCGCCACCTTGTAACGCTCTTGTGCGGATTCCAATGCCGTGGCTGCTGACGTTGATTTCTTGAAAAATCCAACGAGTTTGCCTGATTTCTTTATCAACTCCTTCACCTCTTCTATTGCGAAACCAGCATTGACAGCCAGCTGAAGGGTGTGGGCAAAGCAGGGCAAATCTTCCCAATCGTCGATCAACCTCCCGGCAGCTGCTTGATTGAAGGCATTGTCTCGAACGCAAACTCTTATTTTTCCTTCAAGATTCCAGTCAGCTTTCACAAGCTCCAACCGTATGGCAAGGTTTTCTGCAGAATGACGCTCATCCAATTCGCTGGTGTCAAGAACTGCTGACTTCATTTGCCATTCTTTGGTGATGTAATGAACTGTCACGGTTACATATGATTCAGTGGCTAAAGAGGTCCATGCATCTGTTGTTATGGCTACATCACTGACGTCATTCAAGCCTTTCTCCACAATCCCCTTCACCTCCCCATACATCTTGTTTATTCGTCACATAATCGTTTGATGTGAAGGAACTTTGTACTCGGGTTCTAGAAAATCCAACAAATTTCGGAATCCTTTCCCCTCTACCATGTAAACTGGCATCATGTCCAAGGCAACCATCTTTGTGATTAAAGATGTAATTTTTTCTTGTCTGCCAGGATTACATTTTCTCTGTAAGGTGACAAAACTTGCCATCGTCGGCTGCATTTTTGGACCCTGAGTAGTCTTTGATTGGTTTGCTCCTACCCCTGTACTGGAGATGTTCAGTTGTTGCTGTTGTTTTGGCTGAGGCTGAGTAACGGCAGGATGTTTACTTCTCAAATGTGAAAGCATTGAGCTTGTCCCACCACGATAACTAAGAGTTTCGCAGCAAAGCTTGCATTTCACTTGCTTATCGTCCACTTTTTCAAATGACTCCCAAACAGGACTTGTCTTTTTCATCATTTTGACTTTCGATTATTCGTAGATTTCGTGACTTTCGTGACAAGTTTAAGAAAATTTGATTGAAAATGCTAAAACGGCCTCTTTTTATAAGTAAACTTTGTTAGGGTTATTTTGGTAGTATGGCACAGATAAATCCTTATATGGCAATTTGTCTATATAGGGATCAAACAGCGTAGACATTAGGATGGTTTTAAATTTTTTGAAAATTTTTCTTGAAATCTTGAAAAAGTAGAAAACACTCTGAAAATAATTCTGAAAATATTAAAGATTTCAGAAAAGTCCAACGGTAGAATTATAGAGAAATAGATGAAGTTTCTTTGAAGTCATTCAATTCAATGAAATAAGTAACTGAATTCTACCCCAGCCTTTTTAAAGATTTGGAACCTATGCTAAAAATCATAGCGTTTGCATGGAGGTCCTCACTGTTGGAGTCACTTCTCCCCGCTTACTCAAACAAGAAGTTCTTCTCCTCTTGATGTTACTGAACTGAATTAATTCTCACGTTGGAAAATCTGTCGGCTATAATTGTAAGGCGTAAAATGTAAATGTACATCGCAGATATGGCTCAAGGCCCCGTTCACAAGATACTGTTCTCATTTCATATCGGACTGCGGGTGGCGATCCGGTATGAAAATCATTCTGTTTACACGATGCCGTTCTCATTTCGTATCGGACTGCGGGTGGCGATCCGGTATGAAAATCATTCTTTTTACACGATACCGTTTTCATTGCATATCGGATTGTGGTTCTCTTTACTCAAAAGCGCTTGTCTTTTGCTGCGGAGGATTCACCTTTGTTTCACACCCACTGCACAGTGCAGCAGATGAATGAGAGGCCCGTAGAACTGACTTGATGAGGAGGCTTCATATTGAGTTGGCACAGGATTTGACCGTTTACTACGCGATATCGAATAATTGTCATGCCACTTTCAGAACGTTTTTACTTAAAGGGGCTCAGTCGTCAAACAGTAAACAAATCCGTAAACTCGCACGTATCGGGGATTATCCATTGTTCATCCATTGTTCTCTGCAGTTTGTTTGGTGGCTTCACCCAAGCCACCAAAAAGTGACCGTTAAGAATCCACTTATATCCGAGCAATCGTAGAAGATATGAATGAATGTTTGGTTTATTCCTTAGTGAAGTACAAGGATTAATGCCCAAACAGCAACTTTCATTTTGAAAAAAATACGAAAATCCTGTGTGATATTACCTTTCAAAAAACCGCAAAAATCATTGTTTTGTTTACATTTTGACGACGAAGCCCCTATAAAAACGCAAACACGCCTTGAAGCAGATGGGATTGGTGCGCTCTCGTGTAAACAGAAGGCCGATCCTATATGGAATCAATCCACTATGAAATGAAAACGGTATCGTGTAACGGGGCGTCAATAGTTGAGTTGAGTTGAATTACAGCTATCTTCTTCGTAATAGAGTAATTTACTTTCGTATATTTGCAATCAGCAATAGCAATGAACAAGCAGTTGAGGTAAGATCAAGGTAGATCAAAAAAAGTGGTTTATTTTATGTAGGAGCCTATTGTAGTAATATTTTCTTTATTTACTTGCAGGGAGAAAAGCTTGCTGTGTGATCATATCATGAATCACTATGATAGGAAGCGAATGGAAATTGGTGATTCATCAAGGTATCATCTTAATCATTGATTATTTTGTTTATTTGCTTGATCGGGCCTCTTATATGAAATGTGATTTAGCCAAAAATATGAAAAGATTCCTCATGTAAATGGTTTTGGAAAGTAAATAGAAAGTGTGATGAAAGCAATGTAAAAACTCGCATATAAGACTCACATATTTTACGGACCTTTTTGCTAAGATACAGTATTACCCCGCCACTAAGAAACTGACTTATAAGAAATTGCAGCCTGCCAGATGGCACCATAGTCTTTGTCATTCTTGGTTTGATATAACATTTATATAATATTTATAAGAAACCAAACAGCCTGGATTTTCAAAATGAGTTTCTTAGTGGCGGGGTAATACTGTAGAAGAGGAAAATTTTCTCAACTCTGTAAATTTCAACAAAACTGGAACGACAGATAATTCTAAGTGTTAGACGCACAAATCATGTCATATTGTTTTTACTCTCTTCATCGTGCTATTCCCAAATCTGTCATTTCAATTATCTTTTCGTGTTTTTATATTATTCCATTGCAATTTTCTATTTCCCGCAGTGTTGTTGAAGGCAGTATTCTCTTCATCGATGGATATTGTAAAGTATTGGAAGAGAAAATCACGGAGAACGATAATGATGATGAATTTGGTTGGCATGGAAGATATCCACCTCCATCAGTCAATGTAAGTTTCTGCTATTAATCTTGTGTTTTTCCTTTTTCTAGATTCCCTACAACCGGGTATGGAATG